>CM065461.1:34672013-35272013 GCA_032872475.1 Leptopilina myrica (nomen nudum)
TTACTAAAATTCTTTATGAGAATTAAATTCTGAGAAACACTCAATTATTCAATAAATTATTTACTTTTGCATTTAAATAATTAAATTCTTGTAAAATTTGTAATAAAAATTGATTATCATTTCATAAAAATGAATTTCAGATAAAATTTTAGATTTTAATTGAATATTAAAAGAAATAATAGAGTGAACTTTTTGGAAATAATTGAATTTTGAAATTAATATTTTTAAAAATTGAATTGAATTTTTTGAAGTTTTTATTTTCTAAAATGCATTTAATTAAAGAATTTAAGAATAATTTAAATTTCGTGCGATTGTTTAATTAAATATTATTAAAAATAGTAGATATAAAGTAAAATTGTAGTTAAAAATTGTTGAAAATAATAATTGAATTGAAATAATAAAAATAATTTTGAAGAAGTTTAATATTTTTTTAATACAAAATAATGATTTTATTACTTGGTCATCTTTAATTATTATAAAACATCATAAAAAAATGTAATATACTAAAATTTCATTAATTGTAAAAAATAACACCAAAATTGATTATTTTAATCTTTCTTGGTGTTAATTTAATCTGCAACATTTTTTAATACCTCACGATTTACTGTGGAACAGTCGTCACAATTTTACGAATCCATTTTAAGAATTATAATCCGCATCTATAAACAACGATCTAGCTATGATGATTGTAAAGTCACCATATTGTTGTCTTGGTCCAATTGTCATCTATACTCATCACAGTTGATACCTCTACAGCACCGAAACTTATTTCCTAAAAATTAAATTAATGAATTATTAATTTATTAAATATTTACTTGGAATATTTTATTGCGCATTGTTTATTAAAAGTCGTGTAAAGATTTAAATGTCCCACTTGTATAAAAATTAAAGTTAAACTTTCCCGAACATTTATACAAGTGGGACATTTAAATCTTTACACAACTTTTAATAAACAATGCGCAATTAAATATTCCGAATATTGCAAGTAATTTAATAAATTTTTAGGAAATAAGTTTCAATGCTGTAGAGGTGTCAAGAATACTGACGATTTTTGTTGACACGATCTCTCTAAATTTGAATTAGTTAAAAATAACTAATTTGATAGCAAAAAGTCAGTCACTGTTTCAAATTTTACTAATAATTAGTCATTTTTAACTAATTCAGATTTAGAGAGATGATAGTAGCAAACATGCGGTCGTCATAATCATCAGAATAGTCCTACCATCCTAAAAGGACTTATATATAGTTGTCAAGAAAATCTTTTAATCTTTCGGTGTAAAGTTATAGAGTTCGATTTTTAACAGTTAAAATTTTTAAAAATTTTTAACATTATTAATTAACGTTAACTTTTCCACCTGGGAGTTAGAATAACTTTCCCTTCTTTCGTTTTCGATTGCTATATACAAGGAAAAATCAGAAATTCCATCCTGTATTTTAAATAAAAGAAAAATTGTGACAAAGTGATTTTTTAAAGATTCTATGTACTCTGAGAAAAAAGTTTTTTTTTAACTATATATATATATATATTGAATTTAGTAAATTAGATCACATATATATGGGGTCTTAATCTTTTAGCGATTCGAACTTTTTGGACTCTCATGAGAAATATTCTTTGTCAGCTCTTCTGCTGTCTATTTCGAATAAAAGATTATCATCTTACATCATTATTTGCCGGTACAGGTATATACATATATATATGAACTTCTACATATACTGAAAATTTCAAAAAAAAAAAAAAACGATGGTGAAATTTTGATGCAGACAACAACCAATGCACCTTTTCTTTTATTCTCATCTTTTGCCTAGTGATTCGCCTTTTGACCAAGTGCTTCTTTAGTTTGAAATATATGTACGTGTAATTCAATACTTCACGGGTTTTTTTTTACTTTAACAATGGGTTTCCGGAAAGTCTTTTTTAAGACACACACACACAAGCAGAGAAACTAAAATATATATATTATATGGTACATTAATTCCCTTGTTTTTATTTTTTTTCATGGTAGCGTTTTTTTTATAAAACGGGTAAATGTTATTATATAAAAAACTTATTAATACTGATACGCGCATTTAATCTTATAATTTACATATTGGCTTGTGCTTATACATGCGAAAATAGTCGCAGGCGTAGAAATAAAAAAGCTCTTCTGTCATTAAAAAAATGATGAAAAAAATTTAATGAAAATTGCAAATTGATGCGCGAAAAAAGACGAAATTTAATATAAAATACTACAAAAATTGTTGAAAATATAATTGTGAAGACTTTTCTCAAGGTATAGAACTTTTTCTGAGTCGGAAATAAGTTTTAAAAAATTTTTCCATTACCACCGCATGTTTCGGAAAAAGATCTTTTTTTTAACAAAAAAAGCTCATATTTCATGTTTGACTCTTTTTTAAAAAGAAAGCTTCTATTCGATGAAAAAAGCTTAAATTTGAAATTCGATTTTAAAAATTTTATAAAAATATAAATAGTGTCGTTTTTTATTATATAAATTTTTTTTTGATTCAAAAATAAATCCTTAAAAAGTTCTTAGAGTACATCCATGTTTCAAAAAAATCTCTTTTTTAACAAAAAAGCTCAAATTTAACATTTGACTCTAAAAATTGTGAAAATAATTTTTTAGCGTCTTTTTTCATGTTAAACATTTTTTTTTAAATAGGAAATAAATCATTAAAAAGTTTAGAGTATCTTTGTATATCGAAAAAGCTCTTTTTTTAAAAAGAAAGTTTCTATTCGATGAAAAAAGCTTAAATTTAACATTCGACTCTATAAAAATTATAGAAAAAGAAATAGTATCGTTTTTTATGATACAAATTTTGTTTTGTTAATCAGAAATAAATCCTTAAAAAGTTCTTTAAAAAAAGCTCTTCTTTCATGAAAAAGCTTCAAATTGATTAAAAAAACAATTTTAATATTTTACTATAAAGATTGATTAAAAAAATGCTTGATTTTTAAAATACAATTTTTTTCTAAATCGAAAATTAATTTTAATGACGCTTCAATTTTAATTTGAAAAAACTCAAAAATTTGTATTCGACAGTAAAAATTGTGAAAATAAATTGCCAACACTTGTGTTGTTTTGTTTGTTGCAATATGTTTTTCTAAATCGGAAATAAATTCTTAAAAAGTCCTGAGTACGTTCGTTTTTCGGAAAAAGCTCTTTTTTTAGTAAAAAAAAAAGCTCAAATTTATTTTTAAAAAACTTCAATTTGATATTAACTGCAAAAATTGTTTTTTGAAAACTTCATGATACATAAATTTTGTTCTCTTTTTTTTAGAAAAAAAGCTCATATTTGACACTAAAAATGGGAAGAATAATTTTTAGTGCTTTTTTAGCTTAAATTTGATATTGACTTCAAAAATATTGTTTTAAGAAATTCATGATACAAATTTTTTTCTGATTCCAAAATAAATTCTAAAAACGTTTTCAGAACCTCTGTATTTCAGAAAAAGCTCTTTTTTTTAGTAAAAAAAAGTTCAAATTTGTTTTAAAAAATTGTGAGAACAATTTTTTAGTGTTTTTTTAGCTTAAATTTAATAACTTTACGTATTTTTTGAATTAGGCCTTAAAAATAATTATTTCTTTATATTATTATTTTTCACGTCTACAAATTTAATCCACGTGGATTTGCAGTTTTAAAACAGGAATAATAGGGTCAGTGAAATAAGCAGTTCGAAGCTGATGGTCTTTAACAAAAAGTTGATGGTAATCGTGTCACCAGTATTGTCGTTAATTCGGGATCAAGAGAAAGGAACGCCATTAACTCAATTCTATTATATATATTTTTTCAACATTTTTTGCAGGTATTTTGTTCGAAAGCCAAAATAAGTTTTACCTTTACTTAATTTTATTCTTGTGGAAAAAAACTATATTTAAATTCTCATTTTTTTTTCTTATTTTCCTTAATTTTTATATGTTTGAAAAAACTGTTAAAAAACGCAAAGAAAAAGATTTCAAAAAGGAAAAGACAAAAATTTTGTGTATTAAAAGAAATTTCGCAGTAATAAATTATGAGAAAAAATATTTTTCTTTTTTTTTTTTAATTTAGGTTAAAAAAATATTCTTTCTCTTTTTATTTTATTTATGTATAAATAAATAGAAAAACAAAATTCGTAGAATTTATTAAACCTTTTAACAAACACACATATTCACGCACGATAAAAGCGGTATTTCCGTAAATGTTTTGTTAAAGGAAAAAAAAAAAAAAAAAAAAACCCCCCTCCGATGTATTTTGGTGAATTCTTGTAGCATTAAATTGTTTCGTCAAAAATACAGTAATCCGCTGGCGCTACCGTAGTGAGAAGCCAGGAAAAAGAAAGATTAGTTAAAACCGATATAGAGGGCTCGTGCTTAAGTGAAAAACCAAAAAGAGTTCAGGTAACCGAACTTTTTCTTGTGTCTGTGTTTGACTTTATCTTGCCTAACATCTATATGCTCTATTGAGAAAACTTCTATTAAAATCTATAAAGATAGAGCAAAAGAGTGTTCCTTGTTTGGTTATAAGCCTATGGTCGCCATTCTCTGTTTGCACCTATATACTTGTCTTTACTGGTATTCACCTTTAATGAGGTTTCGAAAATGTGTAAAAAAAAGAGGAAAAAAAAATTCTATGGGTTTTGTACAGCTTTTTTTTTTTTTTTTTTGTTTATGCCCTTTTAGAGGACAGTTTAGAAAAAAATTTAAATTAAATTTCGAGAAGTAAATCAAAAGTTAAAGCTTCGAACTATTAAGGCGAGGAGTTGTAACAATGAGAGTAACTGAGAAGACTACATCTGTCGTCTCACTTGCTCTCATTACCCCCACCTTCGTCTGGAAGCCGAACGAGAATTCTGACATTATTACAAAAATATTAATCTACGAACAATTTTTTTTTCGTTCAATAGATAATTTTGAGAAACGAAAATTAATTGAATAAACTAATGATACAAATTAATAATAATAATAATAATAATAATAATAATAATAATAATAATAATAATAATAACAACAATAATATAATAATAATAGTAATAGTAATAAATAACAATATTAACCATTCGTTTTTTAATACTTTTGTAAAAAATTCTCAGTTTTCATAAAAAAATACTTTACATAAATGATTTCTTTCTTAATTACAATAATTTTTGTAAATAAAAAGTAAATAAAAAAAATTTAAGGGCATTTAAACCGTTATGACGTCACAGTTTTAAAACGCATGATTCACACAAATTATGACACCATAATGGTTCAAATGCCCTTAATAAAATAAAAAGTTTTCTCCAAACAAAGAAAAAATAATGTTTTTTTATTCTATTTATTAATTATAAATTTTAGTTGAAGATAAAATTGAAAAGTTTTCAATTTTTAGAAAATTTAGAAAACAAAATTTACTTAAAAAAATATTATTCAATTATTTTGACAAATTTTAGTAAAATTTTTCAGAGTAATTAAAATCTTCGAGGAATTCGATTCAAATTGTATTAAAAATATTTGAAGTTCTGCGATATTATTGAGAAATAATTGAATTGATGAGAAGAGTTTTATTATTTTAAAAAATAATTCAAATCTTGGGAAGTTTATTATTATTTTTTTTAAGTAACTGAATTCTTACGAAGAATATGTTATAAAAATTTCTGAAAATAATTAAATTTTTATGAAGAATTGCATTAAAAAAATTTAATTTCAATTGAATTCTTTCAAGAAATTTAGTTAACAATTAAATTGAAAAGAATGATAAAATTATTTTAAAAAAATTGTATCAAATTTATTTTAAATAATTTTGCATTTTTCGTCGAATACGTTAAAAATTTTATTAAAAAAATAATTGAAATCTTGCGGTGAATTTTAATATTTATGATTTATGAAAATAATGAAAATAATTGAATTATTAAAAATTATTTTATAAGTAAAAGTTTAAAAAATAATTGAATACTCGAGAAGAATTTCATTATTTATAAAAATAATTTAATTTTTTTATAAAGAATTTTTTTTAGTCGTATTTCCGCGCATAACATGAATGTTTGGGAAGAATTTTATTATTTTCAAAAATAATTCAATTCTATTAGGGAAGTTTATTAATTTTTTTAAATAATCAAATAATCAATAATTAATAATTACCTTTGAAAATAATTTAATTTTAGTAAAGAATTTTGTTTTTAGTTTTTAAGAAATAATTAAATGTCTGTGAAGAATTTTATTTCAAAAGTATTTTAATTCTTGGAAAGTTTATTAATTTTCCTTAAATAAGTAAATAATTAATAATTATTTATAAAAATAATTGAATGTTTGTAAAGAATTATTTTAGTTTTTAAGAAATATTTGAATGTCTGGGAAGAATTTTATTATTTTTAAAATAAATTCTATTCTGGAGAAGTTTATTAATTTTTTTTTTAAGTATAATTGAATTTTATTTTCAAAGAATTTCATAAAAATTAAATTTTTATGACGAATTGCATTATTTCAAGAAAATGAAATGAAAGAAATGAAATCAAAAACAGTTTAATAAGGAAAAATTTGTGAAAATAATTGAATCGTTTTAAAGAATTTTATTTTATTTTTTATAAATTGCTAATTTTAGTTTCAAAATTAAGTAAGAAGGTATAGCCACAAGCGATTTTTTTCTAGTATATAATACAATAAAAAAGTGAAAAAAATCCTTTTCTCCAGAAAACTGCTCGTTATGAACGAAAAAAAAAATCACAAATACGAATTTTAACACCACTTTCACTCTCCATTTGAGTTTCCTTTTTTTTCTTCTTATTTTTTTGAAATGTATAATAAAGAATTGAAGGCAAAAAGCGGTATTTATGTATATGTATGTAAAGAAATGGAGAAAAAACGAGAGAGGAGGGAAGGGAGGTGATTGTAAAAAAAGGGACACGGCCTTTTTAGCTTTTTGTCGTGATTGTAATCTTAAAGGAAGATCTTGCAAAATTAGGTTGACATTTTTGTCATAGAAGCGTCTTGAACGGCATTTTGGGATCACTGGAGTAACAAGGGCTTCCCTGCCACCCCTCAACAAATCGCGTTAATCCCATGGGCTATCATACGGTTCACTTACTGAACACTATAAGTTTTCGGCTTCTTCAAGCTCAAAAATTCAAAATAGAAGCAAAAAAGAGAGAAAGAGAGAGACGACGACGAGCGTCCATCCGAAAAAAGTTGAACGAAAAATTTTTCAAAAAAAAAAAACAAAAAAAAAAAGAAACACGAGGGGCCCACCACCAAAGTCTTGTCGTAATGGAGGATAAGCTCCTACTTCCAAGTGACTTCCTACTCAAATTCTTTACATTTTCTTTCACAAAAAAAAACGAAATAAAAAGAAAAGGAAAAAAATACTCCTTTTTTGCAAATAATTTTTAAACGTTATTATTTTTTAAATAATAAATAAAACAAAGTCAAACTCAAATTCTTTATATTTTCATTCACGAAGAAAAGAAATAATAAATAAACCAAAGTCAAACTCAAGTTCTTTATTCTTTCACGAAAAAAAACGAAATAAAAAGAAAAGGAAAAAAAATACTCCTTTTTTGCAAATAATTTTTAAACGTTTTTATTTTTAAACTATCATAAGTCGACTTTGTTTTATTTATTAGATTTTATTTTATTTTTTTTTTGACTTTCTTTTATTTATTATTTATTAGTCATTTTTTTCTTTATTATAAATATATATTAAAATAATAAAATTAAGAAAATGACTTGAAATAAGAAAATACTTTTTCGAAAAAATTCTCACAAGTTTTCCGACACTTTGTATCATAAGTATATGTATATCGTGTAACAAAAAAAATATATTTTAAACGCAATTTGAAATTCAATAAGTATTCAGTTTGTGAAAGGAGAATAAAAAATGTTTTTTTGAAATTATTGCCAAGGCTTAAATCCTGTTTTTTATTTTATTAAAAAAAAAATAATCGATATTGATAAAACTCAAGTGCGTAAACTTCCCACATTGAATTAACGATGAGAGAGATGAAATAAGTTTCTCATGGGGTCATAATTCACATATGGTGAAATGACGATGAACCTCCGCACTCGTCGAAGTTCCCCCACATATATATATATATATAAAGTGAAATGATGAACACGCCAGGTAGATATATAGTGTCATATATATGCGCGTTTATACTCCAATAATGTTTTTGAACAAAAACCATATGCTCTTGTATTCCCATAACATTGTCATTAAATTCTATGTATATAATACGCCTATATTGGACAGTAATAAATTATCTCACTTCATCATCATCATTATCATCATCATCGTTAGCACCTGTATAGAAAAAAGGCAGGTCCAGCAACTGCGATTCTTTATATGCAACTGTTACTATGGGAAGAGAGTAATTTTTATCATTCAATATTCGACTATGACTAATTTAATTTCTTTTTTGTTAATAGTTGAAAAAAGAAATATTTTTTACAAAAATTTTTGAAAATAGTTATTAAACAAATTTTAGAAAAATTAAAATAACATTCTTTAAAACGAAACAATTATTTTCACAAATTTTTCCTTATTCAACTATTTTTTAGTTAATTTTTATTTACATTTCTTGAAATAAAATTCTTAAAAATTCAATTTTTATAAAATTCTTTGAAAATAAAATTCAATTACTTAGAAAAAAATTACTAAACTTCCCCAGAATTGAATTGATTTTGAAAATAATAAAATTCTTCCCAGACATTCAAATATTACTGGGAAGAGAGTAATTTTTATCATTCAATTTTCGAGTATGACTAATTTAATTTTTTTTTATTAACAGTTGAAATAAGAAAAATTATTTACAAAAATTTTAATAAATAATTATTGGAAAAAATTAAAAAAAAAAAAAAATAAAATTCTTTAAAACGATTCAATTATTTTCACAAATTTTTCCTTATTAAACTGTTTTTGATTTCATTTCTTTCATTTCATTTTCTTGAAATAATGCAATTCGTCTTAAAAATTTAATTTTTATGAAATTCTTTGAAAATAAAATTCAACTATACTTAAAAAAAATTAATAAACTTCTCCAGAATAGAATTTATTTTTAAAATAATAAAATTCTTCCAAGACATTCAAATATTTCTTAAAAACTAAAAAAATTCTTTACAAACATTCAATTATTTTTATAAATAATTATTAATTATTTACTTATTTAGGTAAAATTAATAAACTTTCCAAGAATTAAAATACTTTTGAAATAAAATTCTTCACAGACATTTAATTATTTCTTAAAAACTAAAAACAAAATTCTTTACTAAAATTAAATTATTTTCAAAGGTAATTATTAATTATTAATTATTTGATTATTTAAAAAAATTAATAAACTTCCCCCATAGAATTGAATTATTTTTGAAAATAATAAAATTCTTCCCAAACATTCATGTTATGCGCGGAAATACAACTAAAAAAAATTCTTTATAAAAAAATTAAATTATTTTTATAAATAATGAAATTCTTCTCGAGTATTCAATTATTTTTTAAACTTTTCCTTATAAAATAATTTTTAATAATTCAATTATTTTCATAAATCATAAATATTAAAATTCATCGCAAGATTTCAAATATTTTTATTAATAAAATTTTTAACGTATTCGACGAAAAATGCACAATTATATTTTAAATGAATTTGTTACATTTTTTTTTGGATTTAATCATTCTTTTCAATTTAATTGTTAACTAAATTTCTTGAAAGAATTCAATTGAAATTAAATTTTTTTAATGCAATTCTTCATAAAGATTTAATTATTTCCAGAAATTTTTATAACATATTCTTCGTAAGAATTCAGTTACTTAAAAAAAATAATAATAAACTTCCCAAGATTTGAATTATTTTTTAAAATATAATATTAAATAATTAAAAAAAATTTTTTTTAATGAATTCGTCGAAAATAAAATTATTTAAAATGATTTTAATATCGTTTGTTTATTAGGATTTAATCATTATTTTTAATTTTATTTTTAATTGTATTTCTTAAAGGAATATAAATATTTTTAAAAATTGTAATGGAATTCTTTACAAAAATTTAGTTATTTTGCATAAATTATTATTTTCAAAAAGTCAATTATTTAAAAAAAATTGTAATAATAATCCTAGCAAGATTTTAATTATTTTCATTAAATATTAAGACTCATGGCAGATTTTCAATTATTTTTAATAGAATTTTTATAACATTTTTTGAAATTTATCGTTTTTTTTAGAAAATTTTTTTTAAAATTCTTTCCAAGAATGCAATTATTGTAAAAACATCATTAAAGTTCTATACAAAAAATTCAATTTTTTCTTAAATAATAAAACTCATTTTCAGGATTGCAATTATTATTTTTAATATAATTTAAAATTAATTCCTCTAGAAACGCAATTATTCTGAAAAATTTGAATCAAATTCTTCGAAAAAATTTAATTATTAAATAGAATTGATATAATTTGTTACTTAATTTTTTTATTTTTTCTAAATTCCTTTTTCTTTTGTAACTTTATATGTATTTTATATAATGTTATATGTAATTGTTACAATTTATTACAACATTAATAATCTTTTTCATCAGTCATTAATATTTTTATTCCAGAATATTTATTTTTATTTCCTCGAAGAAATATCCTTATACAAAAAAATAATAAAAATTAAATTGAAAAAAGTATAATAAAAAATTTCCGTCATTCCTCTTTCCCGATATATTTATATATATATATATATATATACAAAACGACTTTTAATACTTTCGAGAAGATAAATATATTATAATGGATTTTTAATAACGCCCTTTGGATCTCGTTGACACTTTTCCGAAAGGTCTTCGATAACAATCAGTGTGGCACACTTCAATAAGGACTTCCGTTTTCAAGGTGTGATGCCCTAAAATAACATTATCATCTACTTTTGTGATTTGTCATTCTCGACTGCAGTGTTGGAATTCAAAAATTCTATTCCACAGGCATTAAATTTATACAGAGTATATATATATATATATATATACAATGTGTGGATCATAATTTTCTTTTATAAAATACAGGAAAAATTCTTTTCTTCCGATTATTATTATTCTTTTAATTTACAATTCTATTGTTTAAAGAAATTTGATAAAATTCATTAAAATAATTGTTTTTATAAATAAAGTTTCCTCTGGAATACAATTAATACTATTTTCAACAAATTTCAAAATACCACTTTGAAAAAATTTCGAAAAATTTAAATATTAAACAAAATTTTTATACAAATTATTATTCACAATAATTCAATTACTTCTACTCATATATAACATTTTTCATGCAAATTTAAATATAAACTTTTCGTTAAATTCTAAAAAAGAATTCTATTATTTAAAATAAAATTTTTATTTTTTTTTTGTAAAAGTTTATTACTTACAAAAGTATTCGAATTTTTCAAAGAAATTCAATTATTTGAATATTTTAATAAAATTATTTCTAATAATTCACCGAGTTTTATAAATAATAAATTTATTCTCAGAAATTAAATTATTATTAAATATTTTTCAAAAATTCTTAGCAACTATTTTTATAAATAATAAAATTCAGCAAAGGAATTCAATTACTTTTTATAAATAATAAAATTCAGCAAAGGAATTCAATTATTTTTATAAATAATAAAATTCAACAAAGAAATTCAATTATTTTTATAAATAATAAAATTCAGCAAAGGAATTTAATCGTTTTTATAAATATTTTAAGAAAATCGTTGAAAGAAATGAATTATTTTAAATACAATTTAAATAAAATTTTTAAAAAATAATTATATTATTCTCTTAGATTTTAATAAAATTCTTTCCATAAATTCAATTATGACGATAAATAACAATATTATTCCCCAAATTCTTTTATTGGGAGTCGCACTTTAATAAAATACATGAAAAATTCTTTTCTTTCGATTATTATTATTATTATTATTATTATTATTTTAATTTACTATTTAATTCTTTAAAATACTATATCTGAATATCTAAATTAGTTAAAAATAAGAAATAATTATTAAAAATCGTGGCTGACATTTTGTTTTCAAAATTGGTGAACACAAATATTGATTATTTGTAGAAAATATTATTATAAGCAGAAACGATTATTTCTAATTTTTTAAAAATAATTATTCATCTAAAATGTTTTGAATTTGAAAAAAGTTAATCCTATATCGAAAGTCATTGAATTCTTACGAAGCAATATATAATAAATTTAATTTAGTAAATTTAATAATTTAATAAACCTAATTTTGTAAATTAAATAATTTAATAAACTTAATTTAATCAATTTTAGTAATTTAATAATTTATTAAACTTAATTTAGTAATTTTAATAATTTAATAAATTCTATATGGAAGAATTTTATCTAAATTTTTGGAAATAATTTACCGAAAAAATTAATCGGTATTTTGTTGAACATTTTGTATGTTAATTGTGCACATATGCCCAAGTTTCGTAAAAGTATATATATATATATATATATATATATAAATCCCCTATTCGAACAACTATTTTGATTTCTGAGTCCCATTACAGCCGTTTAGCCGCATTTGCCTTCTTGACAATGCGACTCATATCTGTTGTTGTTCGGCTTTACAAATTGAAGCCTAAGTCTGGAAAAGCTGCTGGGACCACAAAACTCAAATATATATACTCTGCACAAATGGTGACCTTAGTAGAGAGATGCTCTCTCAGTTCCCAAGATTTTTTTCGGAATTAAATTCTTTCTTGGAATCTACGAAACTTGCAATGAAAAAGAAGGGTAAATTCTTTTTTTCTCTCTCAAAATACGTGGAAACATCATAGAACTACTCTTATCAAAGCAGAAATTATTTTTTTTTCTTAATTTATATTTCAACTTTTTTTTTGAAAAACGTTTTTTCTATTTTTTCAGTGTCAAATGTAGTAATATTAAAAATCATTATTTTTATTTATTATTATTATTATTATTATTATTATTATTATTATTATAGCAAAACAAATTGAAAATTCTATAACCTATTACACTACGTGTTTCCGTTCTTGAGGCCTTGTAAAAAAAATTTTAATTAAAAAATGAACTACTCTACATAGAACTAAAAAAAAATGTTATTATTATTTTTAATTATTATTATTAATTATTATTATTAATTATTATTATTATTTATTGTAGACAGAAAAATTAAAATTCTATAACTTATTACACCTGTTTACGTTCTTAAGGCCATGTAAAAAAGTTTTTAATTAAAAAGTGGTAACAGTTATTATTATTATTAATTTTGTGGTCCCAGCAGCTTTTCCAGACTTAGGCTTCAATTTCTAAAGCCGAACAACAACAGATATTTTGATTATTATTATTAATTAAAAAAATTAACATTGTCATTAAATTATTAACATTTTCTACAATTTAAAAATGATAGTAACAGCTGAGTAAATAAATATATTTGAAAATCAACTTCTTCAATTCAATTCAGATTTACTGTATATATATATGTGTGTATTCTTTTCTTCTTTTTATAAAATATAAACTTAAAACCGAATGTGGCGCAAAATTTCTGTTTTTCTGAAGAAATTTTCTGTATCAATGAAGGCATCAAACATTAGCCGACGCGCGTTATTGCCTCCAGCGTTGTTGTGCGCGGTCTTTTGTTAAAACATGATCGAGGTTTTTTTTCGGCAAAGTTACATGCGTGCGTGTATTATGAGGATAAGCTTCTCAACATATTGCGGCAAAGCCAAAAACAGTGCCATCACGGTTCGACGATCTCTCAACAAGTAAGGATCGAATTCTCTTATTTTTCCTTTGTATATATAAATATATAAATATATTTGCCGCTAAAAGAAAAAAAAGATAAATAATCAAGGAAAGAAAGGAAAAATAAAGTGGCAGTGGAGTTTAAATATATATAAACTCCGTGAATAATTTTTATATAAAAAAAAATTTATATAAAAATATATAAACTCGAAATACTAAATAATCTCTCTATGAAAAATACATTATTTTATATAAAAATTGTTCACGGAGTTCATATATATATTTAAATATATTTACTACTTGTTTTTAAAAATATAAACTTTTTATTAATTTCAGCTACTTAAAGCTGTATACTATATTTCTGTTTTTTCAGGTTTTCTCAATTAATTATAATTATTCTGTAAAAATTCAATTAAATTCTTTAAAACAATTCAAGTATTTTCAAAAAATATTCGAAATTCAATTATTTTCAATATGAATAAGAATTTTCACAAAACTTTTCTAAAACAATTCTATTATTTAAAGAAAATTGATAAAATTCATTAAAATAATTATTTTTACCAATAAAGTTTCCTCTGGAATACAATTAATTATACCATTTTCAACAAATTTCAAAATACTATTTTGAAAAAATTTCCAAAAATTCAATTATTAAACAAAATTTTTATACAATTATTATTCACAATAATTCAATTACTTCTACTCATGTAACATTTTTCATGCAAATTTAAATATAAATTTTTTGTTAAAATCTCACCAAGAATTCAATTATTTAAAATAAAATTTCTCGCAATAATTCAATTATTTTTGAAATGAATAAAAATATTCCCACGAATTCAATTATTTAAATTAAATTTAAATAAAATTCTAAGCAAGACAATACAATTATTTTCAAAAAATATTCGAAATTCAATTATTTTCAATATGTAGAATTTTCACAAAACTTTTGTAAAAGAGTATTCTATTATTTAAAGAAAACTGATATTAAAATAATTGTTTTTATAAATAAAGTTTCCTCTGGAATAAAATTAATACCATTTTCAACAAATTTCAAAATACCATTTAGAAAAAATTTCGAAAAATACAATTATTAAAAAAAAATTGTATACAATTATTATTCACAATAATTCAATTATACTTTTACTCGCACATTATCATTGTTCATGCAAATTTAAATAAATTTTTTTTAAAAATCTAAACAAGAATTTAATTATTTGAAAATTAAATTTCTCGCAATAATTCAATTATTTTTGAATTTAATAAAAATATTCCCGCGAGTTAAATTATTTAAATAAAATTTTGAGTAAGACAACAATTATTTTCATAAAAATAATAAAATACATCGCGCAGAATTTCAATTGATATCTTAAAAAATTAAAATTAATTCCTCGAGAAATGTAATTTATTCATAAAAATTCAATTTCAATTTCTCGAGAAAATAAATTATTTCAGAAAATCCTTTTTTTTTAATTTTTGGGAAAAATTTTATTATTTACAAAAATATTATAGAATTTTTGAAAGAAATTCAATTTTTTCGACATTTTAATCAATAATTATTCGAGTAATAATTCAATTAGTTTTAGGAATAATAAAATTATTCTCGGAAATTAAATTATTTCTGAAAATTCTACAATTAAATGATTCGCAAGAATATAATTGTTTTCATAAAATAATAAAATGCTTGTTAGGAATTGAATTATTAAAAAAAAATTTTAATAAAATACCACACAGAGACATTCAATATTATTGTCAAAAATTTTAATAGATTTCTTTGTAAAATTTAATTATTTAAAAAATTTTTTTCACAATTCAATGATTTTTAATGTATTTTCAGAAAATTTCCAAACAGAATTCAATTATTTAATTTTTTTTTTGCAAAATCTTCGTATGAATTTCATTCTTTTCATGAATAATAATATTCAGGACTTCAGTTCTTTAAATTAAAATTTGCATAAAATTTATTCGAAAAAATCATTTAGTTAAAAAATTTTGTCAAACATTCTTCGCAAGAATTACAAATTATTTTTATTTATATTTAAAAATTCCTCTATGAATAATAAAATTCGTTGCAGGTCTATTCAGTTTATTAGCAAAATAAGAAAGACGTAAATTTTTTTTAAATGAAAATTATAGACAAAAATAAAAGAAAAATATAACTATATTCTTTTTTTACTATACTTTTTTAATTTGAAATCTACTTTTTGATACTTTTTTTAAATTAATTATCTGCTGTTAAGTCAGAAAGAGGAGAATTATTTTTAAATATTTTACTTTAAAATAAATTTTCATTTATACTTTTATTTTCTGTGGACTGAATTATTTTTTTAAGGATAAAGATGAATGATGTAAAAATAAATGAAGAAGAAACAGTATAGAGAAATGAAAAAATGAAAGAAGAGAGAAAGAAATAGAAGAAAGAGTATAAAAATGAGTATAAGAAATAGGTTATGTTTGCAATTTTTAAAAAGACAATACAAGAAAAGAATCAACTGTCAGCACGAATTATCGATGCTAAAATCTTCATTACGACCAAAGTATTTATTAATCACTGATTTTAATTTGCAGTAAGGAAAAATTATCATTCAATCTATAAAAAAAGTAATATTAACATAACCTCAAAGTTGCTATTCTGAGATTCCTTTCCTCAGATCGCGACATTAAAGTAGAAAAATATTTGAAGAAAAGTATAAATATATATTCACTCTTTTTTCAAGGTGGTCGTACAAATGTAATATTTTAATAGACTCCCATATATAATATATATAAAATGCTTCCTTCTGGCAATAGCAAATACAAACACTACCACAATATAAAGTTTTGATGCTCTAGATTGAACGATTCGGAAGAATATAAAGTAATGTTGGAAGTTCATTGGTCCGTTATAATATTATATGGACATTCAGGTAAAGCTATATGAGGATTTTCAGCGCAATCTTCTAAAAGCCATATTATGAATGCTGAAGCTGTGTGCGTGCGTATTTGGACCATTGAATTGAACTGCGAGCGACAGAGATGGTTTACAACAATGGCGCCTGGCAATGTGAGGGCAGATGCGTGCACTACTCTGACTCTATGACTCCATCTTGAATTATCTGATGTTTGATCCCCTTACGCTCAGTGCATTTTTTTCTTTACCCATAACATTTCTCTTATTCTGTATTTATAATCGCACATACCTCTTTATCACAAGTATTATGTATATATACAATAAACCTTGATTTTAAAATTAAAAAAATAGTATTTATTAAATAGTCTAATATTTAAGCCCTCAAAAATTAGTTAGTTTTAAGAAAAATTAGTTCTTCAATTTAGAAATAAATAGAGGAAGAAGCAAAAAATAATTTTAAATTATTATATGATATAATTTTTCCTTCACTACTAATATCTATATTTTCACTTCTTTCATTTTTCTTCACCTCTTGCATTTCTTTTCTCTTTGGAATATTAAAGTTCTTCCTCCTCCATTGCCTTTTCAATTTCTTTCTTTCTTCACTGACTAAATTTTCTGTTTTGAATAACTGCAAACAAGATAACACTGCTTTTTCAATAGTGAAGAAAGTTGAATCAAAAGTAAAATATAAATTAGAAGGAAATCCAAGAAATGAAAGATGTTTATTGTGAAGAGAAGAAAAGTCGGTCAATAGTGAAGAAATGTGGATAAAAAATAAAAAATTGATGAAGAAATACAAAAAATTCAAGAAATTGTTATTAAGATGAAAAGAAATATGGATTAAAGGTGAAGAAAGATGAAAATGAAGAAGCAAGTGGATGAAAAATATGTTCAAAAAATGTAATAGTTTGTTTATTAAGATGAAAGAAAATTGGCCAATAGTGAAGAAAGATAAAGAAGATAAAAAAGTAGAATAAGAATAGAATATAATGAAAAGTAGATAAAAAAATGAAAAACTATTCAGAGAATGCAAGAAGTTAGAATAAGTATTTTTACCAAAGAAGAAAAATATATGGGAATAGAAAAAATAAGATATGTATAGCAAATAAAGAAGGGGGAAAAAAAGAAGAAGAAGAAGTTCAAAAAGCAAAAAGAAGATGAACATTAAGAAAAGTACATAAAAAAAATATAAAAAACTAAGGAAAGAGTTAAAAGAGGAAAAAAAACGAGAAGAAGAAGAGGAAGAAGGTAAGTAAGAAAAAATATGCGGATTTAGTATATAAGTTGTTGACAAAAAAGAAAAAATGGATTAGTAGTGAAGAAAGATAAAAACAAAAATATAAAAATAAAGAGAAAATTGAAATTATTCAAGACTTTGTCACTAGGAAGAGAAAAATTTATTAATAGGAATAAAGAATAAAGTCTATAATGATATGAAAACCAAAACATAAAAGTTGAAGAAGAAATTAAAAAAATACAACAAAGAAAAAAATAAATGAATGTTGAAGAAACAAATAAACATATCAGAAAATACTAAAGATGCTAAAAGAATACAAAAAATAAAAAAGGAAAATTAAGGAGGAATCTGACGTACATAGTCAGATCAAAAATTAGTCCAATGTCATAACTTCCTATAATTTAAAAGAGAAACAAAAATTAAATTTTTTAATTCGTGAAGAATTTAATTTTCAATATTTAAACCAATTAACAGTTATATTTCATTTGGAAAAAAAATTACAATTTTCTGTCAATAAGAATTCGTTAATTTTATTATTATTATTAATTACAAAAATTAATAATTAAATGATTAATGATTAATGATTAATTAATTCATTCATTCATTAAATTTTAGGTTATGTTATACGTAAATCATATTTACATTGACAAAAAATGATAATTTTTATTCAAATACAATATAAATATGTTTAAAAAGTAGAAAATTAAATTTTTTACCCTTCTACCATAAGGAATTTTAAAATTTAATTTGGCTTTATTAAAAAAAAAGAAATTATAACATCGGACAAACTTTTGTTCCGATTCTTTGTCGGATTCTTCCTTAAAATATTTTTTATTTCAAAACATATATATACAACATCATCAACAAATTTATTCTACTTTATGGAAAAAATTTATATCGCAAATAATAAGGATTAACAATTTTTTAAACATTTTAATCAAATTATTCGAGTGATAATTCAATTAGTTTTATGAATAATAAAATTATTCTCGAAAATAAAATTATTTCTGAAAATTCTAATTAAATCATTCGCAAGAATAACATTGTTTTCATAAAATAATAAAATGTTTGTTAGGGAATTGAATTATCAAAAAAAAAAAAAAAAATTTTTAATAAAATACAGCACAGAGACATTCAATATTATTGTCAAAAATTTTAATTCAATTCTTTGTAAAATTTAATTATTTTAAAAAATTTTTTCCCAATTTAATGATTTTTAATGTATTTTCAGAAAATTTCCAAACAGAATTGAATTTTTTTTTGTCAAAATCTCCGTACGAATTCAATTCTTTTCATGAATAATATTTATAGAAATTCAGTTCTTTAAAATAAAATTTCCATAAAGTTGATTTGGAAAAATCATTTAGTTAAATTTTTTTTATAAAATTCTTCGCAAGAATTATAAATTATTTTTATTTATATTTAAAAATTCCTCTATGAATAATAAAATATTCGTTGCAGGTCAATTCAATTTATTAAAATATTTTTAATTCCCAAACATATATTTATTCTACTTTATGGACAAAATTTATATCGCAAATAAATAATTAACAATTTTTTAAATTATAACAATAATAGAAAAAGAATATTAAATAATGTCTTTGTTAAGATTTACAATAGGAAATTCATAAAATCGAATGGAAAATAAAGCAAAGCTGTAATAAAATTTACTATTCGGGGGTTTTCAAAGTCACTGCGCTTACGAATCCGTTAGAAGTTTTTCGAAATTCAAAATTCAAAATGTCGGATCCAATATGGCGGACGAGTTTCTAAAAGTCGATCGGATTCGCTCGAAATTTGTTACTTGGGGGGTTTTTGAGGTCGCTGACAACGAATCCGATGTCTGTTTTTCAAAATTCAAAATGGCGGAGCCAATATGGCGGACGATTTTTTGAAAATTGATCGAATTGGCTTGAAATTTGTTACTCGCGGGTTTTTGAGGTCGCTGGCAACGAATCCGATGTCTGTTTTTCAAAATTCAAAATGGCGGACGATTTTTTAAAAATTGATCGCATTCGTTGGAAAATTGTTTGTCCGGGGGTTTTTGAGGTCGCTGACAACGAATTCAATGTCAGTTTTTTGAAATTTAAAATAGTGGATCCAATATATGCGGACAAGAAAATTTTGATGAAGTATTCTAAAAGTAAATAAATTGCCTATGAATCCAAATAAAATGAATATAGGAGCATTTAAAAAGTATCCTAAAGAAGAAGATAAACGAGTAATAAATCATTTTAAAAATTGGTTTTATAATTCTTTCAAAATCTCTGTCTAAAAAAATAATTTTTCCTTCCCAGAAATTTTTCTTTCATTTATATTTTAAAAAAGTATTGTATATATATATATATTTAGAAGATTTCTCCTCAAGATATATATAATACCGAGACGAAAACCTGCTTGAACTTATTGTCAAAGCCGAAAAATCGCATTTCCAATTAAATAAAGCAACAGTAAAGTTTTTTTTTCTGCGGTTTACTTGCGAAAGATGGTATCGGGTCATAAGCAGGCATAAGGGCAATTCATTACAGAGGGCAAATCTATGCACAAAGCCTTTAGCAAAGGTTGTGTTGTCGAATTAGCCTCGGTGGTGACAGTGGCGCGCGCACAATGACCATCAGACGTCATATAAAGCTTTTAATGGATGGTGGGGTTGACAATTTTTTTTCCTCCTCCCACTTCTTTTTCTTCTTCTTTTTTTACTTTTCTCTTCTTCTTCTTCTTCTTCGTCGTTGTCGTCGTTCCTTTTTTTTGTTACTATTCCCTATGAAGATGAATGAAATAGTGCTCGAAAGCTAGTCACGCGGTAAAATTTTATACGTGTGACTATATATTTATATATATATACACAAGAGGGAGAGTTTTTGACTGAATGTTTTAGTTGTCGTTGTCGTTGTTTCTCGAACAGTGCAACGACGCAAAATCAACCCCTCCAAAAGCGAGAGGGGTTGGCCCTAAACACATTAGAAATGTTCACGCCCTTTCCTTAGGGGAAAGGGAACTCTCGTGACCAATCGTCGTTTGGGACCAAATTCAAAAGGCAAGATCAGAAACCAAACCCTGTGAACAAAAATTTTTCTCCCTGTATCCCGATGATGATGATAGTTTGGAGAATTCATTCAAGAGTTTAGACGAGAGTGAAACGGTTGGATTTTTTTTTTACTAATAATATTCTTCTTTTAAAGAAGCGATCTTTTAAAGAAGATTTAAATATATATATACTAAAAATATATGTCTCGCGTTTTTGTTTAACAAATTAAACGCGACTTCTTTTTTTTTTCTTTTTTGAGAAGTGTGTTTTTTTTTAATTTTTCAAAGTGACTGTGAAAGGTGTTTTAATGAAGAAAATACGAATTTTGGACAAAATGCAGGCGCAGGAGGCATCACTGACACATGTGTCGGTTAGCACACAAAAAATGCAACCCTCATCAAGTGAGTTTTCATTTTCTGCTTTTTTATTTTTTGCAAAAATTCTTTTTGAAAAATTTTGTTTTGCAAAAAATTTACCTTTTTGCAAAAAAATTTTTTCTTTCTTTTAAATACTGTATAAAAATAAAAGAATTGACAATACTTTTCAATGATCGGTTATTTTTCAAAGGAAGGGGAAATTGGAAAATTTTTTCCCCCAAAATTTTGGAGATAAACAAATGTTACGTAATTTTGAAAATAAAATTTGCGGGGAAAAATTCCTATTTTTGAAAAATTGGCGCAAAAAGTGACTTTTTACCACCTGTGGTGTTCGTCTAGACAGAGGCAATCACAATATTCGACTGGTATTGGACAATAAGAGAATGGAGAGTCAATTAGAGAAAGGGAATTCCCAAAAAGAAATTACAAATACCTTATGTAAATAAGAACAAGTATTCATAATAGAGTACAATAGAAATTGTACTTCTCTCAATACAGTTTTGCTCTCTTATATTATTTTTACGTAATTTTGTTCCCAATTTTTGGGGAAAACACCTTCTAATACTGAAACTAATTTTCCATATATTTTTTTTTTGTTATCACTATTTTTGACTTTTCCCATACTCCGTTATGTTTAAAAACAAAATTGTTTTCTATTTGCAAATAAATTCCACTCTTTATATATACGATAATTTTATTTTTACCGCACAGTTTTACTTTTTCTACTCGCATTTTTTTAAATAAACTCCTTCTTTTCTATTTTTTTTATTTTCTGTTAATTTCCTATTAATTTATGTTTCCTCTTTTTTTTATTTCTTTCTTATTTTTCTCTCTATACAAAACTTGTAAATTAAAAGGAAAATTTTTCTTTAAATTCACGCTTTTTTTATAATAATAAAATACAAAAATTTTCTTTTTCGAAAAATTAGTTTAGAATTGAACAAAATTTAAGTATATATATGTATTTTTTTGTATGAAATATAGAGCAAAGTTACAATAACATTAAAAAGTTTATTTTTTTCATCTAAAAATTTAGTAAAATAAAAACGTAATGTAAACAATTAGAGAAAAATTTCATAACAAAGAAAAATTGCTTAGAATTCATACTAATTTATAGTAAAAAATTATTTTACACTATCGATATTAAAAACTTATTTTAGTAAACAATAATTAAAAATTTGTCTACTTTTTCGTCCCTTTTTTACTATTCCTAAAATTTTTTTTATTTTTTTCTTACATAAAAATGTAGTATAAATCTCCCCCCCCCCCCTCAACCCCACCTAAAAAGATTGTTAATAGTAAACATTTTTTTTATTCAATTTTGATATTTATAGAAATTGAATCAAAACGTGTTTATTGTTTATTGAATGAATTAGTAAAAGTTTAAAAAAAAATTTAGTCAAGAAAAATTCTAATTTGTAGTAGAAAACTACTAATTAATTTTCTATAAGATAACAAATCAGTAAAATTTACTAACTGAAATAGTATGGCCTTAACAAATAAATTAGTAAATTTCTGTTATCAATTAGTAGTTTTTGACTGTAAGTTTTTTTACTATAATTTGTAGTCAAAAACTAAACTAATTTGTAGTCGTAAACTACTAATTTTTAGTCATAAACTACTATAATTTATAGTAAAAAAAACTTTCAGTCAAAAACTACTAATTGATAACAGAAATACTAGTTAGTTGTTTTTGACTGAAAATTAGTAGTTTCTAACTAAAAGTTAGTGGTTCTTTAGTAAAACTGATATTAATTTATTACTGTTATTAATTCATATTTATTAAACGAATCGGCTCTATTTCATAAGGAAATGCAAATTAGAAACTATTTTATGGTAAAAAAGACTATTTTACAGTTAAAAAGACTATCAAATAGTGATAAAGTCCACCAAATAACTAAAAAACTATATTTTACAGTCGAAATGTCTGTCAAATAGTCCATCAAAGGCTATTTTATTGTTAAAAAGTCTATTTTACAGTCAAAACGACTACTTTACAGTCAAAAAAAACTATTTTATAGTCAAAAATACTATTATATAGTCAAAAGTACTATCGTATAGTCAAAAATATTATTATATAGTCAAAAAGACTATTTTATAGCCAAAAAGACTCGTTTATAGTCAAAGAGACTATATTTTATAGTCAAAACGACTATGTTTGATAGTCAAAAAGACTACTTTATAGTCAAAAAGACTATTTTACAGGCAAAGTGACTAAAACAGATTTAAAAAGCAAGAAAAAAAAATCACAACAATTTTATAAGAAAAAATGACTATTTTGTTAATGAATAATTATAACTGCAACAAAAAAAAGCACTGATTCGATGCCAAATGATTATGTTTGTTCATTTAGTATATTTATAAGAGGGCATCTCCCGCACTAATATATTACAACCTGTTGGTGTGCTCACGGTGATTCGTGCGCCACATTCTATTATTTCAAACATCTGTCGACACTTTCTCATGGATGACCGCCTTAATATTGCGGGGGTGAATTCTATCGCTTACAAATTCACCGACTCTCTCTCTCTCTCTCTCTAAAAAAAATATACTCTTCTGTCGTTTAAATGCCACATGCTCTTTGTTTCACACGAGATGAAAATTGGGGCTATCGCATGACCTCTCCGACAGGTAAATAATTGTAATACACAAAAATAAAATTAGGGGACGATTTATCGACGATTTCTTCTCAAGAAAAAAAAATAGGAAACTGAAACAGAATTTTTTATGCGATTCGTAGGGTATGATTTTATTTTATTTTATTTTTTTTTGTTATTCAATATAGAAAATATATAAAGATTTGTCGCGCTTTCGAGAAGGAAAAAAATTCGAGGTTATGTTTGTTATTTTTGAATTGAAAATACTCAATGCAGATTGACTCTAAAAATAAATCACTGACTTTTGAATTTTCTCTACGTGTAGAATATTTAATAAAATCGGGTTTTAGTCTTATGGAATTAAACAGAAATTTTTAATTAGGCTTAAAATAGTACAAACATAACCTTAAAATTTCTTCTTCATTTTTTTTCTTGTTCTTTAATATAACTTTCTTCGCAGAGTGTCACATTATTAGAAATAAATATATTTTCTGTATTGCCTTTTGCTTATATTTTAATAAAGTAAAAATTAATAATTAATAATTAATAATAATTAATAATAATAATAATAAATAATAGTACAAAATTATTATAATGAAATTAATCTGACAAAACATTTAATAATGGACGTAAAATTATTTGATCAAGAAATAATAATAATAATAATAATAATAATAATAATAATTATAATTATAATAATTATAAAAATAATAATTATTATTATTGTTATTAATATTACTATTAATAACAAATTTATTTAAGTCAGATAAAATCTTGTCCACTATTAACAAATAAATATTTACTTGAGTCAAGTAATTTAATAATAATAATAATAATAATAATAATAATAATAATTATTATTATTATTATTATTATTATTATTATAAATATTAATAAATAAAAAATAATTAACTAAAGAAATGCTAAAGAAGTGAAAAATAATTATATTATTGAAAGTTAATAAAAAAAGATGACTAAAAATTAAAAATGATAAATTTGAGTCAAGGGAAAAATTTGAATAATAAATTATAATTTATAGAGATTTTAGACATATGCATAATGAATTGAAGAGACATTATTAGCGTTCGTTGTAAATATTATCGGGCACGCATTTCTACCCTTATATATATATATATATATACCAGAGGTTATTATCGATGAGAACATCTGACGTGTGTATTAAAAACAAGACAACCCTCTAACCAGCCGTATCATTGGAATAAGAGTTTTTTTTTCAATTACACAAAACGTAGTTAGAATCGAACGCGATGAGTTTTTATTTTGTAATGCACATGTCGCAAAATTCCCATGCTCTCTCTCTCATATATATAGCATTGAAAAAAAAATTATTATCATCACCCTCGTTTGCCTCCGAATATCGATAATTCCACCCTCGCACTCTCACGTCAAACTAATTAGAAGGTGATATACACGCATTAGCGTATGTAAATTATTGTCTATAGTATATCTTTTAATGAGACACGTAGTATAAATATATAAGTAACGTTATAAAGTTAATTCACATTCAAGAATAGAATACATAAATTATTAAATTAGTGGCGAATTTTATATTTTCAACATTTTTTCGTGTTTGTAAATTTTTTATTTTTTAACATTTACAATATTTTTATTGATAATTTTTGTTTTTATTTTGATTCTTTATTTATTTTATTTCCAGTTGTATTTTTATTTATTTGTATTGTTATTTTTTATTGGTATTTTATTTTTAGTTACTACATTTTTGTTTTTTATTTAATTATATATATTACATTTTTGTTCATTTTATTTTGAGTTATATTTTTATTTTGTTTCTTTTTATATAGTTGTTATATTTTTAGATATTTTTTTTAGTTACTTTATTTCTATTTGTTTTTCTAGTAATTTTATTTTTAGTTACTGTATTTTTATTTGTTTTCTTAGTAATTTTTTTTTAGTTACTCTATTTTTATTTGTTTTTTTAGCAATTTTAGTTTTAGTTACTATATTTTTATTTGTTTTTTTTTGATATTTTATTTTTATTTATTAGACTAAATTAGGTAAACTCTTTTTTAGGAGCGGATCGCAAGTTTTTATTTGTGAACCTGCGGGGTCACAAATAAAAACTTGTGACCATATAGCAAAAAAAAAGTGTATCTAAAAAACAAACGAAACAAATTTATTTTATTAAAATAAAATCTTGTCCGCTATTAACAAATAAATGTTGACTTGAGTCAAATAATTTTTATTCAAAGCGTATATAACTAAATAGAAATTTTAAAATTAATAAAAATTAGTAAAAATAAATAAAAATAAATAAAAATTATTTAATTTGGAAGTTGTTATTCAAAAAAGTTACTTCTTTTATTTTACATGTCTCTTTATGTGTAAATAAATAAATTATTACTTCAAATATATGTAAATGATATTGTATATATATATATAAAACTGCTATAGGCAATAAAACGCAACTTGAATAAAAAAAGTGGAGAAAAAAAGTTATTGAATGATAGGGTAAGTGCAAGCTCACCCTTCACGTATAGAAAGCAAAGTATGGGAAAAGTTATCGATATATTTAGCGAAAGACAACGACGACGACGACACAAGGTCTCGACACGCAAGCCCATCATGGCAACTCAATCAAAATTGCATTTGGCAAATGCGCGCTATTGAAAACTAATGCAGGCGTGGCAAAAATACAATATTATAAGCCACGAAAAGTAAATTTTTTATAACCGTCCTTATATTAATAATTTCTATTCCATATTTCTTCCCTTTCTTCTTCTTCTTCTTTTTTTTTGTTATAATATTCAAAACGCGCGCTTTTATCCTCCTGGCTTTCACTTTCTCTTCTATAAAAAGAATTAAAAAAAAAAGAAAAGAAAAATAGAAAAAGAAGGTAAAAAAGAATAAACAAAGAAAAATATATTAAAAAGAAGAAAAGATAAGAAAAAATAAAAAAAATATGAAGAAAAAAATAAAAAATATCAAAATAAATAATAAATATAACAAAATAAAATTCTGTAAGAAAATAAGATCGATTTTTAATATGTGTGGAAGAGTTATACTAGAACGCAATGCAGAGACCGGATGTAATTCACACACAAGGGGGTTAAATAAAAACGACTTTTTTTCCATAATGACAACTTTTATATAGAAGAGAAAAGTTTCATGTATTTAAAAATTGCCGCTAATGAGTTACCGCAAGTTGACCCAACAATAAATTCTATAATTACATTTAGTATATTATTATAGAACTATAATATATTATATTACATCAAATTCCACTTTGAAAGTATTAATTATGTAACTACGCTAATTAAACATTCAAACTTTATGACATTTTGATTCCCGCGCGCAAATGAAATCGATTTTTTTTCGTATAGAAAAAAGACTAAGAAATTTTTCTCTTTTCTCTTGTTATACATTAACTATTACATAACATAGTAATAACAATTAATAATTGTTTTTTTATATTTTTGTGTTATACAATTAATAATTGTGACGCGATCTAAAGAAAGGGACCCTAGAAGCAAAAAAATATAGGTTATGTTTATAGTTTTTTAAATGAAAATACAAAAATAGGATCAATTGTCAATTGAATTCATTAATGTTTAAGTATTTAGTGCAACTAAAATATTTCATAGAAACTGATTTTAATTTTCAATAAGTGAAAAGAAACTTTCAAACAAGAAAAAAATAAAGCTAACATAACCATAAATTGATTTGCTTCTAAGGTCCCTTTCTTCAGATCGCGGCACAATTGTTTTGTTATATTTTTGTGTTATTATAATTTTTATTTTTGTGTTTCACCTTTTTGTTGTTATTAGAAAAATGTTGAATTGCTAGGACAAGAAAATACATTTGTTACTTCTTTGCACATATTAACAATCTTTTTTGTAAAAACAAGAACAATCCTTTTTTTTCCGTGTGGGGAAAAAATTTCAGTTTTCTTCTTATTATTAATAATAATAATATTATTATTATACTAAAGTTTGATTTAGATTAATTTTTTATTTGATACGCATGTTTGGTATCAAAAATTTACTTATACGCTTTAGTATCAAAGTATAGTTTCAATATTGTTTCTATTTTGAAAAATGAAAACTATTTCTTCTGTATAAGAAAGGCGAGAAGAAATAGCGCGAACAATTCTAATTTTAGTTTTTCTTAAAAAAAAAAAACATTTCCCACGCTGTAAATATAGTTGTAATTTTTTTTTTCGCAAAAAGTATATATTTACTTCTCACGCCTTTCGTTTTTAAAGGACTCTTAAATGGTTTGTAATAACCCAGTTGTGAAAATAAGTCTCAAAAGAATAGGCGACGAATTCAATTCTAAAAGACGAAGGATATATACATGATGGGCCGAAGTGTGAAAATATGTGACTGCTTAATGTGACATATTTTCGAATACATTTATTTATTCACTGCCGCAAAATTGTATTCTCTCAGCTGTCAACAAAAATCGAGAAGTCCCTCTTCCTTTCTGACCTAAACGGTCAATTGTATATATACAAAAAGTCGTCCTGTGGTCGCACGTCTCTCAGAAAGAAAACTTTGATTTTTGTCGTTCATCATCATCATCATCATAATCGTGAGGATTTTGAAATTTTTTCTTTCTTTAACCTGTTGGGTTATAGAGTTCGCTTTCTTCTTCATCGTCATTATAATCATGATCAACATCATCATATTCAAAAAGCAACGGTGGGACTCTTAAAATAGTTGGCAGGTCGTCGTGTTATAATAGGGTTTCCAACTCCTTGTCGCGAACTCCGCCCACGTCATTCAAAGCAAGCCAGTTGATGAAATTTCACTGAATAGACCGGATGTGGCTGCTGCATTCATCCTCTAAGTGAACAACCAGAAACACGACACTTTATCGTATATCGTGATCTGGCAATCGATTCTCTAAATTTCTTTATTCTTTTCTTATATATATATATATTATATGGGCATCAAGTAGTTTTTGGATTGAAAATATATACGGTTCTTTAAAAAAAAAGGGTCTTGGAAATTTTTAGACATTTCTTCCTTTCTCATTTTTTGTGTTCTTTGGTCCTCTTCTTATGGATTTTGTCATTTTTAATATCATCTTACATCGTGTTTTTAAACTGAGTCTTTAGTCATGCTTTTAATACTGTACTATCTTTTGTATCGGGTTTTTAATGTTATAGCCATTAATATATCATTCTGCATCAGCCTTTTAATACTGTAGTAGCCTCTAACATCATCCGTTTGGATCAGCTTTTTATTATTATTTCTTATCATCGAACACCTTTTCTTAAAATCATCCTTTTACAACTCTTACATATATATTCTCAACACTCATTCTCGTTTTTAATTCCGAAACAGTTTTTCCAAACAATAAATTGAGACAAAAGACGAATCAAACTGTTTTCACTTTAAGAATCATATTTATAGCGAAATACATTAGTATGAAAAGATTGTCAATTATTTGGTACAACAAATAAATTTCCCTTTATGCTTGAGAATAAAGAAGAGGAAGGAAGGGATTTACGCCTTCTTTTGTTACAACAAAGAAGGAAAATCACATTTTTTTCCCCCTTTGCTTCAGCGTAAATATTTTCTATTTTTGATTTTCTTTTTTCTTTCGTTTCAGGTCGCATCTTGTACGATATTCCATGTAAAGTGTGTCGTGATCATTCCTCGGGGAAGCATTATGGAATATTTGCCTGCGACGGCTGTGCCGGATTTTTCAAGAGGTCAATAAGACGTTCGCGACAGTATCATTGCAAAGCAAAGGCCGAGGGCGGTTGCACGGTTGACAAAACACACAGAAATCAATGTCGCGCTTGTCGTTTGGCAAAGTGCATACAAGCCGGAATGAATAAAGACGGTAAGGAGAAGAAAACAAATTTTTTTGTTTTTAATCAGTCTATTTGGACATTGGAGTACGTTTGAAATAAGAATCAATAAAACAAAGTACTAGAAGGAATAAAAAAGAAAAGTATCAATTTGAAGTATTTAAAAATCATGTACCATCCTAAACGGATGTTAGGTACCATGATGTACCATCCTAACATCATCCGTTTAGGATGGTAGAAATGATTTTTGGAGCTATAAATCTGGAGTGTGATTAAGAATTGTGTGTTTTTTTTGTAACAGCGGTTCAACATGAGAGAGGACCGAGAAATTCGACATTAAGGAGACAAATGGCGATGTACTTGAAGGAGCCGGAAGTTATAAATACTTTGGTACCACCAACACCAGCTGCGGCTGCGGCCGCTGCAGCAGCATTAGACCTTGCACTTCCGAAACCTCCTCTGGATCATCGAATTCAACCTCCAATTATGCCACCCAGTGGACCACATCATCACCACCATCATCATCATCATCATCGTGTGCCACACACAATGCCACATCCAATCTACGCACAGGCTAGCATCAACATGTGTAAGGTAATTATACAACTTTCAATCCCATAATTTGCTCATCATTTTTTAAAACGCACTAAAAAATATCTGACATATAGGGTTGTCACAAAAATTTAATTTTCTTTTTCCCTACTGATCTTGACTTTTTCGCCTCTAACCCTGAAGAATTCATTCTAAACCCTGCGATTCATTCCAAACATTATTAGACACTCAAAAAAAATATATACATTTATTAACTTTCGTCTAAAACTATATTCAAAAACATAAACAAATGTTCTATTACTAAATTTATTAACTTTCGTCTAAAACTATATTCAAAAACATCAAAAAAATATTCTATTACTAAATTTATTATAACTTTCTTCTAAAACTATATTCAGAAACATCAAAAAAATGTTTTATTACTAAATTTATTAACTTTCTTCTAAAACTATATTCAAAAACATCAAAAATTTCCTTTTTAAGTTATAATTGTCCGGCTTCTACTCTATATTGTAAAAATTGATTTTCGATATATTGTGCAAATATTTCTTCGGGTGCCCTCTATAAGTGTGCGCGGTAAAAATTTCCAAATACTTTCCGACGCTTAATTTTGAGTTAATAAAGTAGTTCAAGCATTTGCAGTTTTACATGTTAAATTAGGTTTAAGCAAAGTTTTACAAATTTGTTAAAAATTCAATTCAATTTGAACGCTTTACAAAATTCAATTTTATTTCTGAAAAATTAAATGCCATTAATTATTCAATTACAAATTAAAATATTTTAGTAAACTACATTTTTTAATCAATTTTTATTAGCAAATTTTTCAATACAAAAATATGAATAATTTATTAAATAAAAATTGAATTAAAAAAATTGAATTTCTATGAAGAATTTTATGAAAATTAAATAAAAAATTGAATTCTTTCGGCGAATTTAAACAAAAAATATTTTTAAATAATGCAATTTTCTATTATTCTATTTAAATTTGGTATAAAAAATAATTGAATTCTAACAAATTTTATTGTATTTTTTTTTTTAATTGAATTTCTGTGAATTGGAAAAATTTCGTTTGTGTAAATAATTGAATTTCGGAGAAAAATATTAATATTTATGAAAAGTAATTAATTTCTTGTGAAGAAATGTAGTGGATTTTTTTTAATTATTGATTTTCTTAGAATTTTTCAAAACATATTTTCCAAATTTTTAAAAAAAATTTTATTATTTGTGAAAATAATTGAATTCTTGCGAAGAAATTTATTGAAAATAATTGAATTTCATATAGGAAAGTTTTATTAAAATTGAAATTTTATTCACTAAAATCTTGTTAATAATTTTGTCATAACACTTTTCTAAGTAGTAGAATTTTTAAAAGAATTTTCTTTAAATGCTTCGAAATAATTGAATTTTTCAGAACATTTTTTCAATTCTTCAAAAATATATTTTTATTCTTTAGAGAAACATCATTGAAAAAAAATTGAAAATAATTGAATTGGTTCGAAGAAATTTATTTTAAAAAATTAATAAATAATTGAATCCCCGAAAAAATTTTGTTAAAATAATTGTAATTCTTATGGAAGAATATTTTATTATAAAATAGTAGATATTAAAAATAATAGAAATTCCTGAGAAATTTTGTTGAAATAACTGAATTCAATTTGAAAAATATTTTATTAAAATAGTAGATATTAAAAATAATTGAAATTCCTGGGAAGTTTTTTTTTGTTTTGAAATAATTGAATTCTTTTTGAAGAATATTTCATTAAAACCGTAGATATTGAAAATAATTCAAAAAAGGTGAATTTTTGAAAATAATTGAAATTTCGTCAAGAATTTTCTTAAATTTCCCTCAAAAAGTAATTTAAATTCGGAGAAGAATTTTATTTTATATTTATGAAGGTAATTGAAAATTTTAAGAGAATGTTTTGAAAATTTTTAACATAATTTTATTATTTTTGAAAAGTAATTGAATTTCTCTAATTATAGTTGTTCTTAAAATATTCATTTAACTTAATTGAAAATTGAAATTTTCTAAAATTTCAAATTGAAACCGCTTTGAAGTTGATCTGAAGATAATAATAATTAATTATAATTATAATTATAATGAAATTTCCACATTTTTCCCTGATTTTCCAGACTAATTCTATAATTTTTCTTATTTTCCCTGACTTGCGTGGCAACCCAACTGTTTTTGATGCCTAAAATTAAGATCAATTTTTTTGGCTCCAAATTTTTGGTATCGACTGTATTTCTCAATTTGACTTAATAGGTTAACAGTTTTTAGGATTTAGTGCTATACTAAATCTACAAAAAATATTTTATTATTTTTTTGAATATATTTCATTAATAAAATATTATGTTTAATTCATTTTTTTAACAAATGAAACTTCTTTTTTCTAATTTAAGAATTTTTTTTCTCTACAGATACCGCTCACAGCACCTGGAATACCAATAATGCCGGCCATTATTCCAGAGCCAGTTTGCGAGCAAGCTGCACAAATTCTCTTCATCAATGTTCGTTGGGCGAGGGATTTAACATCAGGTTCAGGTCTATCGATGGACGATCAATTAACACTTCTCGAAGCATCGTGGCGTGAATTATTCCTCCTCACAGCAGCGCAAATATTGCCAAACTTAGATCCAACCACCCTCCTACCACCAAGATCCCAAAGTCTTTCGCTCGCATTTCAAGTGAATCGATTTCGCGAGACACTATTGAGTTTTCATGCAATGAATCTCAGCGCCAATGAATATGCCTGCATCAAGGCTATTGTTTTATTTAAAGCCGGTCTTGAATGCGAAGCACTGCCAAGCAGTCCAAGCAGCAATGGCTCATCGTCGCCAACAAATGGCACGCCAATGGGTAAATTACGCGATCCAGCAACAGTCGCCAGACTAAGGGACAATTTTCAAATAGCATTGGGCCATCAATTGAGTTCCATTGCTTATGGTACATTGAGATTTGGCAAAATTTTACTCTTATTGCCAACATTGAAGTGCATCTCACCGGGAACAATTGAGGAGCTCTTCTTTAGACGCACAATCGGCATTATTCCAATGGAGAGAATTATTTGCGACATGTACAAATCGCCTTGAGTTGCAAGAAAAAAAAACACCAAAAAAAGTGTTTGAAATCACAAAAAACATCGGTTTTTAAAAAGAATTTTTGGTCTTTCAAACTTTGGTCTTTCAAACTTTGATCTTTCAAACTTTGGTCTTTCAAACTTTGATCTTCCAAACTTTGGTCTTCCAAACTTTGGTCTTTCAAACTTTGATCTTCTAAACTTTGGTCTTTCAAACTTAACGTGCATTTTTCCAGAGGCACATTATATAGGCAATATATCAAAGTTTGATTTAATCGTCTAACGATATATATTGAACGAAGAGACTTATCAGCGTCGCAAACAAATAGTATATATTCAAATATATGTATATATAAAATGATGATAAAAGTAAATCTGTGATATAAACATATCACGATATAAATTGAAATTTAGAAGAATATTTTTTTAATAAAAAAAAAGAAGAGCATTAAATTCCAAAATGTGCACCAAGTGCACTGGATGCAATAAAAGAAAGAAAAAAAAAGAACACATGTACCTAAAAAAATGTACCGCGAATACGTTAACAGAATATTATATATATTATAATTTTTCCAATCTCAAAAAAAAGGTATTTTTTATTGTAAAACAATTTTTATATCACTCATATATATATAAAGAATTCTGTGAATTCACTTATTGAAATAAAAACGAAAATCTTTTAATTTATACTCTTAGTAATGATAATTGATTAAAAAAAAAAATTCTCCCAAATTGATTGGAAAATTAAAAAAAAAATAACAATTCGAAAAACGTGGTACAAGACTGTATGCTATTCTATTGATTGATAGGAAAAAAATGAATCATATGTTGTAAATATTCTATCGTGTAGATATTTAATTAAAAAAAAATTGTACATAGAAATAGATAAAATTGTCCTTTAACGTGTGTATATGAAATTTAAGCCTTTTTTTTGAAAAAATAAAATTTTCTCGTATTATATCTGCAAACATAGTTGCAATACAATTTTTTTTTTGAATTTTTATGTTGTACATATTTTATCATTTTACTAAGGCACATTCGCTGCGCGTTTTAATAATTATATATATACATCAGTTATATGTAGACAATTCATATATATGCCAAAAAAGTATATAAAATAAAGATGTTACAACTTATACAAAAATAAATATTTCTCGTTTTATTATTATACCCGCATTTTTGTTTTCAACAGTTTCTAAATTGCAAGGGAAGAAATATTTTTTTTATACTTTTCAATGAAATTTACACATTTTAAAAATATTTAACATTTGTGACGCGCTCCCAAGAAAGGTACCTAAGAAGCAAACGAATTGTAGGCTAGGTTCGTGTTAGATTTATTTTGATCAAAAGTTTATTTTTAATTATTTGAATTTGAAACCAATTGTCATTGAATATTTTCGATATAATAAAGACTTGAAGATCAATAATTTTTAATTAATAATTGATATACTCTTTCTGTATTTTTACTCAAAAAATTAAAAACATAACCTCAAATTTGTTGCGTGTACCTTTCTTGGGTGCGCGTCACATTTTTTTTTCTTAGAATTCATTAATTTTAATATTATTTATTATTATTTTCTGTTATATTAATAATAAAAAAAATTGGGTTAAATTTAGTTATTTAGTATTAAAAATATAAAAAATCTTCTTTTTGAACGCTAAGCTTCGACGCTAAATAACATAAAGTGACTAAACGATTTAATAAATACTTTGAAACAAGAATAAAGAAATTTTTTTCACTGTGGAGAATTTAAATTACACTTATATATAGTCATAATTTCTATGAAACATATAAGACACAAACTGAAAACTATTGTAAAATGACTATAAAGTATACCTTAACTGACGATTTTCCGTCATATTAGACATACACAAAAAAAAACATTGTCTGAATGACGTGAGAATCGACACAATATCCATATAATGAAACCGATATATTCGCACATAACGAGCAAGTGTGCAACACTGAGAAAAAAAAAATTACAAGTGACTCTCAGATTTCGCATGACTGAACGCGATAAGAACTGATGTTGGCACTTGTGAACAAAACAAATTTTTCAAGAGATTTTTCAGTTTGTTTATACCCCTATATATTTTCTTCACTCGCATACAAATAAAATACACTATATATAACACTTTTCAATTATTTTAATTCAAAATAGAAAAAAAAATTGTTTTTTACTGAAATAAATTCGAAACAAAAAATTTAATTAATATTCTCTAAATATTAGTGAAGGTAAAAAATGAATATTATATATAATAATAAAAGTGACGCTCTTCCAAAAAAGGAAAAGAGAGGAAAAAAATTTAGGTTATGTTTGTCTTTTTTGGTTTAAAAATATTCAATGTAGAATAATTCTAAATAGAAATCACTTACGTTTAAAGCTTCTTTGCATTTGAAATATTGCCTAAATACTGATTTCAGTTTTTTAAAATTAAACAGAAACTTTTAATTGAGGTAAATATAATACAAACATAACCTTAAAATGATATGTTTTTTAAGTAGATTCTTTGAAACGCGTCACGAACAATAAATAATTAATAATAAATAATAAATAGTAAACAATAAATAGTAAACAATAAAGAATAAATAATAAACAATAAATAGTAAACAATATAAATAGTAAAAGTAGTAAACAATAAATAGTCAATATAGTAAAATAAATAAAATATACTAAAATAAATAGTAAAAATAGTAAACACTAAATAGTAAACAATAAATCGTAATCAATAAATAGTAAATAATAAAAAATAAGTAACGAATAATAAACAGGAAATATAAAGGAGAAAAAAAATTTAAAATTTAAAAAATCAACTTTAATAATTAATTTATTAGTATAATGTAATGATTTAAATTTTAACGAAAATATTATAGTCAGGAAACGTGAAGAGAAGTCGAAGAAATTTATTTATTATTATTAATTTAATTTTTTTTCTATTATTTACTAAATAATTAATACTAAATAGGAATAGAAAAAAAAATTGTTTAGTATAAAACATTACTTTATTTATAAATAAAAGAAAATTTCCAAAAGAAAAAAAAAAGATGTTGTGTGAAATTTGAATTTTTTTCCTCTGTCGTCGCGTTTATATTTTCTATTTTGGGAAGAGAGGATTTTTTTTTTTCTTTTGAATTATTCTTATTTTGAATGCAAGAATGAACTGTGGAAAAGATGAAAAGATATTATAACTCTCGCCCCTCCCTTTGCCCCTCTAGACAAGCATTAATAGAATAGAACCGTGGCAGTACAATTTCCACAGAAAGGTTTTACTACCATTCAAATTTAATGTACTGACAAATTACTCAGGTAAACAATCCACCCCGAAGGTGTTTTCAAAGCACAATTCGCATCGTTAAGTAGCTTCTGGGGGTTTTTATAATATATTCAGTAACTTCCTGAAAAGTTAACCCAGTTAAATCACACATATATATATATTCAATGTCAAACGACGGAAATTTATTTTTTCCAGTTAATATTTTTTTTCGGTACTTTTAGAGATAAATTTTATTCTCTCCATTATGTAGAGTAGTTTGGAAAATTATATATATATATATATATATAAATTTCGAAATAATGTTTTATTTAAATTGTTCATTTTTAATTGATTGTTTCAAATTTAGAATTTATCGTTTATTTTAATATTATTTTTATTGTTTCATATTATTTTTTTTAGTGTTATTTTTGTTTCTAATATTATTTTTGGTATTATTATTATTATTATTATTATTATTATTTTTATGAATTCGATGCTGATTTTCAAAAATTCAAAATGTCGGATTCAACATGGCGGTTGAAAAAGATAAAAGTCTATCGGATTTGCTTGAAACTTATTGTTAACCTATGGGAAATTTTGTTGTAATAATTGAATTCTTTTTGAAGAATATTTCATTACCATATAGTAGATATTACAAGTAATTTAAATAAGAATAATTTTTCAAAATATTTGAAATTTTGCCAAGAATTTTCTTAAATTTCCCTTTAAAAATAAATTGTGTAAACATCACATTTTCATAAATATCTCCAAATTATAAAGAACTTTTGGGCTGAATTTTTTTCTAAATTGTAGGTCTCATCTGCGGACATAAAATGAGAGTACTTTGAGATAGATTAATAAAGTTTAACTATTTATTTTTTTGATTTTTAATTTTTCAAAAAAAAAAGTTTTTTGCCCATAACTTTAAAAAAATGTTAGGACACCTATAAATGTTTTTCTCTAATTTTTTAGTTTTTTTAGACGCATCTTTTTGAGCCCAGAATGAACATTTTTCGTTCATATTCACCGGAGATATTAATAACTTTTAAAAATCAAAAATTTTAGAAAATAAGACTTTTTTGAGAATTTTGTTGAAAAATGTAGAAATAACATTAAAACCATATAGTTACCAACTTGTAGAGTATTAAAAAACCCTTCGATTGACCTATTTTTGAAGCTATTTCGATTAGAAATAAAGAAGTTATTGATATTTGAAAAAACAGAAATTGTGAAAAAAAATTTTTTCATGTGAAAGTATTAACTAAAGAGAAAAAAATATTACAGCACTTAAGAATAATTGTTCTAAATTTATACTTTATTGTTATTAACATCTCTATGAGGAAGCAAAGTGTTCATGAAATAAACACAACAAGATTTACGAAAAAGAATGAAATATGAGTACCAAAAGTATAACAAAAATTTATAACTTGGCAGCGGTTTTCTTTCTTTTTTATAAAGTTACGGGTTTTTTGAAACTTGTTGTACACGGAGAAAAATGGATTATAAGTGATATAATCCAGATTATACTTTTTATGATATTTTTAAATTGTATATAGGATAGTTAACCAGAATTATAAAATTAAATATCTAAGTATTACCATTTTCAAATTATTGATCATATTAATTTAGATTATAAAACTTGCATCAATATAATTAGTCTTTACGTTATTTTAAATAAATAAAATTTTGACAAATTAGAACTAACCCTTAAATTAAAAAATTAATTTACTATTTAATTGCCTAATAATAAAATTTAAAAAAATAAAAATTTGAATTTGTTGTTGCTAATAATTAATTAATTAAATTAACTGATCAATCATTAAATTTATTTATTCGTAAATTTCTGGTAATTTCATTTTTTTAAATCTACAACATTATTAAAATTATTTCAAAAATTATTATTAATATTGTTACCAATTCAATAATAATTGATGAATTAATCATAAATAAATTTACAAAGAAATAAATTCTTACTAATCACAAAATTTACACTTTGTAAGTAAATAAAAATACTTTGAAGAAATGGTTAAAAATAATATTCTCTTGTAATATTTAAACTAAAAATGGTTATAATCAATATAATAAGCTAATGGTAAATAAATGCTATAATTGTTTTTAGATTTATAAAAATGCAATTATCAGAAATTTACAAACCTGGAAAATTAAAATAGCAGCACATATGTAAAAAAGTTCGATCACAACAAATTTTCAAAACAACTTTAACCTCATAATATGACAATTTGAAAAAAAACATGTTGCTATAGTAATAATCTAAAATTATAATTTGATTCGATTTTGGAGTATAAAATGTATAATTTATTGTGAATACCAGAAATAATTTTAAAACATTGAAAGGTTGTAAATAGATTATAGAGGGTATTAATCAGATTATATTCAGTATGATCTTTTTTTCTATATTCCTAATTGTATAATCCATTTTTCTCCGTGTATGTATATATATATACTTGGGGTCTCAAATATAAAATTTAATTTAAATATTTTAAAATAACTGCAGAAAAAAACTTTTTATGTATTTTTTTTCTTCCCAAAAATATTTTTTTAAAAACTACTTGCCATTTTTATTGAATTAATAAATTTTTCGAATTTGTTAATTGTTATAAATACAAACAGAATGCGGTAACAATTGTTAATTGTCACATAAGCATATGTGCAGAAAGGGACTAATTACATGAGGTATATATATATATAATTAAAAATAACTCTATATATACGAAGAGAAATCTATAATGTATATATATATATATATATGTATATATAGCAAATAAAATAATGTCGGGTGTTTTTCGGAGTGACAAGGTGCGCCCTCCTGGCACGGTGGGAACCACTTGTCGATTTCTCCCCCCCCCTCTCTTTTTTTTCAAATACCATTATAAGTACGCGGGGCAAGTACCCAAGCATTGCTACTCTTTTATTATTTGAAGCAGAGGAATTCTCGTCGAGAAAATAATGTCGCGACGCTGTTACAATGGTGAAGAGAAAAAGGAAATAAAAAAAAGAAGAAAGAAAGAAAGAAATAAAATAAAACTTTCCTCGTCCCGCTCCCGGATGGTGGTGAGGCGATTGCTTGATTTACCGTTGTTGTTTTCAATTTGTTGTATAGTTGTGACACGACGCCCTTAAAATACATTCATACACATATTCGGTATATATATATTAGTTGTTGTAGATATGAGGAGGCCAAGGATTATTATTCACTCGTCCGGAAACGCTACAGTGTATTACTTTACTGCCAAGAGTTACGCGTCCTCTTCAGATAAGCCCACCAGCATTTTTAGGGATGGGGTGAAAACGAGGCGAATGCAAACTGCTAGCATACGGCTATAGTAGCATATATATGTGAACTCGAGTGCTTTATTAAATTGAGATGCTAATTGCGAACAACCACATATTCGCATATAATTAAGTATTTTTAATTTTATTTTTCCATTTTTTTTTAAATAAATACCTATATAATATTTTAGTTTTTAAACTTGCGCAATATTTTTTTACCGCGCATATACACGCTGAGAAAACATTATATATATACTCGTTTCAAGTAAAAAAATAATTTTAAATGATTTTGTTTCATTGAAATTATATAGTTTGTATAAGCTTAATTCCAATATATTAAAAAATATTCACTGCGCTTTCATTCAAAAATAATTTCTATTTGAATAATGTTTCTAATTATATATTTAAATAATGTTTAACTTAAAAATGTGTTTAATTCAAACATATTTATTGTTTTGGTTTAAACAGAAAATATGTTTAAAAATTTTATTTTTGATTCAAACTCAAAAGTTGATAAATAATTTAAAATCAAACTATAAATTATGTTTGAATTGAATAATATTATTTCTATAAATGAAACAAAAAATATATTTAAATTAAACTTATATTTGTTTGCCTGTATAGGAAAGATAGTTTAAATTATATGTGACGCGCTCCGAAGAAAGGTATATCTAAGAAGCAAACGAATTATAGGTTAGGGTCGTGTTAGATTTCTCTTGATTAAAAGTTTATTTTTAATTATTTGAATTTGTAACCAATTTTTATTGAATATTTTTGATACAATGAAAACTTGAAGATCAATAATTTTTAATAAATAATTGATACTCTCTGTATTTTTACTTGAAAAATTAAAAACATAACCTCAAATTTTTTGCTTCTTAGGTACCTTTCTTTGGAGCGTGAATATTTTTTTACCGCATATTTAAAATCTTAGATTTATATATATATATACAAATTTAGATAAACTTTCGAAATTCGAAGTTAGGGATTTTTATTTTCTTCTTTCATAGTTTAGACCAAAGAATCAGATTTATATGAAAAATATAATTACTTTAAAAAAGTACATAAAAAAATTAAATTCTCCGAATTTATAAGAATAATCTGAATTTTTGTGTTTGTGCGTCAGGGAAAATAAGAAAAATTATAGAATTAGTCTGGGAAATAAGGGAAAAGTAAGAAAATTTTATTAAAACTATATATACAGGTATGGTAATATTTAGATAAATATTTTTTTTAGAATTTATAAAAAAATTCTGAATCTTGTCGCCATTTTTCTATGCCTTATAAACTATGAAATTGCCAAGAATTTTAATATAACTAAACCATCAGGTTTTTTAAATTTCTATATATATGCAAATAATATCTTTTTAAATATAACTTAATTCATGAAGAACTATCATAAAATAATAATTAAAAAATTTTTTTTCTTATAAATTATTTAATAAATAATTTTTGATAAAAAATTTCAAATTTAATTCGATTTCAAAAGCGTTATGCGTTTACAATCTTCAGATCAATTTCAAAGCGCGGTTTCCGCATTTGAAATTTTAGAAAATTTCAATTTTCAATTAAGTTAAAAAAAAATTTTAAGAACATATATAATAACTGATTAGAGAAATTCAATTATTTTCAAAAGTAATAAAATTCTTCGCATAATTTTAATTATGTTGAAAATTTTCAAAAGATTCTTTTAAAAATTTCAAATTACCTTTATAAATATATGTAATAAAAGTCTTTTGCGAATTTTAATTTTTTTAAGGGTAATTTAAGAAAATTCTTGACAAACTTTCAATTATTTTCTAAAATTGACCTTTTTTCAATTATTTTTAATATCTACTGTTTTAATAAAATATTCTTCAGAGAAGAATTCAATTATTTCAACAAAATTTCCCATGAATTTCAATTATTTTTAGTATCTACTATTTATTATTATACCATTATTAATAGTTTTTGTAATTTATTTATTTTTGTAACGGTTTCGCCATTTAAAATTTCAAAAATTCCGACTTTATATATTTAAACACCGACCTCAAAAACCCAGAGTAACAATAAGTTTTAAGCAAATCCGATAGACTTTAATCTTTTTCAATCGCCATGTTGGATCCGCCATTTTGAATTTTTTAAAACCAGCATTGAATTCGTTATAATAGTAATAATAATAAAATAAATAATAATAATAAAAATAATAATAATAATAATAATAGACACAAAAAATTAACACAGTATTAATCATTGTTTGGGAATAAATTTTCAAAAAGAAACCGAGAGAGAAAAATAAAGAAAGAGAGAGAAAGTGCGTCAGTAAGACGAAAATTGAGTTAGAGAAAGAGAGACAGAAAGAGTTGGAGAGGGAGAGAAAGAGAAAGAAAGAGAAGTGGAAAGGTAATTGAACAAAGAAAGAAGAAAAATCCCAAGAGTAACAGTAACAAAACGCTATCGATGCCGCATAACAATGGGCACCTCGCAATGTAATTGCACCTCAAAAGTAACAAAGGACCCTCGACTATATGTTACATCGATTCGTCGCCCGATTTCACGTCTACAGATTATATATATACGTATGTATATATATATATGTATAATATACGTCGTGACGATTTTTAAGGACTCTTGAAAAACGCCGTATTGTGGCTTTTGTTTTGAGGTAACAAAACAGAAAAAGTGCTCCATATGAGACCAGCATTGTAGTCAATTAGTAAACGAGTCGGGGTGGTCTCCCCCCTCTACACTCTTATACATACAATGTCTCCATTTTACCAGTAAATGACCTCTGCCTTTGCGACTATAAAAACTTTTCAACTTTTAAACATTCTTCTATTCGATTTGCTTTTTTTTATTCTATATACTTTATACAATTTGCAAACTTAAAAATTCCAATATTTTATTACTAATATTACGTATTTTTGGAATATTTTATTTTTTGGGGTTTCTTTTTAATTTTATTGTAAATAAACATTGAAAGGGAATTTTACAAAATATTCATAAATAAATACTGAAAATGATTAAATATAAGATTTACTAACTTTTAGTAAATTTAAATAAATACTCTCGAATTTTCTAAAGTTTTACTATATATAAATAGTAAATTTAAATAATGATTTCTACCAAATTATATGTTACTCACTAAATTTAAATAATTCGTTTCTAATAAATTTTGCAAAATTTTACTAAACTCAAAAAAAAATTAACTTTATTTTACTAAATGTTAATAAATTCTACACCGAATTTTAGTAGATTTTACTAAACATAAATTAAATTTCACTAAATTTTTAGTAAATTAAAAAAATTTGTTAATGAATTCTATTAAATGCCACTAAATAAATGAAAATTTAAATTTCATTAATTTATTTTTATTTATTTAAATAAAATATTTTTAATATTAACTAGAATAATCGTCGTATTCATTCTATCCAGTCTGTTCACACCTGAAGTTATAATTATGATTATGCTTTTGTTTTTTTTTATGTATTGATAAATAATATTATTTTTCTTTATTTTTCAACTCTTACTTTTTAAATTTTATAATAGGTATTTATTTATTTTATTTAGAAATATAATTTTTATTTTTCAAAAAATACAAAACTATTTTTATTAATCTACAAAAATTATTAATACTATTTTTCAATATTTCTCTTCTTTCCAGAAAAATTAGCACTTTGTAACAAACATTTTAGGACTAGGTAATTAATCTTTTCATTTTTTCTAAAAAATAAAATTAAAAAAGCAGTTGGAAAATTAAAATTAAAAAATACTTTTCCCACATTTTCTACCTTTCAATGACAATTTATAAACAAAGTACAAGTTTTAAGTAGAAAAAAAAGTTATAAATCAAATTTTGATTAAGAAATTTGATATTTATTTTGGAAACAAATGTTTAAAAAACAAAAAAATGTTTTAAATAAAACAATTTTTATTTTATAAAACAATTTTTGGATACCACAATTTTTTAATAAAATTTTCAGTTATTTTCAAATAATTTGAATATATTACGATTAATCATATTCTGTCTTTTGGGCAGAAATATTTTTATTTTATTATTTGTTTTGCTTGAGAAATTTATTGAACACTTGATCAGGGTTGTCACGCATTTGTTCATTTGAAAGTTCCTGATTTTTTCAGTTTAAAGAATGAAAATTTTCCAGGTTAAATAAATAAATAAATAAATAAACATTATTCTTTACCATATTAATAATACGAAACAATTGATTTCGTTTGACAATTTTTAATAATATTTTTAAGTAGAAAGAAATTTATTTAAAAAATTTGTAAATAATCGCTTTTATATGAATTTGAGGAAAATTTTTGAAAATAATTGCATTTTTGGCAAGAATTTTATTAAAAAATTTTTTAAATAATTGAATTTTGCCAAAAATTTTTTTTAACAATTTTTAAAATAATTGAAATTTCGACGAGAATATTAAAAAACTTTTGAACATAATTGAGTTTTTGCAATGATTTATATAATTTTTTCAAAATTCAATTTTTTTTTTAGTGTCTTAAGTAAAATTCATTCATAAATCCATTATTATTTTTAATAATGAATGAAATGTATATTAAAAAATATAACGAATTTCATAAGAATTTGAATTATTAAAGTTTTTCATAAACCTAAATGATCTTTAAAATCTGTAAAGTTCAATTGTTGTTAAAAATAGAAAAAGTTTGAAATAAATTAAATCTTTTCAATTATGAGGAATCTATAACATATTCAGAATTCTTTTATGAATTTTCGAAATTGAATATTGTTTCAGTACTTTTGTCAAAATTTTCTCACTTTTTCCCGAATATTTTTAGAAAAATAGTGATTTTGAGTAGAATTCTTCGGAATAATTGAATTTTTCAATGTAAATGAAACAAGAAATTTCACTTTTATTTACTATAGTAAATAAAAAATTTCAAGCTACTTTGAATTTTGAAAATATTGATTTAAAATTTTTAATCTAAATCAATCAATCAAAAGAATGAAGAAAAATCACAAGACTTATATATGTTTGATTTTTTTTGTATTTTGAATAAGATATGTATATTTTTTTACTATATATATATATCAGCAATAAGTATATATAAGAGTCCCTAACTTTTTAGCTATTATCATTATATTGAAAAGAAGAAAAAGAAAAGGAAAAAAAATAGACTGAACTTTCTCGCTAAACGCACTCCAGCGTAAAATGCCCCGTGTATTGTTGCTCCCGGTATAGATGCATCCATTATATACCCACGTTGATGGGAGCAGATTATGTTGATCGCTGTCATTCTAGGGGTTCATCACTGGCGTGACACTGATGCTCTCTTAACAAAAGAAGAGAGGGTGTTTTACGAATATATGGGGCCCACTATTACTCGCGTTTTATGTCGTGGAAATCAATATATAGACGTCACCAACAGGATGAGTATATATGGAGAAAAAAAAATTGAGACATTAAAATCGTTGCATTGTTTTTGCGCAATGCAGTATATAGAATTCATTTTAAAAAAAATTTAATTTACTAAAATTCAATTAAATTTTGTGTAGAATTCATTATTATTTAATAAAATTTAATTTTTTTAGTAGTAGTATATAGAATTCATTGGAATTTATTTCAATTTAGTAAAATATAGTAATACTTAACTTAAATTTAGTAAAATATAGTAATACTTAACTTAAATTTAGTAAAACTGACTAAAATTCGTTGTAGAATTTTTTAACATCTAAAAAAATAAAATGTATTCAATTTTAGTAGAGTTTAGTAGAATTTAGTAAAATTTAGTGACATTTAGTAAAATCATTAAAACTTATTCAAATTTACTAAACTTTACTAAAGTTTATATAATTTTAGTAAAATTAACTAAAATTCGGTGTCGAATTTATTACCATTTGATATAAAAAAAATTATTTTTAGTATATAATTTAGTATAAAGATCGGTGATATTTGGTATAGGATTCATTAAAATTGATTTTAATTTAGTGAGAGTATTTATTTAAATTTACTAAAATTTAGTAAATCTTATATTTAGTCATTTTCAGTATTTATTTATGAATATTTTGTAAAATTCCCTTTCAATGTTTATTTACAATAAAATTAAAAAGAAACCCCAAAAAATAAAATATTCCAAAAATACGTAATATTAGTAATAAAATATTGGAATTTTTAAGTTTGCAAATTGTATAAAGTATATATAATAAAAAAAAAGCAAATCGAATAGAAGAATGTTTAAAAGTTGAAAAGTTTTTTATAGTCGCAAAGGCAAAGGTTAATATTTAAAATTTTTTATTTAAATAAATGAAATTTAAATTTCATTTATTTATTTGGATCTGCAACAAAAATAAGACTCAGGTTTTTCGTGCATATTATATATATAAATTTTATGAATCGTCATCATTGCGAATATAAAATATTCTACACATTTATATTTTTATCGCGACAAGGAGGCATGTTACCTTTATTAAATTCCTGACACAACGAAAGAAGTGGGGGGGGGGGGGGAAATGTCGCACGTGCAAATATTCAATCATAGAATATATATACACACACACACACCTCTCAATGTCGATGTTAAAGATACACTTTAGACGAAATATTTCCCTTCAGTTTTATAATTTTATTAAAAAGTATTCTTATTTTTATTTTCATCGAAAATTCTCTAAATCCTCGCGATTATAAATGAGTAAAAATCAAAATAGAATCTATATAGTAAAAAGTGAGTCACTAATTTAAAAAAAGGTAATAAAATTTTTTTTTTATTATCAATAGTATATAGTAAATATTAACTCATTATTTTAGTAACGCTTTTTGGTTTATGTTAAAATTAATCAAATAATTCGGTAAAAAATTCAAAAAATGTAGAAAAGTTTTTTAAAATATTAATTGATAATTAATAATTGATAAATAATAAATTTTTTTTTATTCAATTATTTTTAAAAAATTTAATAAAATTCTCGACAAAATTAAGAAATTATTATTATTTTTATATAATTATGATTATTGTTATTCTTATTATTATTATTTTTTTTTATATTATTACTATTTTTATATTATTATGATTATTATTACTATTATTATTATTATTATTATTATTATTATTATTATTATTATTATTATTATTATTATTATTATTATTATTATTTTTATATTATTACTATTTTTATATTATTATTATTATTATTTAAATAGTAATAATAAAATACTAGCAATATATAAAAAATACTAAAAAGAAAAAATTCCGTCAGCCAAATTCAGCAGAAAAAATACAAAAATTTCCTTTTTGGTGACTTTTTGATCGCATCGAGAGAAAGAATATTGAAAAAAGTTAAGATGTCATTTTCAGTATATACATTTAGCTTTAAGTACAACTCATTGACTTGAGGTTTCACTGGAGTGAAAATTCCCGCTGACAATTATCTCATAACCATTAATGAAATAGTTGTGTTTTGCCTTCTCGGCTTTTAGGATTTTGTGCTTCTAACACCGCAGGGGGTTTTTTTTTCTTCTTCTTCTTCTTCAAAACGGACGAGAATAAGTCAGCAGCAGTCTTTTATTATTGAGGCGCCACACTACTGTATTCATGATGTCAGTAAAGGGCAAAGTCATCATATTTACTTTTGTCTTGATGATTATTATCAAAAGGGTTTTCCCTCTCCAATAATCCACTGTTTTGTCATCGATCATCTTTGACTTTAATTGTTGTTGTCATTCCTCAGCAAAAAGGAGAAAGAAATTTTCACAAAAAAACCTGCTAATATTGATGACAACAAAAAAGAAAAAAAAAAAAGGAAAACAAAAGAATATTTTACAACACTTAGAGAATGGAGAACAATAACAGAAAAAAAGAAATGTACAATAATAATAATAAGATCAATAACACAGAAAAAGAAATGTATAATAATAATAATATTATAATAAGAAAAAAAATAGAAAATAGTACTATAAATAAATATTTAAATAGAAAATTAGAAATACAAATAAAAATTTCTCTAATTCTATTTATAAATATATATTTGATTATATTCGTAAGACTAAAGAAAACGAATTATTTAAATTTTCCATCCGGAGACTTCAATGCTATGAGAGAGAGAGAATTCGGAGCAATGAACTTGTTTGGTAGAGGGAAAAATTGGAGCGGAACAGGAAATATTTGAGTATATTACTGCGGAGCATACAAGAAATACTTGCTTACAATGGCTGACTTCCTAAGGCAAAAATCAGAAAGTTAGACACCACTGCTAGTCTTTGGGATTCGAAAATAAAAAAAAAAATCCGAAGGGGTCGTGAATAGCGTATACAGACAAGTCCCCGAGGGATGAGCAGCTGTCACACACCCTGCTTGCCGATTGGTCCATACAAAAATTCGGCCATGCTGAATATTTCCAGTCTAGCTTCTTTTCACAATGGAATCTTAAATTTTTGCCAATTTAAACAAAATAAAAAAAGAAAGAAAGAAAGGATTAAAACTCTCATGTTTAATAACTATAATTGAATTAAAAAATATACTAAAAGTTCAAAATTGCAAAATGAATTCTTATCAAAAATGTCGATTCAAATTAAAAATTGATCCAAATTTTTTTTTATTTGATGCACATAAGAAAAAAAGGATTATTATGTTGACAAAAATATTTTTATACCAGAGCAAACAAATAAAAAATTGATCCCAATTTTGTCAGCAATTTGATCCACACAGAAAAAAAGGATTATGTTGAGAAAAATATTGTTATACTATAGAGCAAACAAATTTATTTTCTTGTTCTAAAAATTCGAATTTTTTTTAATAGCAATTGAGGTATAAAAAAAATTTTTTAACGCAAAAATTTGTTTCTTCTAACTCCAATTTTAATCAAATCGAAAGTTGATCCAAATTTTGCTATTATTTTTTATCCTCTTCAGTATCAATTATTATTATGATTTCAAAAAAAAATGTGTCAAAAAATTTTCAAGAAATTCATAATCTTGAAAAATTTCCTCTGAAAACGAAAATTAAGATGATGATCCAAAAAACCCAGATTTCTAATCAGCGATTATAAAAAATCGGAAATGAAAATAATGTTTCAGATAAATACGAACAATTTTCGAAAATATTTTCGCTCTGTATTTGAAGAGCGAAATTAAATTTTTCAAAATAGCGAAACAGTAAAAAACCCGCGAATAATAAGTTTTTAGGGGATCAATTTTAAAAAAGTCGTCCGCCATTTTGTTTCCTCCATTTTTTTTGTTACACATTTACATTTTTTTATACAAATGCGAAGAATTTTTGTAAATTAGTCCTTATATATTTATCCAATCGGATACTTTTTGATTTCTTATCTAATCTCCATTATATAATGAAATTTGTTTTGTAAAAAAAAAATTTCTAACAGCTTTTGATTTTTAAAAACATTTCTATGAAGTTATATGATTCCTATATAATATTTATTTTTCTGATGAAATTTGTGAAATTCTATGTAATTTTGATAAAAGTTAGCAAATTGTTAATTATTTGCATAAAATTTTATTTTATTTCTAATAAATTTGTATTATTTTTTACACCAAAATTAATATATTTATAAAAAATATTCTTACAGAAAATTTCAAATATCTTTAGGAAAAAAATCCGCATAATTTAAAAATGACTATATTATTAGAAAAAGAAAATTTTAAATAAAATGACCGCTTTATAAGAAATTAAAAAATTAGAAATTCATATTCATTAGAAAAATGATTTTTTAGAAATTAACTTTTATTAGAAAAAAAATGTTAAAATAAAAATTTAGAAAATATATTTTAGAAAAACTGTATCCCAAAACAAATTTTTTTTTTAAATTGGTATTAAATATATAATATATCATTTTGAATATTGAAAACCTAACACCGAATTTTTAGGTTTTAATTTCAATTTTTAATTTTTAATTTTCAATTTTTATTTTGTAATTTTAATTTTCAATTTGCGATACTTTTATCGTCTCTAGTTTTTTAGTCTTAGGATAAATTTGTTTACTCATTAAATTAGTCATTAATAACATATTCATAAAAATATTATAATAGCGAAGAATTTAATAAAAAATTTTAAATAATTAAGTTTTTTCAAAAAAATTTATGCAAATTCTATTTTGTAAATCATTTAATTTCTGCGAAATTATTATTATTTTTAAAAAATAATTCAAAGTCCGCGTAGAATTTTATCAAACACATTTTAAATAATTGAATTCTTTAGGAAAATTCTTAAAAATAATTGAATATCAATGTAAAATTTTGTTATTTATAAAAATAATTGGATTTCAATGTAAAATTTCGTTATTTATAAAAATAATTGAATTTAAATGTAAAATTTTGTTATTTATAAAAATAATTGAATTTCAATGTAAAATTTTGTTATTTATAAAAATAATTGGATTTAAATGTAAAATTTCGTTATTTATAAAAATAATTGAATTTTAATGTAAATTTTTGTTACTTATAAAAATAATTGAATTTCAATGTAAAATTTTGTTATTTATAAAAATAATTAAAATCAAAGAGAATTTAAAACAAAATTAAATTTCTTCAAAGAATTTTATTATATTTAAAAATAATTGAATTTTTCAAATAATTTATTGGAAATTTTTTGCAAATATTTTAATTTCTTTTATAAATTATGATATATTTTCAATAAGCGATAATTGAATTCTTTTGAAGAACTTAAATAAAATTTTTAGAATAATTGTTTTTTTTCGTAATACTCTATTAGAAGTGTATTAAAAATAATTGTGTTTTTTATTATTAATGGAAAATTGTCTAATTTCTAAAATAAAGATTTTTTTATAAAAATAATGGATTTATTGTGAAACATAAAAATTTTTTTTTTAATAATTCATTTTTTTTTTGAAAAAATAATTGCATATTCCTTTTTAAATTCCTTTTTAAATTTGAGAAAATAATTTGAAGGCCACGTAGAATTTTATCAACATTTTTTTTTAAATAATTATAATTTTGGGAATTTTATTTAAAAATTAATAAATTCTTTTCGGGAATTTTTTTAAAATAATTAAACTCTTTTCGGGAATTTTTTTAAAATAATTAAATTCTTTTCGGGAATTTTTTTAAAATAATTAAATTCTTTTTGGGAATTTTTTAAAAATAATTAAATTCTTTTCGGGAATTTTCTTAAACAACTAAATGCTTTTCGGCAATTTTTGCAAATAATTTGAAATTACGCCGCATAAGAAAGTTTTAAAATATATTTTCAAAACCCATCAGCAGATATATGGGAAACGGAAAATATTGTTGCAAAAATAATATGAAGTACAACTGAGAGAGAGAGAGAGAGTGAGAGAGAAATGGAAAAAAATGGGGAGGGAGATAAGGGTTAATGCAGAGAGGGCATTCATTCACTTTAGCGCTCAGCTTGGACGCGCGTGCCGCCATCACCCCATAGGTTTAAGCGCAATTACTAAAATCGCTTGCCGGAAAGCCGCAACAGCTTTGTTATGTCACCCTCATCGTATCTCTCTTCATTGAGAACAGATAAAGTAGGATAAAAGAGAAAAAAAATAGTGAAAAATTCTTCCCACTAGAATTATATATAATAATCACTCCTACAGTCAATTATACAATCATCCTCGAGGATTTATTTAACCGTAAAATAATTTCTAGAGAGGCTAATTTCACTTGCTAAAATTTCTCTCAAAATGAATAATAATTAATAAATAATTTTAAATAATTTTATGAAAATATATTTTATCTCCATTATTTTAATATTTAATATCGTAAACATTTGCTATGACAAAATTGATTTTTTGAAACTATATAGTCAAATTTCCACCTGAGATTCGAACAACAGAAAAAAATTCTATGACTAAAATGATTTTGGTAGTGATACTCATTAAGGTTTTTTCTGTCAAATTTTCACGCGAGGTTCGAATAACAGAAAAAAATTCTATGACTAAAATGATTTTGGTAGTGATACTCATTATGATCGTGGTAAAAAAAGTCGAGGTTTTTTCTATACAGAAATATTTAGATATAACAAAAAGGAGAAGTTGGGTTTATATGCACAGTCCCAAGTGGTAGCGTTACGGAACTACTTTGAAGGGAAAGCAGCGCCTCTGTCGATAGCGTCACTGAACTAATTCCTGAGCGTTTTCCCGCAGCGCCTCTGTCGACAGCGTCACTGAACTAATTCCTAAGCGTTTTCCTGCAGCGCCTCAAGCGGTAGCGTCACTGAACTACTTACGGAGAAAAGCAGCGCCTCTTACGACAGCGTCAGTGAACTAACTTCAGAGCCTTTTGGAAAAAAAAGATTATGACCAAAAAGCAAGAGGAAATTGATTAAAAAAATCTGTTAAAACGCAGAAACCAATATTCGAATTCTCTAAGAGCGTTAGTAGCAATAATTCCTAGCTATAAATCTATTAATAGTAACTAATCTACTAATTATTAATAACACCCAAAAATTCATGAATAATGTATTAAGACATTAATGTATTATACCCAAGAAAAAAAAACTGTGATTGCTGCCATTACAATTTTATCTCGGGCGCTGATCCACTTTAGTCACGTGGTATCGGTGCTTAACCACTCGTCACATGCGGACCCCTTGAGAAGCGACAGCTCGGGTTTGGCTTGTTATAACTCCAATAATTATGTTACCAATGCCGTTCAAGGACAAAAGAGGCAAGCTCTTGAGCGGCGATGGATGCAGAATGCAGCATAGGATTTGATGCAGAGGCCTATAACATCGCGCGAGAGACCCAAAAAAAAAGAAAAAAGAAAGAGAGACGGTTGCTTGGTAGCCCAGCCCCAGCTGCTGGTAATCCTCCCTTTGTAATTTGCCTTCGTGACCCCCTGCCTGCAGTGGCGCGGACCCGTCAACTCTCACTCTCTCTCTCTCTCTCTCTTTCTCCAATTTTTACCGGGAAACACATCCCCAAAACATCCGACATGAAAATGATCTTATCTTCACTTTTTCACCTCACTGACGTTCACAGAGAGTGCACCGATCGCTCACGATTATTACCCTAATAACTTCGCATTGGCTTTTTAAAGAAAGAGAAAGAAAAACCGGTATTTTTTGTCGGCACCTTCTACTCTTATTCTTTTTCTTCTTCAAAAAAAAAAAAAAAACACCGAAATTTTCCAAATAATATTAAGAGAGAGAAAGAGTAGCGGAAAGAAAAATTGACAAGTTGATTATTGTTTCAGATATATGTATTTGATGTTTGGTAATTTAAAACCGTATATGGGACACACCGCGCTGATTGTTAAAAAAATATTTTTGAAATATTATATCTGCTTTTTTAAATTTAAAAGCGGCTATTAAAAAAGAATACCAGGAAGGGAAGATTATATATGTTTGAAAGTGAAGTTATGTTTTTGGTGTAAAATACAGTGTTCTTCCGGTTCTTGGACGCACCTATATTTAAAAAGAGTAGCGTTGAAGTTATAGTGTTCGTAATCTAGCAGAAATCTGGCACTTTCACTTCACTCTCACTTCGCGAACACTGACGATTTTTAATTCACTTTAATTTCACTCTCACTTCACTTTTGCTGTCACTTTAAGTTCACTTTCACTTCAATTTTAATGTAGCTTTTAATTTTAATAATAATTTAAAAGTAAATATGAATTTTAAGTGTGAATGAAAGTGAAGCGAAAGTGAATTAAAAGTGACAGTGAAATTGAAGTGAAAGTGAACTTAAAGCGACGGTGAAAGTGAAGTGAGAGTGAATTTAAAGTAAATTAAAAATCGTCAGTGTTTGCGAAGTGAGACTTTTAATTCACTTTCACTTCACTTTCACTGTTACTTTAAGTTCACTTTCACTTCAATTTCACTGTCACTTTTAATACACTTTCACTTCAATTTCACTCAGACTTAAAATTCAATATTCACTTTTAAATTATTAGTAAAATTAAAAGCCACATTAAAATTGAAGTCAATGTGAACTTAAAGTGATAGTGAACGTGAAGTGAGAGTGAAATTAAAATGAATTAAAATTGTCAGTGTTTGTGAAGTGAATCATTTAATTTTTTCACTTTACTTTCACTGATGACACTTTTAATTCCGTGTAATTTACTGTCACTTTATTGTCATTAAATTTCACTTGTCTTCAAAATTTTCAGAAAATTTAGAACGTTAAAAAAGTTAAATCCAACAAGTGACAGTGAAGGTGAACACACAAGTGAACATAAAGTGTCAGTAAAAGTGCAGTAAAATTAAATTAAAAATATTAGTATACAAGTGAAGTGAAAGGGAATTAAAAGTAACAGTGAATGTGAATTAGAGTGCCAGTGAATGGAAAGTACACGAAAAAAAATCTTCACCTAGAACAACTGCAAATTTCACTATATTTACGAAATTTTTAGTTATTGCAGCGAATGGTTTTGTTATTTTAGCGAAATTTATCGCTGTTCCAGTTAAAGGTTTTTTTTTTCGTGTAAAAGTGACAGTGAAAGTAATGTAAAAGTGAGCTTTAAGTGTGAATGAAAGTGAAGTGAAAGTGTCATCAAATGTGATGTGCAAATATAAGTTAAAGTGACGTGAAAATGAAGAAAAAGGGACAGTAATAATGGCAGAGGAATTTTCAGCGAAGGTAAAGTTAAAATGACAGTGAAAGTTAATTTTAAGTGTCAATGAAAGTGAAGTAAAAGCGATAGTGAAAGAGTTGTAAAAGTAAAGTAAAAGTGTGTTTTAAGTGTCAGTGAATGTGAAGTGAAAATGAAATAAAAGTTACAGGAAAAGTGAATTAAAAGTGTTAGTGAAAGTGAAGCGAAAATAAAGTGATAGTGAAGTGAAAATAAAGTTACAGTGAAGTGAAAATAAAGTGATAGTGAAGTGAGAATAAGATATTAGTTAAGTGATAGTGAAGTGAAAATAAAGTTAATGTGAAGTGAGAATAATGTTATAGTTAAATGAAAGTGAAGTGAGAATAAGGTGATAGTTAATTGAAAGTAAAGTGAAAGTAAAGTGTGCATGCCGTAAACTGCTTGATAGCTTTTTCTCAAAATTATTGAAGGCTAGCTCTTAATGAACAGAATTTCCCTAAAGCCGGGAACATAACCACTCTTCGAATTAAATCTAATAAGAGATTAAAATTTTTTTCCTTATTTTTCCAAATTCTACAATAGTATATCTCTATGTACAATTCAAGTGCAGGGAGAAATTTTAATATATAGATGAAAAATAAAATTATAGATGAAAAATATATCTATATAATGTTGTGAAAGAGAAAAATTTCTACGCCAATGAAGGCAGCGGTCGATGTCATCGTGGGTATGCCCTATGGATAATAGAGTCCGCGACTTTAATGGACTCGCTAATCCTCTTCTCTGTTTGTCAGAAGAGAGAGCAGGGGCACCCCTAAATATAGACATTCAGACGACAATGAAGGGAAATCTCGGATAGGCGGGGAACCATGAGTAGAGAGAGAGAGAAAAGGGGGGCTGAGTTAAGTATAATTTTACGCGGGATGAACATACACAGAACAGGATATATATACATATGTGAGAAAAAGAGAGAGAGAGAGACATAGAGAATTGAAATGGTGGGGGTGAGTCTCCTGCACCACATTCAAGGAACGTGTTGGCAAAAAGATCCGCCCCTTGTGTGTGTGTGGGACCACTGGTGCGATGATACCCTGATTTCTCAAGTGACAAAATAAGCCGAGATCGAAGCATCAAACACCTGCGTGCACGAGTCATCGGGCACAAATATTTTTTGCTAATTATTTTCTTTTTCAACTACTAACTTTTGAGACTCGATTGAGGCCCAAGGCTCACTTCAGGCTCAAGACTGGTTTGAAGCTAAAAAATCGTCGTAAAAGTCTTTGACAAATCTTTGATTTCAAACAAGTTTTTGGCTTCCAACAAGCCTGGAGCCTATATATAGAGCCTTAAAAGTTTTAGGCCAATCTCACATGCCTTAGACTAATTTTTAACTTTAAACCAATCTTCAGCATTAAGATATAATCTTCATCTTCTCAAAACTCGTAGGACAATCTTGTCTCATAAGGATTTTTATTGCTTCAAACCAATCTTGAGCCTTAGGTGAGCCTTGAGCCTTAAATAAACCATAAGCCTCAATCGAGTCTTACGTCTCAGAACAATCTTATACGTCTTAGACGAATTTTTAGCTTGCAGCCAGTCTTGAACCTTAAGTGACAATTATATGTCTTATAATCAAGTCTCAAGTCTTGGACGAATTTTTATGTTTAAACCAGTCTTGAGCCTTGAATAAGCCTTTAGCCTAAATCAAGTCTTAAGTTTTTCAGGTCAATTTTATTTCTTAGACGAATTTTTAGCTTAAAACCAGTCTTGAGCCTTATGCCTTAATCAAGTCTCAAGTTTTAGACCAATCTTGAGCCTTAGACGAAATTTTATGTTCAAACCAGTCTTGAGCCTTAAATATAAGTCTTCAGCCTTAGACGAATTTTTATGTTCCAAACAGTCTTGAGCCTTAAATAAGCCTTCAGCCTTAGACAAAATTTTTTGTTCAAACCAGTCTTGAGCCTTGAATATAAGTCTTCAGCCTTAGACGAATTTTTATGTTCCAAACAGTCTTGAGCCTTAAATAAGCCTTCAGCCTTAGACGAATTTTTATGTTCCAAACAGTCTTGAGCCTTAAATAAGCCTTCAGCCTTAGACAAATTTTTTTGTTCAAACCAGTCTTGAGCCTTGAATAAGTCTTCAGCCTTAGACGAATTTGTATGTTCAAACCATTCTTGAGCCTTAAATAATCCTTCAGCCTTTGTCAAGTCTTAAGTTTTTTAGATAAATTCTTATATCTTAAACGATTTTTTAGCTTTAATTATACCAGGCTTAGCCTTAAGTGAGCCTTATGCCTTAAACAATCCTTAAATTTTAGTTCGTTTTTTAATTTTTAGAAGAGTTTTTAGTTTTTTTATTAAAATCAAAAATTGTTAATCGCATGCTATTAGCTTACTGAAGCAAGCTTGCTTTTAACATTTTATACAATATTTCTTATATTACTTTAATTGCATGGAAATTTTGCTATTATTTATTTGTTTAAATGAAAAATTTGATTTTTGTTCTTAAAATAAAACTAATCTATGTATTTTTTTTTAAAACGACTATAAATTGGTTAAAAATGTTTATTTTTCTTGAAAATACTATTAGAATACTAATAACGCTTTAATTATTCAATTATTTAGTAATCATTTAATTTATTTAGTAAATAAATAATTATTTAATTTATTTAGTAAATAAATAATTATTTAATTTATTTAATAAATAAATAACTATTATTATTTGTTTAATAATAAAAATCAATTAATTATGTTTCTTAAAAGATCTCCATTTTGTCGGATAAATACCATTTTTATTTAATTTTTTTTATTCTATTATTCAAGTAAAAAAATGCTAAATTTAGTTTAATTTGAAAGTAGAGATACATTTTTAAATAGAGTCTGAAGAAAGGAAAGAAACTGGTTTATTAAGTAGAAAAAAATTCCGTTAAAGGATTTAGAAGCACGTGGACTTATTTCTCTAATGCCCTTAAGGTCTAAATCTCGGGATTTTGATTTTTCTAACCGATATGCGAAAAAGAGACAAGAAAGAAAGAGGATCAACCAAAAATGTCAATATTGTTCTGTGTAAGTGAAACTTTTTTTTCGAAAAAAATAATTGATTTTTAAGAAAGTTTTTGGAGAATTTTGCCTCTTGTCCTTATTTTTATGATTCTTTTACGGTTATTATTTTTATTACTTTTCTATTTATTACTGTTTTTATGATTTTTTCTAATTATTGTTTTCATGTTTTTCTTTAATTATTGTTTTTATGATTTTTTAAATTATTATTTTCATGATTTTTTCTAATTATTCTTTTTATGATGTTTCTGTGTATTATACATTGTAAATTTGTAATAGATATGATTGAAACTCTTTAAATTTCAATTTGTAAAAGTGTTTAGTAATTTGAGTGACTGAATTTTGTTTTTGAATTATAGTAAATTTTACTAATAACAAAAAAGAAAATTTCCACTATTTCTTTAGTAAAAAATATTATATATTTTTGATTAGTAAATTTTACTATAATAATTAATAATTTCTACTATTTTACTAAGAAAATAAAAATTTTGACTAATTTACTAAAAAAGAAATAATAATTTTTACTAATTTATTATTAAAATTTAATAATTCGTGAGAATAATGTCAGTCACTGTAATTGAAATTAGTAAACATTTTTATTCATCTGAATTCAGGGACTATATTGTAATCATGTTGGTACTAAAAAGTGATTTATGAAGCCCACCTGTATGTACACATGAACCTGTAACTTGAAATTAAAGTATCAAAGTCATTTTGAAATACTCGATGTCAACTTGATTTTATTTATAATGCCAATCAGTCCAGGTGACTCTTAATGTCAATTTCAAGTCCCTTGAAAAGTAAATAATTATTTATTACACAAAAAAAATTACTTCAATTGTAATTCACTTTAAAATCATTTTATGACTCATATACTTGAATTTAGTCGAAATACATACTCAAAGTCTCTTGAGTCGAAAAAAAATTTATTTAATGATGATATTTTCTCTTTGAATTCCTCTTTCTCTCTCTCTCTCTCTTTCCGGTTGCAGGGTCATCGTTAAATATAAGGGTTTTTTTGATATGATATTGTATTTACTGCATACTTATAGATGAAATAAGTTTATTATAATTTTTAATTAGCAAACTATTACGTATAAATAAGAAAAACATAAAAAATTTATCAAAATTGCAAATTCCAGTCTTTTAATTGAAAATATCCTATAAATTTTGTGGTAAATATTTTCACAGCTGGAGACTAATTTTATTTAAAGGAAATATAATTTTTTTGAAGGAAATTATTGTACTTTATTGTAAATTGCCTCCGAGTCAACTAGATTATTTTGTTTGTTTTAAATAAAAATTTTATTTGACATAAATACAATTTTTATTTAAAACTAATAAAATCTGGAACAGAAGATGGATTTTCAGTTATATATTATATTCAAAAGTGACATTTTAAAAAATTTTATTTCGTAATTTTATGTAAAAATACAATACTACTTGGAACACAGTAAATAACAATTGTTTTTTGTACTCTAAAATTATGTAAATCTTGTTACAAAATGACCTAGTCACTTTTGTTTCCTAACTAAATAATATTTGCGATTAATGCAGGATCAATCTTGACTTCTTGCATCATCATTCTCTCTACTATGTGATCAACCTGAAACACACAAGTATAATGTATTTATTATAATATATAATAAAATAAAATATTTATTAACTATTTTTCATAAGAAATAATTTTGTTTTTCAATTTTCATCAATGTGAGAATATAATAGGTTCTTTGCAAATACAATTGATACTTTTGGTTTTCTCTGTATAATTTTTGGATATACTATTTTTGGAAACTTAGGAAAAGCTTTTTCGGAGTCCTTCAATGGTCATTTTTTGTGACTTACGGTAGGTTTTTTATTTTAAAGTTAGGGTATGCTTTTTGAAGATTTTCAGTTGTCAATTTTTGATAAATTATGAGAAGGCCTTGTTTTTAATTTAGAATAGGCTTTTTGAGGATTTTGGAGATGTTTAGTTGTGAATTTATGGTGAATTATGGGAAGACCTTGTTTTCAAACTTAGAATAAGCTTTTTGAGGATTTTGGAAATTTTCAGTTGTCAATCTTTGGTGACTTTGAATATGTCTTCTTTTTAAAGTTAGGGTAGGCTTTTTGAGGATTTTGAAGATTTTTAGTTGTGAATTTATGCTGAATTATGATAAGACCTTGTTTTCAAACTTGGAATAAGCTTTTTGAGGATTTTGGAAATTTTCAGTTGGCAATCTTTGATGAATTGGAGTAGGCCTTCTTTTTAAAGTTAGGGTAAGCTTTTTGAGGATTTTAGAGATGTTTAGTTGTCAATCTTTGGTGACTTTGAATATGTCATCTGTTTAAAGTTAGGGTAGGCTTTTTGAAGATTTTAGAGATTTTTAGTTGTCAATCTTTGATGACTTTCAGCAGGCATTTTTTTTTTAAAGTTAGCTTAAGCTTTTTGAGAATTTTGGAGATTTTTAGTTGTCAATCTTTGGTGACTTTGAATAGGCCATCTTTTTAAACTTAGGGTAAGCCTTTTGAGAATTTTGAAGATTTTTATTTATCAATCATTGGTGACTATACTTGGAAACTTGGGTAAGATTTCTTTGGAGTCTTTGATTAACAATTTTTTCACAACTTTAGGTTAGCTTTCTCTGGAGACTATAGATAGGCTTCTCTAAACTTCGAGTTGGCTGTTCACTGGAAACTTGGAGTTAATTTCATTTATAAACTTTCAGTTATCAAGGCTTGATGACTCCAAGTAAGCTTCCTTTTTAATTATCACGTGAGCTTTTTGGAGGTGTTGAAGACTTTCTATGGCAGTATTTATTATCTAACTACAGATAGTAAGACTTTATTTGGAGACTAAAAAAAATCTTTTATTGGAGTCTTTTAGTTATAAATGTTTGATAATTTCTGGTTATCTTTATTTACAAACTCTGGGAGGGGGTTTCTGGAAACTTAAGGTCGGGTTCTTAAACCTAGGATAAGCATTTTTGGAAATTTTTATTTGTCGAACTTTGATGACTAGTAGGCCTTCTTTTTAAAGTTAGGGTAAGCTTTTTGAGGATTTTGGAGGATTTTAGTTGTTAATCTTTGGTGACTATGAGTAGGCCTTCTTTTTTAAGTTAGGGTAAGCTTTTTGAGGATTTTGGATATTTTCAGTTGTTAATCTTTGGTGACTTTGAGTAGGCCTTCTTTTTAAAGTTAGGGTAAGCTTTTTAAGGATTTTGGAAATTTTTAGTTGTTAATCTTTGGTGACTTTGAGTAGGCCTTCTTTTCAAACTTAGGGTAAGCTTTCTTGAGATTTTTGTTTGTCATAATCTTTATGATTTTTGATAATCTTTTTGTGGAGTCCTCTGGGGAATTTTCTTTATAGAGACAAACGTCTCTAAAATTATCAGTTTCTGGTGACTTTGGGTATGTTTTTCTTTGGAAACTTAGGGTTAGCTTTTTTAGAGACTATCAGTTGTCAATGTTTGGTGACTTTTCTTTTTCTTTTTAAGTTTCAGCTTTTTCAAGATTTTCAGTTGTCAATGTTTGGTGACTATGGATCATCCTTAATAGGAACAGTTTCTTTATTAAGCTTTTATGAAGACTTTCATTTGTCAAACATTGGTGGCTTGGGGTATAGGCTTTCCTTTGGAAACTAAGGGTAAACATTTTTTGAGAATTTCAATTCTCCATGTTTGATAATTTGCGGATTTGTTTTCTTTTTAAACTTAGCGTAAGCTTTTTGATGATTTTTGGTTGGAAATATTTTGTTAACTTTGGGTAAACTATAGAAAGTTTGGGTATAAAGTTTGGCTTTGATAATAATTAATACCTTGTTGATTTTGTTGAGCATGAATCAATTGTTGAATTTCGGGAGGAATATTATTTGAGTAGTGAGGTTGTTGTTGTTGTTGATGATTGTAAATTGGTTGCTGTTGTGGTTGTGGTCTGTAGGCTTGTGGCTGTGGTGGTGCATATTGCTGATGTCCTTGTGGAGCGTACGCTTGTGGTTGTGGCGCTCGATGTTGTCCACGTTGCACATTAAGTGGCTCAATTGCTTGCGATGGTGCAGCACCAAAATGAATTTTCGGACGATAAGACGTCGCTTGATCTTGAGTTTGAACATGTGCTTGAGGTGCACCTTGATGCGTTTGTCCTGGCGTCACTTGCGGTGGATTAACATGAGCTGGAACACTAACTATTGGTTCACGTGCCTGTTGCAATTGCAGCAATTGCTTAATTTGTCCTGGTACCTGAGAGTAAGGCCTGTAATTTGGCAAATCATGTTGTTGTTGTTGTTGTGCTTGTCTCACTTGACGAATTTGACCTGTTGGAAATTTTTTTTATAAGTTATCGTCAATTTTATCAAATAGCTAATCAGCTAAATAGAAAAAAAGTTAAATAGATAACTGGCTAAATAGTTGAATAGCTAATTATCAAAAAGACTAAAATGATAAATAGTTAAATAGATAATTAGCTAAATAATTAAATAAATAATTAGTAGTACAAATAATTAAATAGTTAAATAGTTAAATAGTTAAATAGTTAAATAGTTAAATAGTTAAATAGTTAAATAGTTAAATAGTTAAATAGTTAAATAGTTAAATAGTTAAATAGTTAAATAGTTAAATAGTTAAATAGTTAAATAGTTAAATAGTTAAATAGTTAAATAGTTAAATAGTTAAATAGTTAAATAGTTAAATAGTTAAATAGTTAAATAGTTAAATAGTTAAATAGTTAATTTTTTGAAAAATATTTCTCTCAAAATTAACAATCTGATTCGAAAATAATTTTTCTCCCGTCTATATTGAAACATTTCTCATATAAACTAGAACAAAATGAATGTCCGCGCAAAGGGATACAAGTGTATGAAATATCAGTTATAACCTTTTTTTCGAAAATTTAAGACGGCTAAGCTCTTTTATATAGCTTATATTCAAAGTTTTGAATTACAAATATATTAACAACTTTCATTTTCAATTATTATTATTATTATTATTATTTATTTATCCGTTTATTTTTATAATTTGAAACTGAAAATTCCTAATTAGACACTATATTTAAAATTTCTTCTAATTTTAAAAATCTATAATACATACGTAAATTTATCGATTCGAAAATTGAATAATTTTGTCGTTTATATACAATGTTGGAAAGAAATTTTCATTAGAATTCAGCGAAAGGAAAACTTACCGAGACCGGTTCTCTGCTGATAAACTTCCGGATTCTGATCCACAAATGGAAGTTGTGCATTGCATGTCGCTGCGAATGCGAACATTAAAATCTGTCAATTAAAAGAAAGAAAGAAATAATCATGTTATGTGGTAATATTTTTGCTTTCTTGCAAAAATAATAGGTATACGATATTTATGAAGTGATATTTAGTTATAAATATTTATATTTATTGTAAAATAATATATATTATTTTTTATTTTTATTTACTACAATATTATATAATATTTAATTTTTAAAAAAAATTATATTTTGCCCTGAAAAATAATTAGTGTTCTTTTTTATTAAAAAAATATATTTAAATTTGATTTTTTTGAAAAGAAAAAGGAGTAAGAAGAAGAAAAGAGTAAAAAATGTAGAAAAGAAAAAAAGAAGAGTATAAAAGGATAAAGGAAGGAAAATGGAAAAGTAAAATCTAGAGAAAAGAGGAAAATAGAAAACAGAGGAAAAAAGTAGAAAATCAAAAAATAAAGAATTAAAAATAAAGAAAACTGATAACAATAGAAAATTGGAGTGAAAAAATATAAACTAGAGGAAAAAAGTAGAAAATCAAAAAATAAAGAATTGAAAATTAAAAAAACTGAAAACAATAGAAAATTAAAGTGAAAAAAGTAGAAAACTAGAGAAATAGAAAAGTAGAAAAAATATATAAATTAAAATAGAATAGTGAAAAAAATATAAAACAGAAAAAGAGCAAAAAAATAGAAATAGACAATCAGAAAAATATATCAATTAAAACTAAAAAAAGTAATAAAAAATTGAGAAAAGAGGAAAAAACAAAAATAAAGAAAAATAAAAATAAATAAATAAATAAATGAAAATCAAAAACAATAAACAAAATAGAGTATTAAAGTAGAAAAATAGAGAAGTGAAAATAGAGAACAAAAGTAAAATAGTAGAAAAATAAAGTAATACATAAATTAAAATGGAAAAGAGAAAAATAGAAAAATTTGTAAAAATTATTAAAAATAAGTAGAAAAGTAGAAAAGTAGAAAAGTAGAAACGTAGAAAAATAGAAAAATATACAAAATAAGAAAAAAAGGTAAAATAAATTCAAAAAGAAAAATGAAATAATATAAAACTGAAATAGTGCACAAATAAAAATTGAAAATAATAGAAAAGTACAATAGCATAGAAATAGAAAAGTAGAAAATTAAAATCAACAAATAAGTACGTTATAAGAAAATTAAAGTAAAAAATTCTCCCATATTTTCGTTTCTAGAAAACAAAAAAAATTCGAAAAACAAACCTAAGAGACAATAATACAAAAAAAAACTACTCAATTATTTCCAAATTGAAAAAAATTTTTACAAACTTATCTAAACACATTCGGTAATTAAAATAATTAAAACTAAAACTCAATTAAATATTATACTTCTAATCAAATAATCTAATATAACACTTTATAAATTAACGTTTTTATGTCCCCATTACATATCTCTCCAATAATATTAGTTTATAATTTATAAATATTAGTATTAAAAGGAAAAAAATCCGAACTTCCTGTCAAGGTTACTTTCACGATATGCGACATTTATTAAATAATCAAAAATGCAACATACAAATTATATTGTTCACCTCAAACTATAAAAAAGAGGAAAAAAAACATTTGCCATTCATATTATAATTTGTTATTATAAAATATTTCTTCTTTCTTTTCTACTTACAAATAATTTCATGATGAAAAACTTAATGATGATTGATGATGATGATAAATGATGATGATGATGATTTCGATAGGAACCTAAGAAAACTGGCGATCGCGTCGCGACGCACTTCTATATGGGCGCGTTTCTGGGGTAAATGACCACCACCATGGTTTCATGGTTCGTTGGCTTCGAAAATTTTTAAATTACTTATGCACATATATATATGTATGATCATGTAACACCCTGTTTGACTGGGCTCTAATCTAATAGGCAGGAAGTGATCGGGTCCACTTCGCGGTGTGTTTCATTTGATCGAAGAAAAAAAATTCGAATCCATATGTGTGCAATATTTTTATATCTATATACCACGTCTGTATAAAACATAATGTCTCATTATAATGATAAGTTGAAGCAGTTTTTAATTTTCTTCTCTATAATTAACAAAAAAAAAATTGTCAATTTATTTACAAGACGTAATTTTTTTTTGCAAAATTAAAGAGCTATAATTTTTTTCCCAATGACAAAAGAAAAACATAGTTGAAATATTATTCATATTTTCAATTTATTTGTAAAAAGAAAAAAAATGAATTTAATGTCCAAAAATTATAGGAAAAAGAATTTTTCGATTAAAGTTTTTGTACTATATTATAAACAAATAATTTAATTGCTAAAAATTTTATTCATTGAAATAAAATATTAAAATAAAATATAAATTGTTATAGTTATTAATTATAATTTATGCGAATAAATAAATAGATAATTTATAATTTTTAATTATAGAAATTAGAATAAAAATTATAACAAATATAATTATTATGACAATAAGAAATAATAATAAAATTATTTATAAAAAATTCTTGACAATTATTTATAACAATTATTCATAATTATTAGTGATAATTACTTTTATAATAATTATTGGCAATTATTGATAATTATTACTGATAGTTATTTATAATAAATACGGATAAAATTATTATTTTTATTTTAAACATTAATAATAATTATTATATTTCATTGATTTTTATTATTGTTAATAGTTATTGTTAATAATTATTGATAGTAATAATTATTATAACAATTATTTATAATAATTTTTGACATTTATTATTGTTTATAAATATTTATGATTAATAATAATTATTAATTATTATTATTAATAATTATTAATTATTATTATTAATAACTATTGTAATAATTATTATTGATAATTATTATTACAATAATCATTGACAATTATTTTGATAATATTTATTCATAATAATTTTGATAATAATTATTATTCATAATAATTTTGATAATAATTATTATTCATAATAATTTTGATAATAATTATTAATAATAATTTTTTCAAAAACATTTCGCCAAAAATATATTTTAAAAAAGCAATTCTCAGTGTATTTAAATAAAAGAATAAGTTTCTATAAAAAAAAGATACATTTTATTGAACACAACTATTACACTTAATATTTTACTATAACCTAAAGTCATGAAAATGGGACGAAAAAAAATTATATGAAAGATTTGATTATCGATCGATAATCAAGGAAATGAAAAACAAAAGCCTAGGACAATTACAATTCTTAACTTTTTTTTTGTTGACCCCAATTATTCGGTGATTTTTTCTCTTTATATTAAATATATATTATATATAGTTCATCGCTGATAATTTCACGCATCTTTAGATTCACACACATGGAAAAGAAAATTATATAATATTATATAACAATATAATAAAAAATGTAATGAAGTTTTAAATTAATAAATTGATGTTGCTCAATATTATACAGTAGAAGTGCAATTTCTTCTCTTTCTGATCAATAAATTCGAATTTAATTTTTTACTTTCATTTTAACTTTTACTTTGATATTCATTTTTATTTTCACTTTCGATTTTCATTTGGATTTTCAATTGAATTCTTAAACTGATTTAAATTCAGATTTCACTCTAACTTTTGACTCGAATTTCAAATTTTCGTTTTGAATTTAATTTCGATTTTTACTCTGACTGAAACTTTGATTCTGATTTTGACTTTGATTTTGAATCTGACTTTCATTTTGACATTCTACGTTTGAATTTCACTTTCACTTTTCAATTTTGACCCTATATTTGAATTTGACATTAATTCATTAATTTTAATTTCGAACTTGAATTAGAATTCGATTTTCACTTGGATTTCAAAAATGAGAATTCAAATTTTAATCTGATGAATTTAAATTCAAATTCAATTTTGACTTAAACTTAATTTCAATTATTTAGACTTTTTCTTTGAATTTAATTTTGATTTTTTCATTAATTTTAACCTTAATTTCAAATTTCGAATGAGAATTTGCTTTCGACTCAAATTTCGACCTTGATTTTGGATTTCAATTACAATTTAAATTTTACTTTTATTTTAATTTTATTTGGACTTTTTCTTTGAATTCTACTTTGATTTTGTCATTAATTTTAACCTTAATTTCAAATTTCGAATGAGAATTTGCTTTTGACTCAAATTTCGACCTTGATTTCGGATTTAAATTACAATTTGAATTTTACTTCGACATCAATTTTCACTTAGACGTTGAATTTGATTTTAATTTACACTTTGATTTTAATTTTTAACTTTATCTTTGAATTTAACTTTGATTTTTACTTTCACTTTCTAAACTTCTCCGCATGTAATATAATTTTTCGACTTAAATTTTTCCAAAGTCAAAGTCGTAGTTTAAATTTATATTCATTAATTTCAAACAATTTTCTATTAAAATTAAAAAAAATTCTAAATAACAAAAATAATAAATTTAAATTAATTATAATTTAATTTTGAACTAATCAAAACTGAATGATAGTAAAAAAAAATCAAAGACGATCGAAGTAAATGTAAAAAATATCAAAAATTGCACTCTAATGAAAAATATAACCACCGCAATTTTTCCATTTAATCCATTAATTATTATCGCAGACATTTTCTTTTTTTCAAATAAAATTAATAATCCGTATACATTGTATGGATGTACAATGTATAATATAATATATTGTGGATATAATAAAATAAACGAATAATTTTGTTCTTCATAGTGCATATATCTACGTTTGATAAAATAATCGTGCACATAATGTATAACATGAAAATTCACTTTCATTTCATCTCAGAAAGTCACTTGGGTAATTCATGTTTCTAATGAATGTAAATTTGTGCCAATAGTCGTAGCACTTTCTATTTAGATTGAAATCGATATTACAGTTCAAACGTAATGCAAATGAAAAAAAAAGAAACGAAAGAAGAAATAATCGCCTGATGGAGATTAAAATCGTAAATAAATATCCGTCATCTCCTTCTTTTTTGACTTTAAAAAAACGATTTTTTTGTCGACTATAGAAATTTTTCTTTAGAAAGTAAAGTTTATATTTCATCGAAAAGGAAAGTGATAAAAAAAATTTTTTTAATTAAATAATTAAAAATTAAAAAATAAACATTTAAAAATTAACAAATTTAAATTGAAAATTAACAAATTTAAATTGAAAATTAAAAAATAAAAATTGGAAATTAAAATTGGAAATTAAAAATTAACAAATAAAAATTAAAACATAAAAATTGAAAATTAAAAATTAACAAATGTGTCACGCTCCGAAAAAAGGTACCTAAGGAGCAAAACATTTGAGGTTATGTTTTTAATTTTTCAAGTAAAACTACAGAAAGAGAATCAAATATTAATTAAAAATTATTGATTTTCAAGTCTTTATTATATTCAAAATATTCAATGAAAATTGGTTTCAAATTCAAATAACTGAAAATAAACTTTTATTCAAGATAAATTTAACACGAACCTAACCTATAATTCGTTTGCTTCTTAGGTACCTTTCTAGGGAGCGCGTCACATAAATAAAAATTAAAACATAAATATTAGAAATTGAAAAATTAAAAATCAAAAATTGAAAATTGATTATTGCTGATTGAAAAGTCTAATATTGTTGTTCAGTCACAGGACGCGTGGGTTGTTGTTGACCATAATACTGTCCCTGGGCTTGTATTCCACCGTATTGTTGTCCTTGTGCTTGTGTTTGACCTTGAGCGAGACCTTGCGCATACTGTGGAACGTATTCCGGTTGTTGTGGTGGTGCATATTGTTGTTGTTGCTGTTGTGGTCGCGGAGCGTACTGTGGCTGTTGTTGTGGTGCATGTTGTTGTTGTTGTTGTACAGGTTGCGGTACGTATGGCTTATCAGGAACGTAACTAATTTGATTTGCAATAATATCGTAGGGAATTTGTGCCTGATATTTCAATAGAGATGAAATTTCTGTTGGTAAATTTGTTGAATAGTTTGGTAATACTTCGGGTGCTGGTTGTGATATTCTTTTGTATTGGGATAAATCTGGTTGTTGCTGTTGTTGTTGTTGTTGTTGATAGCCACCTGGTGCTTGACGCTTTTGTCTTGATTCGGCACGATATTTTGCACGGTACTGACCTCGTGGTTGATGCTTTTGTGGAGCTTCGACTGGTACTGGTGCAGGAGCTGGTGCCTGTTGCAATACATTCTTCCTATCGCTTAATGCTTGTTGGACCTGCTTTGGATATTCATCTTGGAAATGTCGTGCGTGTAGTTGTGCCGCTGATTCGGCATCGAATCTGAAATCAGGCAAATGCAAAAGTTCTTTTAGAATGTTATTGAAGAGATTAGGAACTGTTGCTGTTAGTTGTTCGGTTAATACTGCTGCTGCTGCTGTTGCTAATGATGTTGTGATTATTTTTACTGGTGCTGCTGCTACTACCAATGCTGCTATTGTTGGGACTTTTATTTTTTTTACTGCAATAGCAGCTACTTGTTTATAGTTACATTTGGAACAACTGATACTATTAATTTTTTTACTGCAACAGCAGCTACTTCTTTAGTTACATTTGGAACTTCTGCTACTATTAATTTTTTTACTGCAACAGCAGCTACTTCTTTAGTTACATTTAGAACTTCTGCTACTATTAATTTTTTTACTGCAACAGCAGCTACTTCTTTAATTACAATTGAAACTACTGCTACTATTAATTTTTCTGTTAATACTCGTAATGCAACTGTTGATACATCTTTAATCATTTCTGTTACTACTATCATTAATGCTTCTTCTGTTACTACTTTTATGTTTGTTTTTAAAACAACAACAACTGTGATTTCTGCTCTTATTATGGATGCAAAAAATACTGTAGCTTTTGCTGTTGCTAATACTTCTTTTACCGTAACAATGCTGCCACTAATGTTGCTGATAATCATTAGTTTAATACTTCTGCTTCTACATCAACAAATACTGCCACTACTGATACTTTTATTTCCACTAAAGCTCCTCCTGCTTCTACTATTGCTAATTTTGTTTTTCCAACAACAATAATTATCTCTACTTTTGCTACTACAACTACTGTCACTAAGATTACAAATACTGATTGCCCTAAAAATGGTCCCATACCGTTTTTAGAAGCGAAACATTCACCTCCTACATTCCAGTCTATAATTCAGTTTCAATGGGATTTTTGATTTTCGTCGAAACAATTTTTCATTAATGATAAGAATTTATTATCACACTCGAAACTTGCCACACTGGTTATTATTATTTATGCATTATTTAAGAAAAAAAATTTGTTTTCACCTGAACGGTTCCGGAATGACATTCTGATAAGGTATCTGCGCCTGATATTCGAGTAGCTGCTTAATTTGTGATGGAGCATTATTAAAAGGAGTGTAATTTGGTTGTATTTGTGTTGGTGCTTGTTGTCGTACAGGTTGATGTTGTTGCTGTTGTCTGTGTGCTGGTCGACGACGTGGTTGTTGTGCTACTGGTTGTGGAACTGGTTGCGCCGCATATTGTTCCTGCTGCTGCTGTTGAGGTTGTACTTGACGATTCTGTCCAAATCGCCAATTCACTTTCAAACCTGTAAATTTATTTTTCCCTCGCATTTTAGAAAGATTGCAATTTACGGATAAATTTCTTTTTTGTGCTAATTTTTAAATCTATTATTAATTTTGGTATTTCTGATTTTTTGTTGGAAAATTGAAGTAGAAGGAAAAATTACCCACCGCTTGGATCTTGATATTGTAAGGCACGATGTTGAGGGCTATCTCCTCTTTGTCTGGCATCATAGGGATCCTGTAGATAGGTATTGGCACCACCATGACTTGGTGCTTGAATTTGAAAATCGGTATTTCCATCCGATGGGCCTTGAATTTGAAAACTACTGTGTCCGTCCGTTGCACCTTGAATTGTAAAATCGCCAGTTCCTAGTGATGCTGGAAAAAATTTTTAAGTTATTTTCGAATACTTGACCTTCTTCGCATAAATTCAATGTTGTTAAAAAATTTGAAAAATTCTTGTCAAAATTTTAATTATCTTTATAAATAATAAAATTCTTCGCTCTGAAATTAAATTATTTGCAACAAAAAAAAAGATCTATCGAAAATTCCAGGAAAAATTTCAGTTATTTTCAAATAAACTTTTCTCATTTCAAGTATTTTTGATATCTACTGTATTTTAATAATATTTTCCAAACGAATTCAATTAATTAAAGAAAAATTTTAATAAAAATTCTACAGGAATTCAATTAGTTGTCAATTTTTTTTTATATAAATTTCTTCAAATCAATTCAATTATTTTTAATTTTTTAATCAAGTTTCTCGAAAGAATTTAAATATATCTAGATACAGAGAATTGAAAAAAAATAGTTCTGAGAAATTCAATTATTTCGAAAAATTGAAATGTAATTTCTTTTAAAAATTCTGTTATTTAAAAAAATTTTGACAAAATTCATTACTAGATTTAGTATTTCTTAATATTTATTAATTGCAATTTTAATAACATTTTACTATACAATTCAATTATTTTCACAAATAATACATTTTTTATGGAAAATCAATCATAAAAAAATCAGAATAAAATTCTTGGAAAGAAATTAATTATTTTTCATAAATAATACAATTTTTCTCGAGAATTTAATTATTTTCACAAATAATACAATTTTTCTCGAGAATTTAATTATTTTCACAAATAATACATTCAATTTAAAAAAAAATGTTTAATAAAACTGGTTGTAAGAATTCAATTATTTTCCGAAACAACGAAACTTGTCGCATAATTTTAACTATTTTTTATAAAATTTTTAAAAAATTAAAAAAAAACTGCATTTATTTAAATTGTTTCTTGAAATAGCCGAAAAAAATGAATTATTTTTAAAAATGTTGATAAAAAATTCATCGTAAAAATTTAATTTTTTAAAGTATTCAGTTATTTAATAAATTATTTATTTTTTTATTAAAATAATTTAACTATCGAAAGTTTTTTTTTAATAAATACTGATTAAAAATGAATTTTACATAAAATTTTAAATTACAATTGAATATTAAAAGCAATATAGTAAAAATTTTCAGAAATAATTAATTAATTTTTTCATGTTTTTTAACAATAATTTCATGATTTATTTAATTTCAGAAGATTTGAATTTGAAAATCTTAATTTCTATAGAAAAATAGTAATGGACAAATGTATTCATTAAAAAAAGTTTTTTATGTTTTCGAAGAATTTTACTTTTTAAAAAATTAGTAAATAAATAAAATAGAATATTTTTTTTGTTAATCTAATAATTTTTGGATTGAATCAAAACATTCTTCAGGTTCAGAGAACAAGTCAAAATTTATTCTGGAAATCAGAAAAAAATCAGTGCAAGAAGAAAAAATAAAATTTTTTGTAGCAATCCAGAGGTATTTTTTCAAGCAATTCGAATTCGTTTCTTATACTAAATAGTACAGGAGATAATAAATAGTAAATAAATAAATAATTAATTTAATTAATTATTTATTAATTAAAATTTATTATTAAATTAATATTTAATTAATTAATTTATCAATTAATTAATTTTTCTATAATTCAAATAATAAACGAATAGAAAATAAAAATATAAAAATACAGTTCACTTTTCCATATTCCGTGAGTTAATTCTACAAAAATTCTACATTGAAATAAGATAAGAGAGAAAATTTTGTGTGTTGTAATCGAAATTTTACGACTAAGTTTATAGTTGAACAATAATTATAATAATTATTATCATCAATTATATATTATTTAGTATTATTTATTATTATTTTTTAGTACAGGACTTTTTTTCCTCAATCATAGTTTCATGGGAAGTACATATTGAACGCTTGGCAATTATTTTTTTTTCCTCCCCTATTCATATGGATTTCAAAATACTAGAAGAAGTAAATTTTTGCTGTATTTCAAAGGAGAGAAATTTTATTTACCATTTTTTTTTTCAAAATAAAATGTAATATAGAAATAAAAAAAATGAATTTTGTATTTACCACTTTTGTCAGTGTATTCGATTCCCTTATCTGCACTGTACTTCAGACCTTGTGCCTGTCGATTACCATCGCTAGGTCCCTGAATGGAAAATTGGGCCAAACAACTCCAAGGCACAGCAAACAATAGTATAATCTAAAAATTAAATTAAATAAAAAGAGAATATTAAAATTAATGTATAAATTAATAAATAGAAAATATTAAAATTAATGTATAAATTAATAAAAAGAAAATATTAAAATTAATGTATAAATTAATAAAAAGAAAATATTAAAATTAATATATAAATTAAAAAAATAATTTAAAAACATAGAAAAAAAAGTTTTTTTAAAATTAAAAAAAGGACAATCTTTTTTTTTACATTTCTTTTAGAAGAGGAACCCAAATGATATTTATAAGACCGCAATTTAAAGATTTGTTAACGCATGTTATTACAATTTTAATCTACTATTACTTTGCGGTAATTTGAGAATTGAAAAATTGCAAAAAAAAACAGGAAAAATTACACTTACACACAAAGAAATTTCATTTTACACAGAAATGTTGCAATTATTTTTCACTTTACTATTTTTTTAAAAAAATGCTATAAATGTAATTGTATATCTGTTTTATGTGTTCAATGGTGTATATTTTGTGCGTATATAGATATATAGAAACAAACGTAAATGTGTAAAATCGTGAGCGCAAGTGACTTGAAATTGGAAAGTTGTTGAATATTCGAGACTATATAAATATACATATAAATAAATTTACGAGTGTGTGTGTTTGTGTTTGTTTGTGTAAAGTCGAAGTACAAGCCATAGAGAGGTAAAAGCGCAATGTTTAATCGGTCGATCCTTATAATCGAGAGGAAAAGGTGACGCTACTCTCAACCTTTCTGCTCAATTTTTATACACTCTTGCTTCATGAAAGTGAACAGCTATAAATTAGCAAGGCAATGTTTCCCCTTTTTCATCTGACACTTGTTACATAAAAAAAAAAAAAAATAGTCATGCTCGTTGTAAATTAATGTGTTCCACGAGATTTATACAGTTTAATGAACAAGTTTTCTTGAAAATGTTGTTACTAGCCAGAAAACACTCTAATAAACAAGATTTTTAACTCATTAAATTAGGCACCAGACAAGATAAATTAATAAATTCACCAGACAAAATAAATTAATAAATAAATAAAATAAGTTAATAAATAAATAAATAAATTAATAAATTAATAAATTCATCTACATAAAATATAAATATAAATAAAAATACCAAATTAATTTTTAAATGAAATTAAATATAAATTAATAAATTAATTAATTAAGGGCATTTGAACCACTATGACGTCACAATGTGTGAAAAGCATGAGTTTTAAATTTGTGACGTCATAAAGGTTCAAATGCCCTTAATAAAGTCTTCTACATAAAATGTTACCATAAATAAAAATACTAAATTAATTATTAATTAAAATTAAATATAAATGTAAATATAAAATAAATTAATAAATAAACTAATTAAGAAATTCATCTACATAAAATATAAGTATAAATATAAATACCAAATTAATTATTAATTAAAATTAAATACAAAAGTCTTGTTCTAAAATAATTAAAAGAAAAGAATAAAAAATAAAAAAATCAATCACGACATTTTTTTACTTATTTTTAATTTTGATTCATTGGTTAATTACTTATTTTACTTATTAGAAAAATTAACAGGCAAAAAAAAACCTCGAATATATATTAATAGAAAAAATTATTCACTCGTAGACACTAGTCTCGTAATTAAAATATTATTAATTTAAAATATTTATATTTTTTTGATAATATTAATAAAAATCATTATAAGAATATTAGTAATAATTATCATATTTATAAATATCTGTATTTATATAATTTATGCGAATAAAAAAATACGTAATAAATTAAAATAATTAGAAGTGTATTTGTAATATAGTAATTTATTGACAATAATTTTATACAGTTTTTAACTTTTCACAATAATAAAAATAGTAATAATAACGAGATTAATTACAGGAATAATAATAATAATAATAAAAATAATAATAATAATCTGAGGTATAATATATTATTTATTCAAGATTCTAAATTCACAGACTTTCCACTTCCGACTAAAAAAAAAATACCTATCCGTATATTTTTGAAATAAATAAAAATTAACGAAACAATTCTTGTCGAAAAAAACTTCAAGTGGAACTGCGACAAGTTTCGTTAAAAAAAACTAAAGTTTTAATTAAAATGGCTAAAAATTTCGCCAATATAGTAAAATTTGTAGCTTTTCCAAATAAAATAATTTTGTACATTTTTTTGGGTAAGTAATAATAATAATAATGATATTTTAAAAATATTATTTATTTCGATGAATAATAAAAATTGTTAAAATATAACAATAAAAGTACATTTTTTTAAATTTGGTTATTTTATAAATAAATAAAAAAATTTTTTTTTTTAATTTGGTCAATTTAATAATAAATAAATTTTATTTTAATATTTAATATTTGAATGTGGGTAATTTAAAAATAAATAATAATATTTGTTTAAAAATTTGGTTAATTTAATAATAAATGAAAATATATTTTTTAAATTTTGTTATTTTACTAATAAATAAAAATATTTCTTTTAAATTTGGTTAATTTAAAAATAAATAATAATATTTATTTAAAAATTTGGTTAATTTAATAATAAATAAAAATATATTTTTTAAATTTTGTTATTTTACTAATAAATAAAAACATTTTTTTAAAATTTGGTTAATTCAATAGCAAATAAAAATAACTATTAATAATTAACAGTAATCTAATGATAAAAAACAATCTAATTTGAAATAAAATTATAAACCTTAATAAAAGTAAGTGTAGGTGTAAAAAAAGATAAATAATTGGATACAATTTTCCAAAGTGATGAATTTTTTATTACACAAAAATAGTATTGGGAAAAAATAAAAGTTAAGTGAGCGGAAAGAAAATTTTTTTTTATCCCTGACAAGCGCAACTTATACAGTGATTGATGAGTGAAACGGGAAATCAAAAAAAAAAAATTGTGACTTGTAAATTAGTGATTTTTTTTTATTTAATTTAAGATAATTTTATTTACCTGAAGTATTTTCAGCATTTTTGTATATAAAATAACTGTCCGGATAAGTTGGAGGGTTAAGTGTTTCTGAGGCGGGCGCGCGACGTTCAGATCAACTTTATAGGTGCGGAGATGTGTCGACTATACGGTTAACCACCTCCAGCTTTCTTTAAGTTTGCAGATTAGCCATCTACTGGACCAATGTTTTCTTATATAGGTTTTTTCTTCCATTGTCTATTATAGCTGAGGAGTGGGAAAAATAAAAATAAGAAAAAAAATAAATAACAGTCGAAAAAATAACATAAAAATTTAATAAATAAATAAATTTAAAGTGAAAAACAAGAATTACTTTACAAATTCAGCTCGTTTTCATTATTTAAAGAAATAGATGAATAAATAAATTAATGAATTAAAAAATAAATTGATAAATAAGTAGGTTAAAAATAAAATATATAAATAAAAAAATAAGTAAACAAATATTACTAAATAAGAAAAAAATAAGTTGATAGGTAAAATAACTAGGTAAATAATTATTAACAAAAAATTGATGTAAATAAATAGGTAAATAATAAAATTGAAAGATAAACAAATAAGCGAGTATAAAAATAAATAAATTTATAAATAAATAAATAAACAAATATATAATTAAATGAGGGTAAAAAATATGCGAATAAATAGATTATTAGGGTTAATTATTTAAATAAGTAAAAAAATAAGTTCATAAATAAATTTATAAATGAAGCGTAGAATAAATAAATAAAGCGTAGAAAAAAAAATTTACTAATTACCACGAAAAATTAATTAAATGTGACAAATAAGTTGATAAATAAAATAACTTAGTAACTAATTGATAATAAATAATTAATAAATAAATTTATAAATAAATAAAGCGTAGAAAAAATAAATTTCCAAATTACCGCGAAAAATTAATTAAATGTAACAAATAAGTTGATAAATAAAAGAACTGAGTAACTAATTGATAATAAATAATAATTAATAAATAATAAATAAATTAGTATAAATAATAAAATTGATGAATAAACAAATGAGTGTACAAATAAATAAATAAAAAAAATTGTTAAACGAATAAATAAATAAAAAAAATTTATAAACAAATAAATAAACAAATACATAATTAGGTGCTTGAAAAATTTGCGAATAAATAAATTAATAGGAAAAATTAATTAAATGAGTAAATAAATAAATTTTCAGGGATAATTAAATAAAAGTGGAAAATAATAATTAAATAAATATTATTATTATTATTAGTATTATTTTTAATATTAGTATTATTATTATTATTATTATTATTATTATTATTATTATTATTATTAAATTCGATATGTATTTATCATTTAAACAAAAATAAAAATGTATAAACAATTGAACTTCAAGTCAGTATTATCAATTTTATATTCACTGAAAGAGCATGTGAAACAGACATTTGAGGGAAATTTACTTCTCCTCTGCGATGAAGGAAAACACGATAAACTTCCATCAACTTACAGATTATGTAATGTTAAAAAAAATACTTTTTTAAAATAATTTCTGCTTCTCAATACAAAACTAATAGTAATTTTACATAGTCCATGTCCGATAAAAATGTATATTGTTTAAATTTATTTATCGTTATATTTAAAAATGTAAATCAAACCCAAAAAATTAAGTGCAAAAAATTAATAAATTGCGTATTAAGGACATTTGAACCATTATGACGTCACAATTTGATTAAAGCAAGTGTTCTAATATTGTGACGTCATAATGGTTCAAATGCCCTTAAATAAAATAATTTAAATGTGTAAAAAAAGCAAATTTATTATAGTTTTATAAATTTATAAATACTTCATAACTATTTAAATAATTAATTTATTTTTAGTACAATTAATTTAATTATTAATTATTTAATATATTTATTATTATAATTTATTTTTATCTATTCAATAAGTTTCCAAATTAATAATTTATTATTATCAAAAAATTTTTAAAAATAATAAAATAAAATAAAATATTATTAAAATAAATAGTACCTAATAGTAGTAGTATTATTATTTAATTAATTATTAGTAGTAATAACAAAAATAAATAAATAGTAATAAATAATTATTATAAAAAAATAAAAATAAATAAATAAATTATTATTAAAAAAAATAGTTCCTAATAGTAGTAGTAGTATTTTAATTTATTAATTATTAATAGGTAGTAATAAAAATAATAGTAATAATGATTCATTTTTCTGATACTTATTTACTATTTAATTATTATTTATAATAGTATCAATATTTTTCTTTAATTGTCACTTTTTGCACCATTTGATGAAAAAGAGAAATAAATTATAGTGTCAGTGGAAAATAATAAATGCCCCCCTTCGAAATGATTTCTAACTAATTTTCTTCGAAGAATTTAATTGTCATTTTAAATTTTCATTACGTTCATTAATTTTGACACTTTATTTAGTTGGTGCGTTTAATTTAATGAATATTTAATCACTTTTCGCTGTAAGGTAAAATTATTTATAAATTTTATTATGTAATTGCAACGATTTGCGTGAGTGAATTTTTTCTCTCTATACATATCACATCGAGCGCATTGACCTTCCATTTTTATTTTCAAAGTAATGTGCGCGCATTGAAGCGATAAATTTTTACCCTTGCTGTTTCAAATTGTTAACATTTTTTCTTTCTTTCCTTTTTTTCCAATATAAACTTGTAAAGAATTATATATGAATAGCGAAATCACAATACAATCTGAATATAGTATGACTATATTAGAGCTATAGATTAGAATCATTTTCTCTTGAGCGAAATAAGAGACTTTTGTATATATATATATATATATATATATATATACTGTGTTATATACTTGTAACGTGATGTGTAAAAATGAAAGTCCAGAGCACTCGTGGCGCGGAGTGCAAGTGAAATATTTAGATCGAACGCGCCGGCGAGACTCTGATTTCTGATGCATGAAGGCCGCCGATCGTGTCTTCCTGTTCTGGAGAAATGCCAATTTTATTTGTTGCATTTTTAATGTAAAAATAGGTAATCACGATTTTTTTCTTAAGACATTAAAAGATTTCCGGTGTTTTACATTTATTACAATGTGTTTTGGACAATTCAGCCGCCATATTGAATCCTCCATTTTGGAATTTTTCGAAAAATATATCCACGTAATCTTTATGCCATTTTGAATTTTGAAAAACTATTATCATAATTAATTTAATTTTACTATGGGATATAAAAGTCATACTCTAAAAATATCAGCGTTGTGAGTGTATTGAAAAAAACCAATTTTTTAAAAATTCACCCGCCATATTGGATTCTCCATATTGAATTTTAAAGAAACTAACAAAAGTTTTTACTTCGTAATTAACGATTATGGAAAATAGTAATTTTTATGATGACTAAATAAATGTTTACTTTATGTCCATTATTACTATTTAGGTCAATTTTATGACCATTTTATTGGGTCTATTTTACGACCGTAAAATGTTAGGCAAATTTTATCCATTTTTACAAAATTTTGACCATTTTATCATTAACACTATTCAGAAATTTTGTGACTACATAAATTAGATAAATTTTGTAACCGTATAAATTAGGTAAATTTTATGACCGCATAAATCAGGCAAATTTTATGACCGCATAAATTAGGTAAATTTTATGACCATTGTTAGTTGAATTTTATTTATTTTTACAATATTTTGACTATTTTATCATTGACACTTTTATGACTTTATCGACTATGCTATTTACGTTTATTTTAAGACCATATATCTTTTTTTATTTTTTACAATATTTTTTCGTCTTTTTTTATCAGGGTATTTACAATATTTCTGGTCAATTTTATGACTAGAATATACTATAAATATACCTAATGAACTAATAGGTATATTTTCTTAATATTTTTTTTCTATGTTGTCTATATTTAATCGTGCTATTGATATTTATTTTATTTTATGTCGACAATGACAACTCTATTCAACAGATGGTCTAATGAAATAGTATAAGTTGAAATATAAAGTGACATGCAGAAAAATAAATAGTTAACGTTTCCTATAATACACCTGTCCGAACCTATTATAAAAAAAGTATAAAATTCTAATTTAATCTAATTATACAACTTTCTCATATTCTGTATGATGAGAGAGAATGTAAAAAACACACTTTAAATCTAATTACTATTTTATACAACTTCAATTTACTTTTTTAACACGTAACTCGTGGATAATTATTTTCTAAAAAGAGGATAAAAAAAGTGTTTCAATTTTTTTTTTTTTTTTTGAAAGCCAAGGTAAATTTAGCATTATAATCTTCATTCTTATTTAACTTCTTTATTATTATTCGTCAATATTTATTTGCACTGAGAACAAAATTAATATTTAAATAAATTTTCACTATTAAGTATTAAATTATTAATAAATAATACATATAGATGATTTTTAATTATTTACTATTACTTTCTTAATTAATATTATTTCTCTCACGCTAAATTTTAGTAAACTAAATTCAAAAATTTGTCACCCTCGAAAAACAATATTTTAGTAAACTAAATTTAAAAATTGTCACCCTCGAAAAAAAATAGTTGGAAAAAATAACTCCCTTTTTGTAAAAAAAAAATTATTGAACTAAATATATTTCGATTTCGTAACAATGGCGGTTTCTCTATTCTGATATTAAATTTTATTACATCGTTTTTCTTGTATATTTTATTTTATTCCCCCCGAATTTATTTTTTAATACACTGACAATGTATATATTCTAATATATACATTGTATTAAATGCTAAATATATTGGAAATATTATTTTTATGACTTCTGTAATTTGTTTATTGCAAAATCGAAATTAGTAATAAGAATATAAGGAAAAAAAATGAGCAGAAAGAATATATATATTGGAATATTGTGCAAGAAAAAATTGTGCGTATTGGAGAAAGAAATTTTAAAACTATTTCGGAATTTTTTTTTCCAGAAATAATAAGAAAATATTTCCATTATTTATTAGGATAACAGTTTAATAATAATTGGATATTGGGAAAGTAATTGAGTACAATTTGTGATTATTAAGTTTTATCTATATATTGATATTTGTATATATTTCGTCAATAGTAATAATAATAATAATAATAATAATAATAATAATAATATTATTAATAATAATATTATTTTTATTTTGAATCTCTCGTCAGTTGGCTATTATTTATACATAATCGGAAGCGTATAGAATATATAAAATGTAAAGAATGTATAAAATGTATAAAATATGTAAAATATATAAAATGTATGAAATGTAAAAATGTATAAAATGCATTAAATGCATAAAATGTATAAAATGTAATACAATAGTCACGATTCATTTATTCTAATTCATAAAAGGTAAAATCCTTCTAAAGGTGTTTTTCCTTTCTGATTTCTTTCTCCTCTTCTTTAATCTTCCTCTCTCTTCTTTTCTCTCTTTCTTTCCTCTTCCTCATCTTTCTTATTTTCATTTCTCATTTCTTTCTACTTTTGTTTTCTTTTTTCATTCTTCTTTATTTTTTAGTATATAATTTTTTTCCATGCATTTGCATTAGGTCAAAGTTAGGAGTAAAAAAAACAATGATAATAGTAAAATTATTCACTATTTCGAAAAAAAATGCCTCCGACATTTGGTTCTATACAATCAACAGTAATTTTTCTAAATACAAGAATCCTCAAATGGCATGGAATTTAATATCATTTGAAAAAAAATGTCCTCGAAGACATTTTTTTTCCAATACCTACTAAATTCCCGATTTATTGTCTAGTATATTATAATTTTTTTCCTAAACTTCCATTTTTTAATCCTATTATTCTGAGAATTGGAAAAAAATGCTCCAACTCAATAACAATAAGAATGCGAATTTTTTTTGTATTCTAAAATCCAGCCGTTTTCGAATTTTTTTTTATATTTATCAAAACTACATCAGAAATTTATTAATAAAAAAAGAAGGTAACAGAAATTATTTAAATTAAATAATTTAATTAATTTCCAACAGAAATTATTTAAATTAATAATTTAATTAATTTCCAACAGAAATTATTTAAATTAATTAATTTAATTAATTTTCAACAGAAATTATTTAAATTAATAATTTAAATTTAATAAATAAAATTAAATAAATTAAAAAAAAATTATCTTCGAAATTTGAATCGATTTTTCCCACAAATATTACTTTGCGCTCTAAAATATATTCTCTAAATTTTCTCGTTTCTCCTTTCCTTCAATTTTTCCTGTTAATAACGATTAAAAAAATTCTAGAAAACACTTCTAATCTTTCCAAATCTAATTTAGTCAAAATTGAGTTTTAATTAGTCAAAATTGAGTCTAATTACTGGTAATTATGGTGGAAATTGAAACAAAATTCGTTGAAATTGAGCAACTAGGTGAAATTAGTGAAAAAGGAAAAAAAATCAGAAAAATTATACGAAAAAAAACATTTTTCGTAAAATTGGAAACGTAGTAAGGGTCGGATCACTTTTGGAATTTTTTCTCTAACATTTTCGTTAGAATATGCAATTGAGTTCTATTGTTTAGAAAAAACTGAATTCCGTGGGATTCTTGAGAAAATCAATGCAAAAAAAAATTCCTTCTCTTACTGAAACACAATGTTTGTAGGATAAAAATATAAAAACGTAAAAAATTATAAAACCAAAAAAATAAACTCGGAAAAATTCCTACCAAAAGAAAACTAGTCGCTCAATTTTCCCCTACTTTAGATTTAGTCAGAAAAAAAATACAGAAACGTAAAAGTTCATTCAAAATTTGAGGGAAACAAAAATGGAAGAACAATCAATAATTAATTATAATAAATGAAAAAATTCTCTAACGACGTTGCTGCTGCTGCTGTTGTTGCTGTGTTTCTTTTTCGTTAATTTTATCAATTTGTTTACTTTCATTCTCCTCATTATCATCATCATCGCGCATATAATAGACTTTACTGCGATAACTGTAGGCGCCTTTTTCATCCTCAACTATTGGCTTTGGAATGAACATTTTCTTTGGTTTGTAATTTATTCTATTTGCAATCACATAGTAGGGAATTTGTGCTTGAAGATTCAGTAATTGTTGAATTAACGATGGCATAATATTATCCTGTAATGATGATGAGGAGTCTTGCGTCGATGAAATAGTTTCGGAATTTTTCAATTGTTGCGGTGGTACAAATCCATATTGTGCTGATGATGATGATGATGATTTTACTTCTCCCTCATCTTTCTTGTATTCAATGTGTCCAATTTCTTTTAACGGATATTTACCATAGTATGTTTTCTTTTTTATTATTGGATTTTGATAGTCTGTTTGTTTTGCGTCATCTTTGGATGATGCTGATGATAATAATGCTGATGAAGGTCCTGAAGGTGATGATAATAATGCTGATGAAGGTCCCGATGGTGATGATAATAATGATGACGAAGGTCCTGATGGTGATGACAATAATGCTGATGATACTGATGGTGATGATAATAATGCTGATGATACTGATGGTAATGATGATGATGATAATGAAGATGTTGCTAATGATGGTGACAATTCCTGATGAGTAGTGACAATTCTTTGTGGTACTTGCTGTTGACTCGCAGTTTCCTGTTCGGCGTAGGAATATTTTCGAATCGGTTCATTAATTTCGTCGTGATTGTGAATTTCTTGTCGTCTGTCGGCACTTTTTTCTTGTTCATTGTGATTATCGTTGGATTCTTTTTTATCGTCAATTGTCACCTCGACTGGTGTATGATAAATGTAAACTTTTGGATCAACATAGGGACCTTGGGGTTCGTACATTTTGAAGATTAATTGTTTAATGTATGTTGGTACCATTGAATATGGTTTGTATTCAACTGCTGGCTCAATTGGTTGTTGCTGCTGCTGCTCTTGTTGCTGATATTGCTTCTCTTGTTGGTGTTGTTGTTGTTGTTGTTGCTTCTCCTGTTGATGATAATGTTGCTTCTCTTGTTGTTGATGGTAATGTTGCTTCTCTTGTTGTTGATGATAATGTTGCTTCTCTTGCTGTTGATGATACTGCTTCTCTTGTTGTTGATGATAATGTTGCTTCTCTTGTTGCTGATGATAATGTTGCTTCTCTTGCTGCTGATGATAGTGTTGCTTTTCTAGTTGATATTGCTGCTTATCTTGTTGATGATAATGCTTATCTTGCGGATGATATTCCTGCTTTTCAATTGTCGACACTAATATTCTGTCCTGGGCTTTTGGGGTTTTTATTTCCGGAACATGTTCCGTATCTTGACTCTTGCTTTCACTCGACTGAATATTTTCCAATTCGGAAGTCCACTGAGTGTAGGGTGCAAATAGCTTCCAGCTCACTCTGTAGCCTGTAAATTATTATTTTTTTCCACATAAAAAAAGATTAGAATAAAAAATGCTTCTAATTTGGTTTTTTGGGTTAGTTCCAGTTTTTTAGGGGACCTTTTCTTATTTTGCAAATTTTTTCCAGTAAAATCTAATTATTCCAATAAAATCTAATTATTATGTAATTAATTCATTCATTACAATTACAAAATCTAATTATAGTCCAAAATAGGTACCATTAGAGTCATCGTATTGAATGTGTCCCTGAGGTGCGCGCACAATACGTTGCGCTTCAGCTGCCGTTGCTGCTGCTACTTCTTCTTCTTCTTCGGCCGAGCAAATAGCTACCAATAGAAACACCAAAAATGTCTGAAAATTAAAAAAAAAAATCTCTATTCAAATTTCATTTTTTTCTGTTGTCAATATTTTTCATAATTTTACTTCTACTTCTTGATTGAAATCAATCACAGTTAATTTTAATCATAATAATTATATTGTATTGTATATTTGAATTGTTTCGTAATAAATAAATAATAAATAACTTATTCATAATTAATGAAATAATAAATTCCATTAAATTATATTTTTTTTTAAAAACACTTTTTTGTTTTTCATTACATCTACAATTTTTTTTTCTAATTCTAAAAAAATTTCACTTCCAGCACTGTGAGGAGATCAATTAATTTTTCGTGTATTCTCCTTTTTTTTAAAGACTATAAAAATTTCACATTACTTCCGCGTTAGTTCCGGTATAAAATATTAAAGGATATATAAACAACTACTCTAAATGCACTATCAGAATGTAATATCACTATTTAGAAAGTTTATTTCTGTTCATCATATATAATTTTCCATTTATTACTCGACATTTTTATTTCTCGAATGAAATTCTTTTTTTTTTCGCAATATATAAATTATTTCACTAAAATTCTAATATCGATAAAATTTTGTAAATTAATGTATACAGAAGGGGGGCGCGGTGGGGGGAGGGAAAATAGAAACAAATTGAACGCTACTTGTCTCATAATTTTTAGAAAATTGATGTTGTAAATAATAGTTAATAACATGAATTTTCTCTTCTTTTTTGATGGGATTTTACTTCTTTATATTAAAATGAGAGGTTATTAAAATTGTCTGATAGTTAATTAGTTTGATTAGAATTTATAATATTCAGGGGAATTCATTTATTATTATTATTATTATTATTATTATTAAATTGAGTAAAGTTTATTTATTTTTCATTAGCATTAAAATAGTAGTAAACTTAATTAAGAATCAAGTGGTAAATTGGGTAATTTATAAATTGAGAAATAATTTTTAATTATGTGAGAATTAATAATAAATTAATTGAAAATTAATTAATAATAATATAATTAAAAATTAATGTAATTAACTATTAATATATGTAAATAATTATTAATTTGCGTGACTAATTATTAACTTACATAAATAATTATTAATTGATGTAAATAATTATCAATTAATGTAATTATTTATCAATTTATGAAATTAATTATCAATATTGATGTAATTTATTGTCAATTAAAATAATTCATTGACAAATGAAATAATTATGTGACGAATAAAATAATTTATTGACGATTAAAATAATCATAATTAAAATATAAATGCAAATTAAAATTAATTGCAAATTACAATAGTTATTATTATGTAAATTATATTAATTAATTGAAAATTTAAATATATGTTTAGACATTAGTTATTTATTGCAAAACTTGAATATGGAATGATTCACACATTTTTACTTCGTGTCGTTATAAACTATTTTCTAAATTTTCAAGCAACTTTCACGAGTATAATTAATTATTTCTTATTGAAACAAATGGAATATAAAGTAATTTAGTTTTTCTAAACATAATTTTTCTTAAATTTCACTTCATAACTCTGTTTAATAATTAGAAAATAATTTTAACATTTGTTTCAATTGGTAAAACTTGTTTCAAAATTGATTCAATTGCTAAGAAATATTTAAATAACTAAACATGATTTTATGAATAAAAATTAATTTAAATATAAGTGTTTTTTATTTTTACAAAAACTGTTTTACTTCTAAAAATTTGTTTTAATTGTAAAAAATTTGTTTAATTGTAAAAAAATTGTTTGGATTACTAAAAATTCTTTCAATTCTAAACAATTGTTTTAATTATTAAAATGATTTTAATTTGCAAAAAATTAAGGCAAAGGAAAAAATTATTTCAATTATAAACAATTGTTTGAATTATTAAAATGATTTTAATTTAGAAAAAATTCTTTCATTTATGTAAAAATGACTTTAAATCGGAAAAAATTGTTTACAATTAATAAACATATTTTAATTCAGAAAAAATTATTACAGTTATTAAATTATTTTACTTTCTCAAAAAAATGATTACAATTATTAATGATAATTTTAATTCAGAGAGAAATGATTTTAGTTTTTAAAAATTATTTCAAGTTAAAAAAAATTGCTTACAATTGATAAACACTGTTTTTCATTACAAAAAACTTATTTTAATCAATAAAAAGAATTTCAAAGAAAAAAGGTGGAAATTTGATTAAATTTGAATATTAAATGAAAAAAAAATTTCGACACTCACTTGGAGTCTCATGTTGAATTTTTTAAAAAAATTTTTTTAGCCACAAATGTGTAAAATCCACGCAAACTTTTATCCTGATAGTTGTTGTATACACGACGGTGGTTATTGACGAAGAAATCTGCAAACGCTGATGGTGGGTCTTCTATATAGGCGCAAGGAGTCTGTCGGAGTTGATTGTAATTGGTGGAACGTTATAATGGTTGGCTACTTTTAAAGTCATTCCGCCTTTGGTAATAATAAATGTTTAACCCGCAAGCATATGCCTTCGAGGTATTAAAAAAAAGAGAGTCCCCCCTCCTTCCCATCCATCTCAATTCTATTGGTACGAAGAAAATAATGCGTCCTTTAAATATGACGCAAGAGAAAAGTTGTAAAATTGTGGAAAAAATTTTCTATATATACCACACAAAACTATATATGTGTATGTGAAGTGAAAAAGAACGCCAAATTTTCACGCGCGTGTGTAAATTTTCACATTAGAGAAATACAATTATTTAATTATTGTTTCGTTGAGAAACAAAAAAAAATTGTTCTTAATTTCATTGAGACTAAAAAGTCAAAATATGGGAATTATTTTTTTCTTTCACCAGGTCATGCGCAATAAAAATTATTTTTAGATTATTTGAATTTTGACCTAAATTCAAGGTTTTAAACAAAATTATCCTGTCAAAATTTTTTCATAGAATAAAAATTATTTTTAGATTTATTATTTGAATTTTGACCTAAATTCAAGGTCCTATACAAAATTATTTCCAAAGACAAAAATTCCAATCGTCTGGAATTTGTAAGTAAAAAATTTTTTTTTTTATTTTGAGGAAATAAAAAATTGCCACATGGCTTCAATATTTTTTTGTATACAATAAAGGGTGAAAAATAATTTCATTAACTACTTTTTGATCTAAATTTGCAAAAAGTGTAAATTTGGGTTAAACAAATAGGAAAAGAAAAGTTTCTTCTTACCTAAATTTTCGATTTATTCGATTATTATTTTTGCCTTTTGACCTGTGAATTAGCAAAATTATTGGAAAATGTTATGCATTTCATTATTGCGTTAGTTTTTGCTAAATTCTTGAAACAAATATTTGTGAAAATATATAAAAATATATATATATACATGTTTTGTTCTTTTAAAATGAACTAAAGTTTATTACTGAGAATTAAAATACAATTTTTGTCATTAAATTTTATAAGACCAAAGTATTGACTGTCTTGAGCCTTGAGTCATAAAATGCAATGTATTTTTAGGAAGTCATTATCATTGTCCATTCTTGGTAAACATGCGTTTTAGTGGGCGAAAATATAGAAAAACATGAAAAATAAAGATAATAACGTTCAATAAGTAATAGGAGAATTGCACATTTACACCCAGTTGAAAATTAGAATCTTGTTATAAATTTTATATACTCTTTCAACAACTTTTAATACTTAAAAAAAGAATGAGAAATAATAATAATTCTATTTACGTGAATTGTTCAGTTTTGCCTAAAATGTATACACATTTAGGTCAATGGGGAATTTTTTATTTAAAATTAGAAATATACAAAGAAACATAATTGTGAGAATAAAAAAAATGTTTTAAATAAAATTTTGTAGTAATATTAAATAAAAAGATAAAAAATATAATAATATTGTTACATGAATAAAAAAATAGAATATTCAAAATTTATTAATATTTAATTAATATTTAATTAATTATCCTTAATTACTTTAACGATAATCCTGTAATTGGTCTTTGTGACTGTAGGATTTATTTAATAAATAAATTAATAAATAAATAAAATATTTAATTAATAATTTCATTTCTTATTAACAGCTTTAAAAAAAATTTTTTTAAAACAATTTTTAACGTTAAATGTCATAATTTGATCCACAGATCCATTTTCAATAATTATTTGTCTGATATTTTCATGTCCAGTAAAGTGGAGTTAAACAAATGAAAGATAAAATTTAAATAAATAAAAAGTTAAAAAGTTACCCTAAAAAACAATTTTTTGTAACTTTTAAATTATTTTCTCGATATAATTAAGAACAGGTAATTATTTATTTATCAATTAAAAATTCAGTTATTTAAAAAACTATGCCTAGTCATGAAAAACTTAATGTCTAGTAAAGTGAGTTAAAAAAATAAAATTTAAATAAATAAAGAGTTAAAAAGTTACCCAAAAAAATAATTTGTTGTAATTTTTAAATTATTTTCTCGATATAATTAAGAACAGGTAATTATTTATTGATCAATTAAAAATTCAGTTATTTAAAAAAAATATGCCTAGTCATGAAAAACTTCATATCTAGTAAAGTGAGTTAAAAAAATAAAATTTAAATAAATAAAGAGTTAAAAAGTTACCCAAAAAAATAATTTGTTGTAATTTTTAAATTATTTTCTCGATATAATTAAGAAAAGGTAATTATTTATTTATCAATTAAAAATTCAATTATTTAAAAAAAAATTGTAACAATATTTATTATTATTATTATTAATAAGAAATTTAATAAAAAGAAATAAAAGAATTAAATTAAACTTAAAAAATTTTAATTAAAATAAAATTATAAAAATAAAATTAAAAAATAAAATTAAAAAATTAAAAATAAAAATAAACCAAAATAAGTACAAGATCTTTAAAAGGTAATATTCTTATTTTTAGCGTTTTTCCTACATTTAATTAAGATAAGTGAGAATAGAAATTCTTAAATGGTAATCAACATTTTTCTCTCTGTAAAATCTTTAAAGAGTCAAAAGAACACATATATAACCATTTATTATATGAACCTTAAGGCGTAAACTATATTAACCGTATATTCATACACACGAAACTAAATGGACGTTGAAAAACACAATTACCTTAAAATACTTTCATTACATACAATTTAAAAGAATAAGAAACAAAAATCTCTAAAAAAAAGAAAGAAAAAGCAAAATTACATTTAATTTTAGTATTAGAAATACAGAGTACATAGTTTTTAAAAACTCTAATTATAAATAGTATAGACAGGCGCAAAAAAAAAAATCCGAATGCATAAGCCATGGATATAGAGCCGCCTTATTGACAACTTAATTTGAATAAAAATTATTTACATTTCACATTTGTGAGTAATAAAAATCACGATAGAACAAAAAAAACTTTCAACACTCTCTCTTTCTCTAATCATGGGGAAAAATATTTAAAACAGTTTTTTTTTTAAAACATTATAGCCATTTATTTATATATATATTTTTTTCTTTTCATATTATGTTTATATATTACATGACAAAAAAAAGATGTACAATAACATTATTATTGTATTTTAAATACAGTTATGAATTTTTATTATTCATATAAAATTTGTATGGAGGAAATGTGGGAAAAAAATTTTTTTGTTTTTTTTAAACTTCACTTGTACGCAATTTTCTTATTATTAAATAATTTAGAGACTTTCAATTACAAAATATTTACGTAATAATAATATCATTATTTCATAAATTTGTACGTAACCGAGAAAAGATGCTGTTTAAGTAGATGATATTTTTCTGTTTTATTAACTAGAAAATATTTTCATTTATTTTTTTTGACAAACATTTATTTTGATTTTGTTTCTAGAACTCTCTGAATTTAGTTTTGAATTAGTAAAAGTATTTACTAATTTGACACAGTGAGTGACATTTTTGCTTTTTAATTATTTAATTTTACTATAATAAATTGGTAGAAATTACTATTTTTAAGAAAAATTTGTAAGAAATTAGTAGAAACTACTATTTACTAACGAAATGTACCAATAAATTAGTAAACACTACAATTTATCAGCGAAATTTACTAATAAGTTGGTAGAAATTATTATTCATAAGTAAAATTTACTAATTCAAAAGCAGAAAATAAATTTGACTAAAACAAATTAGTAGAACTGCCTATTATTATTAGTAAAATTTACTAATAAGTTTCTAGAAATTACTATTAATTGGTAAATTTTAAAGTTAAAATAGTAGAACTTACTATTAATTAGTAAAATTTACTAATTGAAGTGTAAAAAGGTAAATTTTTTTAATACGTTAAAATTATTATTATTATTACTATTAAATAGTAGAAATTACATGTATTAGTAAATTTTACTAATAAATTAGTAAAAAAATTTCATTTTTTAGTAAAATTAAATAATAAATTCAAAGAAATTACTAATTCAAAATGAGAAAATAAATTTGACTAACAAATTAGTAAAACTGCCTATTATTATTAGTAAAATTTACTAACAAGTTAATAGAAATTACTATTTAATAGTAAAATTTACTAACTGAAACGCAAAAGGTAAATTTTTTTACTAAGTTAAAATTACTATTTTATGTAATAAATTAATAAGTAAATTTTATTAATAAAATAGTAGAAATTACTATTTATTAGTAAAATTTTCTAATAAATGTGAAGGAATAACTATTAATTAGTAAATTTTAATGCTAAATTAGTAGAAATTACTATTTATTAGTAAAATATACTCATTTAAATGCAAGAAATTAAATTTTTTCTAATACGTTAAAATTACTATTATTATTATGATTACTATTAAATAGTAAAAATTACTATTTATTAGTAAATTTTACTAATAAATTAATAAAAATTCCTATTTGTTAGTAAAATTTTATAATAAATTCAGAGAAATTACGATTTATTACTAAAATTTACTAATTGAAATGCAAAAAGGTAAATTTTTCTAACACGATAAAATTACAATTATTATTACTATTAAATAGTAGAAATTACTATGTATTAGTGAATTTTACTAATAAATTAATAAAAATTACCATTTGTTAGTAAAATTGAATAATAAGTTCAAAGAAATTACTATTTATTAGTCAAATTTACGAATTCAAAATCTAAAGTACTTTTAACTTATAAATTAGTAGAAATACTTGTTTATTAGTAAAAATTACTATTTATAAATAATATTTAATAATTCAAAATTAAAAAATAAAAAGTAAATTTTACTACTGAATTAGTAGAAATTACTATTTATTAGTGTAGTTTTCTAATTTAAAAGCAAAAATTCAGTCACTAGTTACTAAATTTAATTTAATAAATTAGTAAAGTTGTAAACTTTTTTACTAATTCAATTTCAGAGAGGATAGAAGAGAATAAAACAAAATAATAAGAAATAGAAGAGGAATGTTAGTAAAAGAAAAATTCGAATAACAAAAGAAAGTAATGGAACAAAAAATATTTTTTAATTATACCGAAAAGAATCGAGATAAGAGTAAAATTGAATCAAATTGAATTATGAAAATAGAGATAAGAATGAAATTAGAGTAAAAAAATAAAAAAATAATATAACAATAAAATAAAAAAAGAAAAAAAGTAGTAAAAAATAAAATAAAAAAGGAAAAAAGTAGTAAAAAATAGTCTAGTAGTCTAGTTAGTAGAAAAAAAAGATTGCAGTAAAAAACAAGAGAATAGAATAAATTACACTGGAGTACAATATAATAGCAATAAAACAGAACGAAATCGAATCGGCAATAATAGAAACGCTAAATTATAAAATTATAAATATATATATATATATATATATATATATTATTAAAAAAAATAATTACAATACCTATAAAATTACATAAAATATATAAACATTAAACTATTCTCGACGTATTATATAGATTAGATTAGATTTTTTCTCTGTATATACATATACAATATTGTAACTTCTCTCTGTGTTTTATAGATTGAATAGTTTAAATAGTTCTTAGAAAGTAAAAGCATTTTATTTGTTTCTCGTTGTTTCCTTAGACGCGTTTGAAATAAAAGTGAGCTGAAGCATCAATTGAATTTTTAAAAGAAGTAATAAAGAATCCGCTGATCGAAGGATAAGTAGTCGCCTTAATTACATTGAGATACATAAAATCATATTGAAATTTTAAATTCAAAAATTATAGAGATCCCTCATTAATTTACCAACTGCTTTTTGCTTCCTGCTTTCACGTTTTATACATCCTTCGTGATTAAAGAATTAAGGAAAAAAAGTAAATATATATATATATATATATGTGCATAAAAAATGTTTTGCTAAATTTCCTTCATACAAGTTGAAAACTATAAATTGACATTTTCCGCGAAGGACATGTAACATTAAATTAGAATTTAAATGATTTTTAATGTTACATGCAGTAAGTGTATTTTGAATATTTCAGTTTTGTAATTTTTTCCCAAGGAATTGTAAACTAAAATTTCGTAAATAAAATGTTGGACAACCTTTTTTTTCAAAGTTCTTAATTCTAAAATAATTGTAACTTAATTGCTGTTAAAAATCGTGGCGTTCTTGACAAAATTGCAGAATAGTATCATTGTTGTTACAGAATATTAAAAATTAATATTTAAAATTTTATTTTTCAAAAATTTGTTTTGAAATATATATTTCAGAATAGTAACATTAGTGTTACTTAAGAGTGCCATCAATATTACACTGTAGTAATTTTAATGTTACTTAATAATAACAATAAAAATAAAATAGTAGTACATTATAGTAACATAAATGTTATATAATAGGAACATTAATGCTACATAAAACGAACATTATAATATTACATAAAAAACATTAATGTTACATAATAAGTACATAAATGTTACATAAGAAAATGAATATTACATAATAGTAACATAAATGTTCCAAAAATAAAATAAATATTGCATAATACTATAATAGTAACATTAATGTTACATAATAGTAATGTTAGTACTACATAATAACAACAATGTTACAAAATATTAATTTCCATTTTTACATGAAAGCAAGACCAAAATTCACACAGAAATAATCATTATCATTCAGAAACGTAACTTTATTTTACAACGCAGTACATACAGAACAATGTTTTCATTCAGAATGTCAACAAGGAATGTTACAATAAATATAGTCTCTTTATTCTTCGGAAGTTTCATTTTTTTTGCACCAAAAACTTAAAAAAAAACTCTAAACTTAAAAAAAATACTCATTTGATAAATAAATTTACCAAATACAAATAAAAAAGTAAATTAAAATCGCTTTGGTTTTAGCTGAATTAATATAAAAAAAAATAGTTACTTTGAAGGAAAAAAACAAATAAAATAAATTTTTATCCCACGTACGTAGGGAATTACTTTTTTTTTATATACAAGTGCAAACTTTCTTTTTGAATGTCTATAAGAGTTATTTCAGTTTAAAAAATAAAATAAAAATTCATTTTACATCACAGCACTTTTATAAGTCAATAAATAAGAAATATAGTATTTATATTTGTAGTAAAATTTAAATGCCCTCACGATTATGTATTTTTAATGTGAAAAAGAAAAGAAAGGAATTAAAACTTAAAAAAAACATATTACATTCATTGCTTCACTACCTACATTTAAATTAAGTAACTGAAAATGTATTTATAAAAAATTCTCTAAATGGTATATGAATATAAAAATACATTGAAAAAAAATACTTGGCAGCAAAAATGAAGTTTACTTTTCATTCATTTAAAAAGAAAAGTAGGAATAATTAACAAAAAAAATTTTTTTTATAATAAAAATGATAATCAAAGTAATAATAATAATAATAACAATAATTTATAACAATCATAATTATGACAATAATAAAAATAGTAGTAATAATAATACTTCGAACAGGAGAAATTATTATTATTATTATTATTAATTTTATTCATTTGAAATTTGAATGAATGGAAAAAATTAAATTTTAAGATGAGTCGATCGACACGATGCCAATATTTGTGACGCAATGACGTCCAATATTTGTAAATTTAAATCTCTATTTATTTTTTTTACCTCCAATGAACCGATTGTAAATTTAATCATATCTTTTATGTCGTTTTCGCTGAAAAATAATTTAACAATTGTTGGAATTGATTTTTCCAGGGATGATTGAATTTTCATTTGTAAATCCTCGAGTGTCTCGTCACATTCTTTATCAGCAAGACTTGAACTCACTGGTAACGCTTCACAGCAATCGTAAGCCAAACATACGATATCCTGTATAATTTTTTTTTAATAAATATTAATATTATTATTATTTTTAGTATTTATTTATTTAATGTCTTTTTTTCGAGTAAAAACTAATGTAAAATACAAAATTCTGAAAAAAAAATATTAGAAAGAAAAAAATAGAAAATTCTAAAAAAAAATATTAAATAGAAAAAAATACAAAATTCTAAAAAAGAAAATATTAAACAGTAAAAAATGTTTATATTATAAATATTTTTTATATATTAAGTATATTTTTGAATTTAAAAAAATTATTAAATATATTTTTTTATATATTAAAAATTTGTATCTTTTTGAAATAAGGTTAAATGTTTAATGAATGGAAAAATAATTACCTGTATTATTGGTTCAGTAATGTTACCAAAAATAAGTTTAAAGCACTTAATGAAGCCCTCATGTTGAAACGATTTACTTTTATTGACACCAGAGAGAATTTCACAGGCCAAATCAATTCCAGCGCAGGTTAATGATAGATCAGTGTCAAGTTCATCTACTTCTGTAATAATTTGTAAATATTTTTGATTTAATTAAAAATTTTTAATTAAATATTTTTAATTAAATTGAAAATTTTGAATTCAATATTTTAAATTTAAATTCATTTCAAATTTTCTAATAAAAATAACAAAGAAGATTTTCCTAGTTCGTAAAAGTACAATTTTGTATAGGCAAAAATAAAGAATTGTGTTTTGTTAAGTACCTAGAGTAATAATTGAATATTTTATAAAAGAAAAAGAAGAAGAAAAGTTAATTTAGAAATTATTTTTGAATTTATCATGAGTAGAAAAAGTCAGATACAGTCAGACATGTTTTTAGTATATTACTACTAGAAACAAACAATTATAGTCGGACTTAATTTTTTCCTTAACTAATTTTAAGTAGTACAAAACAATTATTGTCATTTAAGAAGAAAAAAATTAGTAAAAAGAAACGAAAAAAATTTTTTAACTAGTAAAAATCAATTTCAGTCAGACAAAAAAATATCTTATGTTCGATTCGATTTTTTGTCAGTAGAACAAGAGTCGGTTACAATAAAACATTTTTAATTATAATAAACAATTTTCAGAAACAAGAAAAATCTATTTCGAACCGAATTTTCAGTAGTTAAAGTCAGTTTGTTGTCAGACAAGCAGAAATTTTCGTTTTTTCATATACTTTCAGCAGTAAAACAGTCACTGATTAATTTTTAATCCTAATTTTAACCCATTTTTAAAATTTTTTTATCTATTGTCAGATAAGAATAATTTAGTCACAAGGAGAAAAAAGTAAAGAATTAAAAAGAAAATTTCAGTAGTAAAAATCAATTTTAGTGAGACACGGAATTCTTAATATTTGTTTTGATTTGTTACCAGTGGAAAAATTCAGTTACAGACAGACAAGAAGATTTATAATTTGATAAATTATACTCTGATTGTGAGAAAGGAAAAATCGATTTTATACCGAAATTCAGTAGTAAAAATCAATTTTAGTCGGACAAAGAATATTTATAGTGTTCGTTTCGATTTATTGTAAGTAGAAAAAGTCTGTTAAAGCCTGACATGTGTAATTTAAAAAATTACGTTCTGAGAAATAGAAAAAAATTATTTTTAATACAATTTTCAGTAGTATAAGTCAATTGTTGTCAGACTAAAAAAATTTCGTTTTTTTATGCATGAATTTTTAGTTTTAAAAGTGTCAGTCATTAATATTTTTTAAACCTAATTGTAAGTGGAAGAAATTAGGAAATAAGACATAATTTTAGACAAAAAAAATGAAAAAAAGTTTTGTATGTAGTCAAAATCACAAATATTAAAAGAAATTTTCTCTTCGTGGTAATAAAAGTTAATTTTAGTCGAACAAATAAGAATTTGATTATTTTTCGAAAATAGAAGCCCACAGTCAATTTATTAGTTTTTAAATTCGTTTCTAAGACTACCAGTGGTAGTCAGACGAGATTAAAAATTTTACTTTTTGATAGAAAAATTTAAATTTAAATTTAAATTTAAATTCAAGTTTAAATTCAAATTCAAATTCAAATTCAAATTCAAATTCAAATTCAAATTCAAATTCAAATTCAAATTCAAATTCAAATTCAAATTCAAATTCAAATTCAAATTCAAATTCAAATTCAAATTCAAATTCAAATTCAAATTCAAATTCAAATTCAAATTCAAATTCAAATTCAAATTCAAATTCAAATTCAAATTCAAATTCAAATTTAGATTCAAATTCAAATTTAAATTTAATTTACGTCTAAATAAATAAATAAAAATAAATAAATTATTATTACTTTAAGTGGAATTTAAAAAAAATGCAATAATTACCGTCACAAGATCTATTCATTATTTCCAACCAATGGGCCAATAATTCGGAATCTCCACTTCCTTCGACGGAATCGACTGCCTCGTATGCCGTATCAACCGAACAATAATCGGTTCTATCAGCAACCAACTGACGCAAGTCGTTAGCAAAATTTTTCTAGAATTTAAAAATTTTTACCTTTAAAAAAAATGTACGAATAATATTTCTTGTTTCGATTTTTTATTCTTAATTTTGATATTTTTAAAATTAACTATTAATTATTAGTACTCTTCTTGGTGCACTGAGAAAAAAATTTTTTTTGTTCAAAAGTAAGTAGTCAACTTGACAAAATATTTTTGAATTAAATATATTTTATAATTGAATTAAACATAATTTTTATTGAATCAAATTTATTATTTAAAAAATATGTTTGAATTAAATATATTTTATAATTAAATTAAACATAATTTTTATTGAAGCAAAATTTATTATGAATTGAATCAAAATTATTATGTTTAATTAAAAGATAATTTTTGGTCTACTTTTCAACAAAGATAATTGATGTTTGATTGAAATACCTTTTGTTTCTCAGTGTACATATTAATTAATTTCATACGAAAATTAAAAAATAATAAATAAATTAATTTGTTTTTACTATTAATTTTTATCACTGTTTTCTCGAAAGTATCAAATTGATACTAAAGTGGATCAAAATGGTACCAAAAATTTGAATCAATTTCTTTATTTAATCCACATTTTGGGTATCAATTCGTTGCAATTTGTTATTTTGGAGTTAACAGTGTAATAAATATAAATATCAATTAATATTAATTAATTTTTAATATTTTAATATTAGTTGATTTTAATATTTTAATATTAATTGATTTTAATATTTTAATATTAATTGATTTTAATTAATTTTTGAAATTAATTAATTAATTTGAATATTAATTAATATTAATATAAATATTAATACAAAACGAATTTTAAAATAGTATTTTTTTCCAAATTTTACTGTCACTGTTTTACTGACATTTAGACTGACGTCTTGAACAAATCTCCATGGCACGTCGGCAAGTGACATAAAAGTGGGTTGAAAAAATGGATTTTCCTCCTCCTGTTGTTCCATTTCAAAACCTGGAACAACGGTTTTCAGTGTATTAAAAACACCGCTGACTGTTTTTGCGAGAAATCTATCGAAACGTGGCGTGACAATATCGGCTTTCTTTCCAATTCCACTGTCAGGTCGTAAGAAACGACGTAAAATATTTGGCGCCTCATTACCAAGACGTGAACATATTGTTTTTAAGTAATTCTCCATTTCTGCCCTTCCACCCTCAGGAAGCACAATATCGGACATTAATTCTCTAAGTCCAGGAAACTAGAAGCAAAAAGGTTTTTTATTTTTATATTTTTATTTTTAATTTATATTTTTTAAATATTTTTTTTAGATTTATATTTTTATACTATTTTTATAAATTAAAATGCTTATAACTTTGAAAAAAAAATTGTTTAGACTAAATTGTAATTTAATTTCGCATTTAATCGATTAAATAAACTAGCATTAATCTAGAGCAATTTTTTTCTATTAAAAATTGAGATTTATAATATTATAATTAGTAGTATCATATTATTGTGATAAAAATGTAATTAGAATATTCAGTGAGGAAAAATTATTAAAACGATTCTCTAGAAGTGTGTAAGTGGAAAATATAAAATTTAAGTCAGTTGGAATATATTGAGAGTTTTTTGTTTTTTAATGTCTTAAGTAGTACAAGTCAATGTTAGTCAGACTATTAAATTTTTTCTCTAAAATAAAAGGAGGGAGTAATTTAATAATTTCTTAATGTTTATTAAGTTTATTAAGTTTATTAAGTTTATTGAGAGAAGAAAATATGATTTTTACAAAATAAAAGCTTTAGTGGTAGAAGTCAATTTTCAAATTAGATAAAAATAATTTAAAATTAATCTTTACTTCAGTAGAAAATGTTAATCGTTGATCAGACAAAGAGAAAAAAATTCTTTCTACATTTAGTAGTAAAATTTTCATATGTTCAGACAAAAAATTTATGTTTTTCAGTGGAAACAGTAACTTTAGAGTCAAACATATTTAAAAAATTTATTATAAGTAGTACAAATCAAAATGAATTCAATTTATGACAATTATATATTTTTCAGTAGAAAAAGTCAATTTCAATCAGTAAACTTGCATAATTTTCACGGAAAAATAGCAAAAATTTTGGAAATTGACAGAAAAAGACATGTTTTGGAAATTCTCAAAAAAATTTTTTTTTTTTTGTTAAATCTTTAAGTAGTGAAAGTCAAATTGGAAATTACAATTAAAAAATTAAATGAAAAAAGGCGGAAAATATTTTAAAAACTTGTTTCTCAATTGCCAACGATAATTTTCTTTATAAAGAAATAGAAAACATTTTTTTTGCTCATTTAGTAGTAAAAATCATTTTTGGGTCAGACAAAGTTTAGAATTTAAATTTTTAATAATAATATTATTATTACATTATTATTATAATTATTAATATTATTATAATAAGAATTATTACTAACAATTTTGTTAAAATATTGTCGTTAAAGACATACATTTTTTTAAAAGTAGCTTTTTTCCAAAAATTTAGTACAAAAAGTCAATTTCAATCAAACATTAATTAAAAAAAAACAATTTCTCAATTTTCAGCAGCAAAATTGGACTGTATTCATTTAAGTGAATATAGTCAATTTAAATTTTCAAAAAAAATAATTTTCCAATATTTTAGTAGCAATATTTAACTTTATTCAGCGAAGGAAATAGAGTCAATTTTCAGTCAGTCATTAAAAAAATAGAAAACGCTTCAATTTTAATTAAAGCGAAAATTTTTAATTTTCAATCATTTACCAAGAGACAAAAAAAAATTACTAATTTCAAATTTTAAATAAAAGGTATTTATTCAAAAATTACCTCCTCGAGTGATGCATGAAGTTGTACAAAATCAGAATATCTTCGTCTCGTTGTTGTACAAGTTGTTTCAAAAGTATAGACACCACGTTGTTCAACATCATCGAATTGAATACAATAAAGAATTTGTTGTGAGCCCTCAGCCGAAAAATACGACTCAATACGTGGAATCGATATATTCGTAAATGGACTCTCTAAATCACAAAATCCAAATTTCTCCTCCACTTGTCTGTAAATAGTATTTATGTTTTAGATTTTTTTGTATATTTAAATTAAATTGAAAATTTAAAGCTATTTTTCAATAATAATGAAGATCCCAAAGTTTCGAACGTTCAAATGAACGAAATTCATTTATTTCGTCTAAAAATTAAATTTTTATTGCAATTATTTTGAGTCAATTTTCAAAAAAATTAATTACTAAGTTTTTTAATGTATAAATTTGGTTTTTAAATTTTTTTATAATTAGTAATCTATTAAAATATCTTCAATAAAAAATATTTTGTTTATTTGAACGTTCAAAACTTGGGGGTCATTAATAATATTACTATTAATAATAATAATAATAAAAATAATAATAATAATAATAATAATAATAATAAAGATAGTAATAAGTGATATTAATATGATATAATATAACAATAATGTGATAAATAATAAAAATACAAAAAAAAATAAAACCAAAAAAAACTAAAAAAAAAATAATTAAAATAATAATAATTAATTTACAGTAATTTTCTAAAAACGTGAATAAATTTTGTTCGCCTACAATGGAGTTGTGGCTGTTGATTTTTGTTGTAAAAGATTTCTGAGTCTCGCAATTGTTGATGCAAAATCAGTGGGCTCCTCATAGATTGGCGATATTCGATCTTCGTCGAGTTCAATTTCAATTTCCGAATTAACACCAACACCATCGCCCCAAAGTCCACGACGATGTTGCGCATTATGTTCAATTGGCTCATGAAAATTTTCCCCTAAATTTGTTCTCGCTTCATGAAAATTATTACTCTCCTCAATTCTGACTTCAGGTAATTTTATAAAATTTGGTTTCGTTAATGGTCGCGCTATTGCTGCTGCCGTCGCTGAAGCAATGCCATCACTCAATGCTGTTGGAATAATTCCCTAAAATTGGGCAAAAAAAAAAAAATTTATCTTCTACTTTTCATTTTGTCAATTGCATCTTTGAAACTGTCGATTTTAAGTAGTAAGGGTCGATTTCAGTCAGACTGTGTAAATTTAGTAATCAACACGAAAAAAAGCAGAATATTTTCAATATTCATAAATTAATATTTTATATCTTTAGATGAATGTGTTTAAGTGGTAAGAGTCAATTTTAGTCAGACTACAATTTATTTTTAAATTATACGTAATCAATAATACGTAACGAATTTTAAACTAATTTTCAGTGGTAAAGGTAGTTTTTAGTCAGTCATTTTTTTTAATCTAAGTAGTGCAGGTCAATGTTAGTCAGACTAAAATTTATTTTTAAATGATAGGTAATGAATTATACCTAACGAATTTAAAATTAATTTTCAGTAGTAAAAGTAGTTTTTAGTCAGACATTTTGATTTTTTTAAATCTAAGTAGTACGAGTCAATGTTAGTCAGACTATTAAATTTTTTTCTATAAAATAAAAAAACAAAAATAATTCACTAATAGTTTGTTAAGAAAAGCAAAATATGTGATTTCTAAACAAATTCCAAAATTTCAGTAGTATATGCCAATTTTGATCAGACTGTTCTTTCTAAATATTAGTAAATACTAACATATTGTTAATTATAAAAAAAAATAAAAAAAAATTACAAAAGTCTATTTAAAGTCTACGAAGTGCGCAATTAATACAAAAATCAAACATTTCAGTAGTACAGGTCAGTGAGAGTCAGACAATTTGATTACTGTTTTACTGTCCAAAATTGTAATTAGCTGTCAATTCGGGACAAATTTTACGAAATCAAATAAATAAATAAAATAATAATCAAGCTAAATGTCATAATAGTAAAAAATATTGTCAATCAATCTAACTATAAGGAAATTTACGCAAAATTTAAAAATTTTAGTAGAACAAGTCAATTATAGTCAGACTTTAGTTTCCCTTAACATTTTAAATAATAAATTTTATCATCATTATTTTTAACACCACAAAAAAATTGACGAATTTTATTTAAAAAAAAAAAGTAGCAAAAGAAAATAAAAACAAACATTTTCAAAATTTCAGTAGTACAAGTAACTTAGAGTCATATTATCGTTTATATTTTATATCAATTAAAATCATTAGTTAAAGTGGGAAAAAAATTTTTCAAATCAATTAAAATCGTTAAAAAGTAAAAATTTAAGTAGTACATGTCAATTATAGTCAGACTTTAATTTACGGTTAATAAATAATAGTGAAATAGTGTTAATTTTATAAAAATTATAATCAATATTGAAAGAAAGAAAATAAAGTAAAAAACAAAATTTTAACAATATCGGCAAATTTCAAATTTTCAGTAGTACAAGTCAGTTATAGTCAGACTTTAATTTACCGTTAATAAACAATAGAGAAGTAGTGTCATTTTTAAGAAAATTTTAATTAACATTGAAAGAAAGAAAATAAAATAAAAAAGAAAACTTAACAATATCGGCAAACTTCAAATATTCAGTAGTACAAGTCAATTATAGTCAGACTTTAATTTACGGTCAATAAATAATAGTGAAATAGTGTTAATTTTATAAAAATTATAATCAGTATTGAAAGAAAGAAAATAAAGTAAAAAAGAAAACTTAACAATATCGGCAAATTTCAATTTTTCAGTAGTACAAGTCAATTATAGTCAGACTTTAATTTACCGTTAATAAATAATAGAGAAGTAGTGTCATTTTTATAAAAATTATAATCAACATTGAAAGAAAGAAAATAAAATAAAAAAGAAAACTTAACAATATCGGCAAACTTCAAATATTCAGTAGTACAAGTCAATTATAGTCAGACTTTAATTTACGGTCAATAAATAATAGTGAAATAGTGTTAATTTTATAAAAATTATAATCAATATTGAAAGGAAGAAAATAAAGTAAATAACCAAAATTTTAACAATATCGGCAAATTTCAAATATTCAGTAGTACAAGTCAATTATAGTCAGACTTTAATTTACCGTTAATAAATAATAGAGAAGTAGTGTCATTTTTTATAAAAATTATAATCAACATTGAAAGAAAGAAAATAAAGTAAAAATGAAAACTTAACAATATCGGCAAACTTTAAATATTCAGTAGTACAAGTCAATGATAGTCAGACTGTAAAGATATTATTTATCATTGTCCACTTTTGGGGTTTCTTCCCTTATATATTTTCAATATAAAATTTTATTCTAATTTTTTCTTATATTTGTCACTGAATCCCTGTAAGTTTTCTTTTTTCTTTCTCCAGTGTAGTGCGGGTAGAATGTCAACAGGGGTTTTGTCATCCACATATATATAAATATTGTTCGAGAAAAAAATTCGTTACTTTTTCTCTTTTTTAATTTTTAAAGTATAAATAGAAAAAAACAATCTTTTTTTTGTCAAAAATACTTTTTGTTTGTCAAAAAATACTTTTTGTTTGTCAAAAAATACTTTTTGTTTGACAAAAAATAATTTTTGTTTGTCAAAAAATACTTTTTGTTTGTCAAAAAATACTTTTTGTTTGTCAAAAATACTTTTTGTTTGTCAAAAATACTTTTTGTTTGTCAAAAATACTTTTTGTTTGTCAAAAAATACTTCTTATTTGTCAAAAATACTTTTTATTTGTCAAAAATACTTTTTGTTTGACAAAAATACTTTTTGTTTGACAAAAATACTTTTTGTTTGACAAAAATACTTTTTTTGTTGTCAAAAATACTTTTTTTTTGTCAAAAAAATACTTACAACCTCTTTGGCATTATTAACAGTTGAATTTTCAATTTTCCCATCAACTTCCATTGTTTTTTTACTCAATTGATGTACAATATGCTGTAAAATCCATTTTGGCGATGATATTGTTTCCAAAACTGACAACAATCGTCTCGCCAATATTGAAAGTAATAATTTACATGGCAATGAACTGCCAAGTTCCCATTGTAAAAATTCCCGAGCTATTACTGTCACTAAACGACCTAAAGTATGTTCAAGAGCTGCTGAACTCCTGGAACCAGGATGTGAATAATTGTAGGCCTCTTCAATTGTTCCGGCGTTTCCTTTCTCGACACGTCGAACTGCCCTGTGAAATATGTTTTTTTTTGTAAAAGTTTAAAAAAAAAATTAGAAAAAACAAAAACCTTAAAAAACAAAGAAAATGAAAAATAAGAAATAAATTTTCATTTTTAAATGGTAAAAAAAAGTAAGAAAAATGGTAAGAAAAAATATTCAGAAGTAAGATAAAAGGTTAGAAATAAGAAAACTGGTAAGAAAAAATATTAAGAGGTAAAATTGAAGGTAAGAAAAAATATTCAGAAGTAAGATAAAAGGTATTAAGAAAACTGGTAAGAAAAAAAAATAAGAAGTAAAATTAAAGGTAAGAAACAAAAGGTAAGAAATAAAAAGGTAAGAAATGAAAAATGAAAGGTAAAAAATAAAAAGAAAGAAATAGGAAAATTGAATTAAAAGTTTAATTTTTTTTTAAATAATTAACAAACCTTCGATATTCCTTAAGATGAACAATTAAAACACCAGCCAATTTATCAACAATCTTAATTTTCTCCACATTTTTAATACGCTCATTCAGTCCCAATGATAATTTGAAAATTAAATTCTTCGCCTCCTGGGAAAATTGTTTATCATCACTTATATTTTCATACCATATTTGAATGAATTTATTATCAATTTCATTCACTATTTTTCCACTCAAATTTTCCGCTGACGACAATTCATCATTCTTCTGTTTTCTATTATTAACATTAATTTCACCATTATCATTATCATTATTGTTTGTTTTTGCCAGCAATTTTTTTCTATTCAACAAAAAACGCGATTCAATGTAAAAATCGAATTTTTTCCGCAAATAAATTGAAATTGGATGTAATGTTATTGATGAATCAGCCTTTATTATCTGTTTGAAAATAATACAACTTATCCACGTTGATAATATTGTAACAACAAGTGCCCACAATATTGGAAAATAAATTGGCAGTGAAGATGAATAAATCCAATGTTGTGTTATTAGACACAATATAATACACGAGAAACTCGAGAAAAAAATTAATTGTCCGGATGAATTCATTTTTCAATTTTCAACGAGGGGCGTCACTTTTTAGTTTTACACTATTGGGAAAATAAATAAATAAATACTCTCGGGATATGTTTACAAAATTTTTTATATACATGTATACTAAAAATATTGTCACAGAATTTTGAGTACGTGAGTTTTGCTTTCGGTGTTTCAATTAGAGAATGAGTATCAAGACCCTTTTTTTGAAGACACGATTTTAGCGAACGAATTGATTTTTCGAAAATTAGAAACAAAAATTGTTAAAAGTTTTTAAAAAGAAATTTTATTGAAGTCGAAAACTTTTTGCCATTTTATTCCAAATTTTTCTATTTTTCTATTTTATTTTCCAAAATGGAGAAATAGTTGATTTCAATTTTTCATTTTTCAAATACCGACTTTAGGTAATAATGAATGTTTTCCGAAAAATTTTTGACCTAAAAGTATCGAAAATAACCGCTAGTCCATTTAGTGGCGTGCAGTGTCAATTTCCAAGTAACCGCACCCTGGAGCATTCTGGAAAACCATTAATAATCTACCCATCTTTTCTTCCTAATAGTAAACTTGTATCGTTCATTCTGTCGTCGTGTATTTTACAGGGGGAAAAAGAAATTGTTCCTTTAGTGTTGAAAGGAAAAAAAAACAAATTTTTATCGGCAAATTTTTTTTCTCATTCCGTTTTGAACATTGAAAATATTTTGCAAAGGAAAGAAAGAATTAAAAATAATGACAACACCAGTGGTAATTGAAGCTACAGCAAAGCACACTGCAACAGTAAGTTTCTAGAAAAAAAAATTGATATTTCGAGAAACATTGATTTACATTTATTTTATGAGAATTTTTTTTTTTTGGGTTATATTCATCTTTTTTTTATATTAGAAACGTCAAGTAAAATCGAACTTAAGTTGATTAATATATATGTGCCTTACGTAATTGATTCTTCCGGAAAGTTATAAAGGTCTATGTAGATATATACATATGTAGAGCAAGTGTATATATGTTTGTACCTATATACATCCAATTAAGTCAAATATGTAAAAATGAGAAGAAAAAAAATTTGTTGGTTCAAAATAAGTTCTTAGTTTTTATTAAAAAAAAATCGAAACTCAATTATTTTTAATGTCTAGTATTTTCATCAAATTTCGCAAATCAATTCAAGTATTTTAATAAAGAATTGATAAGAATTCATCCCAAATTCAATTAATATGTAAATTAATAATAATATAATTATTAATAATATATATTAATTAATAATAATATAAATTAATATACAAATAATAAAATTTTTCCAAGAATTCAATTAATTTAGAATAGCATTTACAAAAACCGAAAAAATCAATTATTTAGCAAATTTTCTATACAATTCTTCACAGTAATTCAATTACAATCATTAACAATAACATTTTTCATGGAAATTCAATTATTTAACAAAATTTTTAATAAAATTCTAAGCAGAAATTCAATTATTTTCATAAATAATAAAACTCAACGAAGAATATCAATTATATTTAGATTTTTAATACTACTTTAAATTCAATTACTTTCCAGAATGTAAATTAAGTTTTCCAGAAGAATTCAATTAGTTAAAAAAAAACTTTCCAAAATATTTATTCTATAGAATTAATTATTTACAACAATTTTCATAAAATTCCTATGAAGAATTTAATTATTTAAAAGAAAGAACCAAATTTTTCGCAGAAGTTAAATTCTTTTTAAACAGTTTCGAAAAACTTTCCACTAGAATTCAAATATTTTCGTAAATAAAAAAATTCTCTTCAATAAATTAAATATTTTCATAATTTGAAAAAATTCTTTTCAATAAATCAATTATTTTTGAAAGTTTTAATAAAATTTTTAATTATTTTTATAAACAAGAAAATTCATTGCAGAATATCAATTATACTTTTTAAAATATTTGAATAGCATTGTTCGAAAGAAATAAAATTATATTAAATACAATTTTAGATAAATTTTTTTCGAAATAATTCGATTTTTTTTAGATTGTAATATAAATCATCTCAAGAATTAAATTATTTACATAAATAATTTTTTGCAAGAAGAATTATGTTCTTAGATAACTAGATTATTCCCGAAAAATCAATTATTTAGGAGTATTTTAAAATATTCTTTGCACATTTCAATTTATTTCGAAAATAACAATGTAATCGGCAGAAGAATTCAATTATTTTTAAAAGTAATAAATTTCTTTTCAGAAATTCAAATATTTTAGAAAAATTTAATAAAATCGTTCGATAGAATTGAATTATTTAATAATTTTCGTAAAGTAATGAAAATTGTACAGCAATTCAGTTATTTTCGAATTTTTAAAAAAATCTCTTCTAAATAACTAAATTATTTTCACAAATAATAATTCATTATGAGAATTAAATTTTAAGGAACATTCAATAATTCAATAATTCAATAAATTTATTGAATTTAAATAATTAAAATTTAGTAGAATTTCTTAAATTTAAATATAATTATACTATCTAGTAAAAATTTCAACTAATAAAAATTAATTTAAAAATAAATTTCACTCAAATTTTTTATAAATAAAATATTTGGAAAAATTTAATTGAATTTTATTTGAAATTATTCGTATGAAGTTTTTTTATTTTCTAATATATGCATTTAATTCAAGAATTTCTGAATAATTGAAATATTGTAAAATTGCATTGTTAACAAATAAATTTGAATGTTCTCAAAAAACTTTATAAAAATTATTAAAAATAATAGATTTACAGAAGAATTTTAGTTAAAAACAGTAAAAGAAATATTTTTAATTTTATACACAAATTGCAAATTATTACAAAAAATCCAATTATTATTTTCAAGAGTAATAAAATTTTTTTTGCAAATATTTAATTATGTTAAATAAAAAATAAAATTCTTCTTAGGGATTCAATTATTTTTACAAATAATAAGCAACATTCAAATATTAAATAAATAAATTTTATAATTCTTTGAAACATAATTATTCAGACGAATAATTTTTTTTAATCAAAGCAGTATGTATTTTCTATATTTTAATCGTTAATATAAAGTAAAGGTTAAATGAATATAAATAACAATTAAAAAAAAATTAATATAAAAAAATTATTTTTGAAAATTAAATTAATATTATAAAGTAAAATTATTTAAAATTATTTAAAATTTATTTTGCATTTCATTTAATAAAAATATTTTCTTAGTGTAAATTTTCGTTGGTCAATAGGAGCAAAAAAAGCATTTTTCTCATATTAATGTTCGCTTTAATCTTATTCAATTTCAATAGAGGAAATAGACAATCTATTATCATAAATTAAAATTCTTCTAATTAACCAAAATGTCCAAGTAAATTGAATAGAGGAACAATTTTTAATTAATTATTAATGAAAATTTTCTTTTTTCAGTTAATATTCTTGCATGGATTGGGTGACACTGGGTAAGTATTTAAATTTTTAATTTCCCCCCTTTAAGAACAAAATTTTTCTCTTTACAATTTCAAATTGTATTTTAAATAAATAAAATAGATTTTCTTAAAAATTGACCTAAAAATTTGAATTCGGACCTAAATTTTATTAATTTATTTACAGGCATGGCTGGGCTAGTTCTATGGGCGCTGTAAGATCTTCCTACATGAAAGTTATTTGTCCAACGGCGTAAGTTATTTAAAAATAAATACAATTTAGAATTTTGCGAAACATACAGTCAGAGTTGGATCTTCATTTTTGAATAATAAGTATAATATTTTTGAATAATAAGTAACTTTTTTTTAATTTTAGACTAATAAATTGACGACGTTCGACAAAAGTGTTCTTCTTTTGTTCATCATTATTCAATAATAGAACATTTTTATTTAATAAAAAAAAATGTATACAAAAAAACTTCAAAAGTTGGTCTAACCTAGACTATGTTTCCTTATTATGTAGTGAAAATTTTTAATTTAGTAAAATAAATTAAAAATTTTAATTTAGTAAAATGAATTTAAAATTTTTATTTAGTAAAATGAATTAAAAATTTTTATTTAGTAAAATAAATTAAAAATTTTAATTTAGTAAAATATCAAGAAACAATTGTTAAATATTCTAATTTCAATTTAATAATTTCTTTAGGCCAACGATGCCAGTTACACTGAACGCTGGATTCCAGATGCCATCTTGGTAATAAAAGATAGAAACTAATTTTATTTTTAATTAAAAATGATTTTTTGCTCAATTAATTAAAAAATAATTAAATGCATTTTTTTTTTGATTTTTATGAAATCATACATTATTAAAGTGATAACAAACAATAATAAAAAAAATAATAATAATAATGATAATAATAAATAATAATAATAATAAGTAATAATAATATTAAATAATATTAATAAATTATAATAGTAATAAATAATAATAATAATAATAATAATAATAATAATAAATAATAATATAAAACAACTTTTTCATCAAATAATACTATAAAATTTTTCCATTACTTTAATAAGGTCGAAAATTTATTTCACATCTCATTTGAAATAATAATATTAAGTCGTTAACTTCTCTTAATTGATAAAATAATAATAATTTGAAACAATTTTTTTTAAACAAAAAAAATAGGTTTGACCTAAAATCGTTGGAGTCAACTGGACCTGAAGATGAAGTGGGAATTCGCAAAGCTGCCGGAATGGTGCACTCATTGATAGCAAAGGAAATTGGTCTTGGTATACCGTCGAATCGAATAGTTATTGGCGGTTTTAGTCAAGGTGGTGCTCTAGCAATATTTAGTGCTCTCACTTATCCACAACCATTAGCCGGTATTATTGCATTGTCTGCTTGGCTTCCTTTGCACCAAAAATTCCCTGCGGTAAGTTATTATTATTATTATTATTATTATTATTATTTCTATTATTATTATTATCATTATTATTTATATTATATTATTTTCCACCTAAATTTTTTAATTCACATTCAATTCTCGAACTAAATGATTGCTGTTCAAATTAATGTTAAATTAAAATATTTTAAACTCTTCGAGTTACTCTAAATGTTGACCTAAAATTTGCAAATTAATTTCAAGGAACATTTAATGATTAATTTACTGCATTGAAATTTTAGAAGCAATTTAAATCTTTGTTAAAGATTAAAATTTGAATTAAAACTTCATTCAATAATTTAGAAATAATTTAACTCTTGGTTTAAAATTTGAATTAAAACTTGATTCAATAATTTAGAATTAATTTAACTCTTGGTTTAAGATTAAAATTTGAATTAAAACTTTATTCAATAATCTAGAATTAACTTAACTCTTGGTTTAAGATTAAAATTTGAATTAAAACTTGATTCAATAATTTAGAATTAATTTAACTCTTGGTTTAAAATTATAATTTGAATTAAAACTTGATTCAATAATTTAGAATAAATTTAACTCTTAGTTTAAAATTTAAAATTTGAATTAGAACTTCATTCAATAATTTAGAATTAATTTAATTCTTGGTTTAAAATAAAAATTTGAATTAAAACTCCATTCAATAATTTAGAATAAATTTAACTCTTGGTTTAAAATAAAAATTTGAATTTATTCGAAATTTTTTATGTACATTTTAAAGTGAAAGTGACTTAAAATTTAAGTTCAAGTTCGAGACTTAGAAATAAAGAAATTTATTTTTAAAAAAATTTAGTCAAATCATAAAAATTACTTTGACGATTATTTAGACCTCATCTTTAAGTATAAAATTAAAACATCAAATGTGAATTCAAATTTAAAATTTACATACTTAAAATCTTGATCTAAAATTTGCAATTAATTTTGAAGTAACATTTAATAATTGATTTACTTCATTAAAATTTTACAGTTTCTCCAACTCTTGGTCCTAAAATTGAAATTTTAATTTCTTTCAAGTATAGTTAAATTTTTAAATAAAAATTTACCAATAATAATTTATTTAAAATTCTAGCCAAAGTTTTGAGACTTTGAGAATAAAATAATAAAGAAAAATTTGACAAATTTTAAAGTTTTTTTTTAAATTAACTTTGTCCTATAAACTTTCAGGTTATGTTCTATTTCTCTACTAATTTAGGGATTTAAAAACATTAAAAAATAATTTAAAATTAATTGAATTTTTAAAAATAAAAATAGTTGAAAATTAATTGAATTTTTAAAAATGAAAATAATTTCAAATTAATTGAATTTTTTGAAATAAAAATTTATTTAAAATTAATTGAATTTCTGAAAATAAAAATAATTTAAAATTATATGAATTTTTTTAGGAAGCGATAGGAAATAAGGAAACACATTTACTTCAATGTCATGGTGATTGTGATCCAATTGTTCCTTACAAATGGGGACAATTAACAGCAACTGCAATGAAGCAATTTATGACAAATACCGAGTTCAAGACCTATCGAGGTTTAATGCATTCGTCTTCTGATGAGGTAATTTTTTCTAAACGCAAAAAAATTTTTAAAGAAAGTAAATAAAAAATAAAAAATTAACAATTTTTAAGTATTTTTTTTATTATTATTATAATTAATTATACTTATATAATATTTAATATAATTAATTATTTAAGTAAATAATTACTAATTATTACTATAATCAATTATTTTTGTTCTTAATTAATAATTCTTATTATTATTATATTATTATTATTTTGAATAATAATTAGTACATATTATTGTAACTACTAATTCTAATTAATCTTTTTTTTTACAGGAACTCCTAGACATAAAGAAATTTATCGAAAAAACTACAAAGTAACTTTTAAATGAATGGCATTTATATATAAATTATTCGCCACCCTAAATTGTACGTATAATAAGTACTGAGAAAATAAGAAAAAAGCAAAAAAAAAACTATTTCCAACTTTAATATTACAATATATTTAAATCTTAGTAACTCGTTGACGAGTTTAAAATCAATCTAAGTGAAAAATTCCATCGTCTCTATATAAAGAGCAGCAAAAAGAAAAATAGAAAAATCAATACGTAGATTGATCAGTAAAATGTCTTTCTATTAAAATGAAACCTAATCTCTCTTATTGCTTAAAATTAGAAATTTTAATTCTCACATGCCGAATTGCAATTATTGATTCCTTACTTTACAAGATCAAAATAAGAAAGAAAAGAGAAAAATGAAAATTTAAAAATATATTTTTCTGACACTTTAATTTAGAAAGAAAAAATAACAATAATTCACTAGTAGAAGACTGAAATTATTGTTCATTACTTATTCTAAATAGGCTTCAATTTCATATAGGAGAAATCTTCTTCCAAAAAAAAGAATACTGATTTTTTTTTTATTTATTTTGCGCAAATTTCATTTTCGTCTTCGCTATTTTTACCAAAGTTTTTGGATTTTTTTTTCTTAGAAAATATGTTAATTTAATTAATGCCAAACATTCCTGAATGCATTTGGTGTGGAGTCAAAAAAAAAAATGCTGTCAAAGAAAGAAAAATCAGTTTTGTGAATAAACAATATTGTATTACAAACAATCATATTTTACTGACAAATAAATAATTTATAGAAATGTTTTATTTGTTAAACTTTTTCTAAACGAAAAGTTTCTCTTGTCATAAATATTAAAAAAAAATTTCTTCATTAAAAAACGCCTTATTTTAAATTCGAAATTTTTTTTCGTATTAAAAAAAAAGTTAAAAAAGTTTTTTTAAGAAGAAAAGATTTTTAAGAAAACCTTTTTAAAAAAAGTTTTTTAAAGTAAGAAAATCTATTCAAGACATGATTAAAAAAAAGGTATCAAAAAAGAGTGTTTCCAAATAAAAGGAACTTTTAAAGAAGAGTTTTTTTTAATTAATATATTTTAAAGAAAATCTTTTCTAAGTAAAAGCCACTTGTTTAATTAATGAAAAGTACTTAATTTGTACAACTACTTTTACTTAAGATAATTTTTTAACTAAAAATTACATTTTTTTAAAGTGCAAAAAATTGTTTACAATGAAAAAAATTTTTCTTAAAAAACAAAAAATTTTTTTAGTAAGAAAAGCTGTTTTTGTGTAGAAATGCATTTTTGAGTAGAAGCGTTTTTTCTGTAAGAAAAGCTTTTTTTCAATAGAATTGATTTTTCCAGCAAGAACAACTTTTTTAAAAAATTAAATTCACTTTTTTAAATTAGAAAAGTTTTCATGTTGATTAAAAATTATTTTCTAAAGTAAAAAAAAGAATATTTTTCAAATTAAAAGGAAAATGATTCTAAAATTAAAACAATTGTTTTTGAAATTAAAAAAATGTTTCTCCAAAAACCAAAAAAACTGTTTTTGAAAACAAAAAATATTTTCGAATTTAAAGAAAACACTTTTTTTAAAAATTAATTTACCGTTCTGTATTTGTAACATAAATTTTCAAAACTTCATCCCGCCTAAAAATAAACAAAAAAAAAGTCGAAAATAAATAAAATAAATTTTTTTTCTTTGAAAGTAAATTTGACTATTTTGTGTGATGAGTGATTTTTAATTTAATTATTTTTTTTTTGTAGAAGAAAATTGATGAAACACTGTACTTAGATATCAGATGTATAATCAATTTCATGCGCTACACTTTATATATATATATATATATATAGAACAAATTTTACAATGACTGAGAATGTAATCATTTATATACAAAGTTTCGTAATGTTAATAGCAATATTATTCTGCAAAAATAAAATTAAAAAAATGAAAAAATTATCATTATTCTTACTACTCGAATATTGTATAAAAAAAATTACCACGCTTACAAGAATCACCTAGTGATTCAAACAAAATTTCTCATAATAAAATATCTAGGTATATAGTCTGATCAGGTTCCATTTAGTGCGTGCCTCTGAATATTTTCAAAAGAAGAATAAAAAAAAGTAAGAAAAAAATAATTAGTGTAAATTAATTTTTGCAGTTTAGTCTTCAACGAACGACAATGAAAAACTTGTTTTAACAGATATGTAAATATGTATTTAGAATAAAAACAATTTTTCTGAAATTAAAAGACTCTTTTATTTTTTAATTATTACATCTTAAGTTCTTTTTCTTCTTCTTTTTCCTTTTTTTTCTTTTTTTTCTTCCATTTCTTCCTTTTCTTCTCCTTCTTTAAGAAAAAATATGGAACAGTCGATATTGTCGCTTTTGTTTGAAATTATAAGTCGGTAAAATTTTCGAAAAATATTTAGTTTCTTTAATTTGCTATCAAAAATACTCAGTTTTTCGATATACAAAAAAGAAATTGTTTTGGAATATATTTCTTTCGAATAATCTTTTTTTTCTTTCTTTTCAAAATATTCTTTATCTTAATTTGTAAAAATTTAATTTTTTGAATTGGTTTGAAGTTAATTTCAATTGATTAAATTTAAATTAAATTAATTAAAATTAAATAAAATTCAATTAAATTAATTTAAATTAAATTAAATGGCCGTATTCGTGTTTAAGAAAAAAAAACAAAAAAGAAGAAAAAGAATAAATTAATGAGAAAGAGTAACAGAAAATGAAGAAAAAAGAGAAACTCCAACGAAAATTAAAAAGAATAAAAAGAAAATATTGGAAATAAAATTTTTAAGTTTCGAAAAACTGTGTGAAAAGCTAGAAATTCTTAATGACCCTGGAAATTAGTCATTTTGAAGGAAAATTAAACTAATTTGCATATTAGAAGAATAATATTCTAAACTCGTAAAGAATCTAATTATCCCGTGAAGTCAGAGAGACCATCTTTCAAAGTTGCAAACTAGAGGCAATCTTGTCCAACACAACGAGATCCGCTTCTACTTTGACACATAGCCCTTCTTTTTCGTCTCTCTTCTTTCGTACCTTCCTTCTTCGACTTGAAAATTCATTTTTTTCCTATTTTTAAAATTCCCTTTTCACTAAAAATTAAATTCTTTCTACACATTTAACTAAAAGTTTAAAAAAAAAATCAAGTAAATATTTCTTTCCTCTTCTTTTGCAGCAGTTAAAGAAATCACAAGTCAGACAAAACTGTACTTAAAAAAATCGTTTTTTAAATATTATTTTTCTTATTTTATAAAATTTAGAGTTTTTTTTTAAATTAATTTCTTCTTTTCTACAAATATAAAAATAAAAATAATTCCATCGACATTCAATAGTAAGACTAGGTTTTAGTCAGACAAAAAAAACATTTCTTTAAGGCAGACAAGAAAAAAGACAAAGAAAATCAGTTCTTTTCACTTTTCAGAAATGAAGTTTCCCCACTCTTGAAAAAGAAGAAATTTAACAAAAATTGTTACTCCGTTTTCTAAACGAAGAATTTTTAACAAGTTTTTTTTTCTCTTTCTTCGCAGTAGTTCAAGAATTCTCTAGTTAGAGAAGAGTAAATTTTTAAAAAACTTTTTTGAAATCTTCCTAGTATTTTAAAGTTTTTTAAATTGATTTTTTTGTTTTCATGCTTTTTTCAAATCAGTGGTAAAACTAGTTTTTAGTCCGACTTGAGAAAAGATTAAAAACCATTTACAAAAAAAAAACATTTGAAATATTTTCTTTCTCTTATTTCTTAAAATTTTGAAAGCTTTAAAAATTTATTTCTTTATTTATCTTTTTTTAAAATGAATTCTTTTTGGTTTCAGTAGTAAAACTAAGTTTTTAGTCGGGCAGGAAAAAAGACAAAATAACATTTGTTTTTGGTAATAAATTTTTCTCTACTCTTTTGAAAGAAAAAATTGAAAATACAATTTCTTGGCTCCTTTTTTCTAAGTAAACGAAAATTTAAAAAAAAACAGTAAAAAGTCTTTTTTGTTTCTTTTTTTTCATCATTGCAAGGAAACCTTTTTTTAGATAAAAATAAATTTAGAACGTTCGTTCTTTTAATCTTCCTTTTTTTATTTCTTAGACTAATTGCAATTTTGAACCAAATTTTTTTCGAATTAATACAGTAGTGAAATTAGTTTTTAGTCAGAGAAGAAAAAAGCGAAAACAATTGTTTCTAATAATAAATTTTCTTTCACTCTTACAGAATAAGAAATTGAAAATAAAAATTTTTTTTCCTTTTTACTAACTAAATGACATTTTTTTCTCCTGTTTCTTCTTGTTTCTTCGTGATCCTTCCTTAAGACAAAAATAAATTCAAAAATCCCTTTTTCAAATCTTCTCTCCCTCATTTCTTAGAGTTTAAACATTTTCGAAATTAATTTTTTGTCCTCTTGATTTTTTTCAAATTATTCCTTTGATTCAGTAGTAAAATTTGTTTTTTGTCAGAAAAAAATGCAAAGTCCATTTGTTTCTATTATTAAATTTCCTTTTACTATTTCAAATTAAGAAATTAACAATTATTTTTCTTTTGTTCCCTCTATTTTAACAAAAGAACAATTTTTTTTAAGTACAGTAAAATTTTGTCTCCTATTTCTTCCTTTTTTTGGGACAAAGTAAAGAAACATTTGAAGAAAATAAATTTCAGAAATCTGTTTGTTTTCATTAATAAATTTTCTCTCACTTTTCCAAATCGTGACATTGAAAATTTTTCCTTCTTTCAAACTTGAAAAAAAATTCTCTCGTAAGATTTTTTTTATTCAGATTTAGAAAGACGGAAAATTTCAAAAAGAATGAACGAAAAAATTCTTTTTGTAGATTTAGAAGAACAGAAAATTTTGAAAAGAAGAAGCAAAAAAATTTTTTTGTAATACTTTTTTTGTAGATTTAAAAAAATAGAAAATTTCGAAAAAATTCTTTTGTACGATTTTTTTAATGCAGATTTAGAAAAATAGAAAATTTCTAAAAGAAGAAGCGAAAAAATTCTTTTTGGAAGATATTTTTTGTAGATTTTGAAAAACGGAAAATTTGGAGAAAAAATTCTTTTGTAAGATTTTTGTTTTCTTATCGAAATTTTCCTTTTTTTCTAAATCTAGAAAAAGGGGTTTCTAATTACATACAGCAAATTTGAATAAAAATTTCAAATTTTCCCATCTTACAGAAGAATTTTTCTTCCCCTCTCTAAGAGTCTCTATTTTTTTAGATTTATGAAAAAAAACCTTCTTATTTTGACTAAACCTCTTAAATTTACTGTTTTTTCTGCACTGAGAAAAGATTTTGAGTCAAACATTCATATTTGATTCAAACAAATTTTGTTTAAATCAAACTTAAAATATCTTTGCAATACAGTGAAACATATTAAAGATCAATTGAAACATATTCTTTGGTTCATTTAAAAAAATAATGTATTTAATTCAAACACAAGTTGTGGTTGATTTGAAATTATTCATAATTACCTTTTAAGTTTGAACCAAACATAAAATTTTTAAACATATTTTTTGTTGAAATCAAAACAGAAAATATGTTTCAATTAAATGTAATTATTCAATCAAAAAAATATTTTTAAATCAATGCAGTAAATATTTTCTATACATTGCAATTATATACTTACAAACTAATTTCAATTAAACAAAATCACTTTAAAAAAATTTTTTTTTTTTACTTAAAAGGAGTATAATGTTTTTCTCAGTATGAGGAACGTTTTAAATTGTTTCTTGTCTTAATTTGAAAAGAAAAAAAATTACCACGATTAAGACTAATGAGTGATGGAATAAATAGGAAAAAAAACATTCAAGACGGGAAATAGACTTTTTTTTTCTTTAAATTAATTTTTTTTTGTTAGAAAAAAAGTAGAATAGAAAAAAATTTATATATCTATATAATATATATATGTATATATATATATATATATATATATGGTCTGCGTAGGGGGTTGGTTGGGGTTTTAGGTGGCCTGGTCGATATATCAGGGCTCCGCTGCAGCCTGTCTGTCAGGCTCGCGAAACTAAACTCCATGCTAGACGACGTCGGGCCCGAAGAAAAAACCACTCCGGCTGCTTCTGGGTAATTTTTCATCGTTGCAAAAGCGCGGACGACAGAGAGAAAAGCGTTTGTGCGACGGAGGGAGGCAAAAGCAGCGGCGGCGGCGGTGGCAGCAGCAGCAACGTTGCCATACACCACCTCCAACCAAGTCGCCCTCCAATGCACACGCGAAAAACCATCCACCCTCAAATCTCCTTCTACCAAAGTCACCCCCCTCCCCCACACATACACTTTTTTTCATCTCCCTCCCTCCCTCCCACCTCCCCGAAAAACGAATGGAGAATCACGCAGGTAGCCGCCACACTATACAAAAACCCTGCAAGCCGACCAACCTCCTCTAAAATTCTCCCAACCACCTTTTCTCCCTCCTCCCCTTCAGCCCCAACCATCTCTTTTCTCGTGCTGTCAGAGAGAGAGGAGGAGGAGGGAGGGGGGTGGGTGAGATGCAGTCACCCACCCACTTACCCCCTACCCCACTTCATTTCCTCTTCTGCACTCATGGAAGCTACGAAGCTCTCTTTCTCTCTCTCTAGGGGAAAAAGTAGGGAAAAGAGTAGTGGGGAGGATCGATTTTTACTGGGGATATTGCCCCCCCCCCTCTCACACCTCTACCTTTTCTATCTACATGCACCAAACCCCTTTTTTCTCTCTTTTTCTCTCTCTCCTAAGGTCCTATACTTCTCTGGAGCTAGCCAACACTGTATATGCGCCCCGTTCCCGGTCGTAATGCATCTCTACTCCCTCTCACCCCATCCCACTCGTTGCCCCTTTCCCCACCATCCACATACCGAAAAAAAGGCTTTCACGCGGACACCTCTTTCCTCTGGTACGAATTTTTTTTTTTTTTTTTTTTTTTAAATTCTCTCTGTTGTACTGAACGAACCCTTATATTCTTGGCTAGGAGGGAATATGGGTGGGGTAAAATTTCATTTTTGAGAAAAAAAATCGTATTTTTTTCGATTTGGGGAGGGGGACAGGGTTTTTTTTTAATTCTCTCTGTTGTACTGAACGAACCCTTATATTCTTCGGGAGGAGGGAATATTGGGGTAAAATTTCATTTTTGAGAAAAAAAAATCATATTTTTTCAGTGGGGGGAAGGGGAAAGGTTTTTTTTTCTCTTAAATTCTTTCCATTGTTCTGAACGAACCCTTATATTCATTGGGAGGAGAAAATATGAGTGGGTAGGTGGGGTAAAATTTCATTTTTGAGAAAAAAATCGTATTTTTTTCGATTTGGGGAGGGGACAGGGTTTTTTTTTCATTCTCTCTGTTGTACTGAACGAACCTTTATATTCTTCGGGAGGAGGGAATATTGGGGTAAAATTTCATTTTTGAGAAAAAAAATTATATTTTTTCAGTGGAGAGAAGGGGAAAGGTTTTTTTTTTCTCTTAAATTCTCTCCATTGTTCTGCACGAACCCTTGTATTCATTGGGAGAGGGAATATGGGTGGGGTAAAATTTTATTTTTGAGAAAAAAAAGTCACTTTTTTCGGTTTGGGGAGGGGGACGGGTTTTTTTTTTAAATTCTCTCTGTTATACTGAACGAACCCTTATATTCTTCGGGAGGAGAAAATATGAGTGGGTGGGTGAGGTAAAATTTCATTTTTGATAAAAAAATCATATTTTTTCAGTCGAAGAAAGGGAAAAGGTTTTTTTTTCTTAAATTCTCTCCATTATACTGAACGAACCCTTATATTCTTTGGAAGGAGAAAATATGAGTGGGTGGGTGGGGTAAAATTTCATTTTTGAGAAAAAAAAGTCATATTTTTTACGGTGGAGGGAGGGGGACATGTTTTTTTTTTTTGTTTTTTTTTTTTTTTTTCTCTAAATGTGTATATAGAGATACATATATGTGTGTGCAAAACTATCTGGCAGATTTCCGGGTACAGGGAATGTACTGTTTCCGATCCGAGTTGTTCTTGTCCCCTCCCTCCCTCCCCCCTCTTATCGCCCTTACGTTTCGAAGCCCTGAAGTCTCCCCACTTTGGTAGACTCTTTTTGCTTTTCTGTATCTCTATCTCTCTCTGTGTCTCTCTCTCTCTCTCTGAAGTTTGAGACTAGAGTATTTCACGCTTCTTGCTCATGGCATGCATGGCCTTTTGTTGCAAAAAAAAAAAAAAAAAAAAAAATGTTGAATACAAAAAAAGAAGGAAAAGAAAAGAGAATAAAAAATTAGAAAAGTGTAGTGGATTAAGGACTTGATTAGATGATAGTTGTGTTGGTTAAAAAGAAAAAGGAAACAAAAAAATTTATTTTTGGGAAGAAGAATTTTGATTTTTTGTAAAAAAAAAGGTCTTCACTTAAAAATCAAGTTCAAGAATCGTTTACAACTTGAAACAAATATTCTTAAAAATAAATCTCTTTTTAAACTAAAAATATATTAAGTTAACTTCAGGACTTCCAAGGCTAGAATCCAGTTAAAATTGAATCCAACGACAATGTTTTTATAGTAAAAAATTTCTAAAGCACCAAGAAAGAAGATTTAAAAAACGAATTTGTCAACGGATTTGTCTGACTAAAGAATTCATAAACTACTGCGAAGAAAACGATGGAATAGAAGATCAAACTTTTAGTTTAGTTAGGAAACAGAATAATAGAAATTTTTTTTAATTTCTTCTTTTTTATGAGTGAAAAAAACTGATTAATGTCAAAACAAATTCTTTTTTTGGTCTGACTAGAAACTACGTTTACTACTGAAATAAATAAAGAAAAAGTAAAATATGAAATTTTTCCTTAAAACTCTAAATAATTTGATATTAAAATTATTATAATTCTGTAGAAATTTTTTTTTACAGAATTTAAAAAGTCTCACTTTTCGTAAACTTATACTATACTTATATAATCCTTGAAGTTTTGTAAATATCTGGCGAAAGAAAATTTTTCTTCTACTTTAACGAATTTTCAGTAAAAACTTTTAACGTTTGACTTCAATTGAACTTTAAAGAGTTGAAAAAAAAATTATAATGCAATTTTCTTACTCTCTTTGTCAGACGAAATTTGTTTCTTACTTATTGAAACATTCAGTTTTATTTTGTCTGACAAAAACAGATTTTTACTACTTATTTCTATATTACTAAGGAGAACATATAAAAAATTTCACTCTTTTTTTTTTGTCAGAAGAAACAAATAGTTTTACTTCTGAATTACTATTAATTATTAAATTCATAAATTTCGAAAATATATTATTGTTTTGGAACAAATTTTCTTTATTTTAAAAAATTTCTTTGTTTTTAAAAATTTTAAACTTTTCCCTCTTTAAAAAAATGGATTAGAAAATTTTTGTATAGAAAAATATTTAGAAATAATAGAAAAAATTGTTGCTTCCACAATTTTCAATATTTTACATTCTCTATTTTTATGTAATATATTTTCGTAACTATTTGTTTTTTTTGCCAAAATAAACTATGTATAGATGGGTGTATAATTTTTTTTTCCTTCTTCATTTAACAAAATTTCATTTACCATATTTCACCTCGAGGCTTAGCCTCCGGGCCCTTAAAGAGTTAACAAGTTTTTTTTTTTTTAAATATTTCTCTATCAAATTTTTTGTTTTACATTTTCTTTCATGCTTTGGGGTTTTGAAACTTGAAATAAAATAAAATAAAAAGCTCCCTAAAGAAAAATTCGTCAGGTCGTTAGGAAACTGCATGAAATTTTTTGGCTTTATTTAATAAAAAAAAAGAAGAAGAAAAAAAAGAAAAAATTCTAGAACTAAATGCAGCAGTCGTCTGAGGACCACTTACACCATACCGCAGTCTTTTTTCTTTAAAAAAAACAAGAAAGACGAAAAATTTTGCGAGACATCACTAATGAGGGCTCCACCCTAACATTAAAAGGAATATTTTTGTCGAAAATTAAATAATAATGCGAAACGGGTTAAACAAATTTTTTTCTTATTAAAAGTATTTTTATTTCCTTCGTCACAATCTTAAAGTTTCACCAAAACAAAAACGAATTTTTAGTGTTATTCCATATTAATTCTCAATCCTAGAAATAAAAATAAAATGTTTTTTTTATTATTTATTATTATATTATCCTTTATTTTTTAATATTAATTTTTTTTATAATAATAATTATTATTATTATTACTATTATTATTATTATTATTATTATTATTATTATTTCAATTCTTATTACAAAAAGTAATTATCCAAATTTATTTACTACTGACATTTATTAAGAATGAAAAAAATTTTCAATACGAAAACAAAATTTGTTTTTTCTTCATATTTCCTAATTTTGGAAAAGGGAAAATTCTTCTAACTTTTATCAGATTTGAAATTAATTTCTTAAAGGAAATTAGTAAATTAGAAAAGAAAATAGAATTTAAAAATTTTAATTCAAAATTAATTCAATTTTAAAAGAATTGCTTTTATTATATTTATAAATAAATTAACTTCGAAAAGTTTTAATTTTAAATTTTATAGAATTTCAATATTTTAATTATATTAATTATAAATTTTAAGCAAACATAAATTATTTGCAAAATATTAGTATAATTCCAAATTCTCCTTGAAATTTGTTACATTTTTCACAATATATTTAATAGTTTATTAAAAATAAAGACTTTATAGAAAATTTTTTGTTTAAAACTTAAAAAAAAATTGAATTTTGAAGAAGTTATAATTTACAAATGATTGGAGAAATTTAATTATTTCTAATCGTAATAAAATTCTTCTTGCAAAAGTTCAAATCTGTTCAAAATCTACTATTTTAATAAATTTCCTAAAATAATTCAATTATGTTCAAAATCATCTATTTTAATAATTTTTCTAAAATAATTCAACTATTTGAAAATAAATTAATTAAATTGTACTCAAACATTTAATGATTTCCATAAATAAAATAAAAGTCGCAAAAGAATTCAATTAATAAATTTAAAAAAATAAATAAATTTCATCGCAATAATTTAATTAATTTCGTAAATAATGAATTTTTTTATGAAGACAATTATGTTTATAAATAATATATTTGTTTTAGGAATTCAAATTATTTCCCTAAATTATAAAGCTCATCGCAGAATTTCAACTATTTTTAGTTCAGTTTTAATGGAATTCTTGAAAAAATGTAATTATTAGTAAAAAGTTTATTACAATTCGCCAAAAGAATACAATTATTTGATAAAAATTTTATTCAATTTTGGCAAAAGAATACAATCATTTAAACAAAATTTTGTTTGTAAATTGCTTTATAAAAATTCAATTTCAAGAAACATTCAATTTTTTAGTAAATTATTAACTGTTGTATTGAAATAAATAGAATAATTTATTTTTTAAATTTATTTTCCAAAAATTAAAAAATTTCCATTTTTAAATAAAATTTTCAATTGATAAATAGAATTTAAAACAGTCTTTTCTTTACTTTGGAAAAAATTAAAATTTTATTAAAGCAATTGTAATGATGCAAATTATTTCTTTATGAAAATCGAGAATTTTTTTTTAATTTTAAGAAACGAGAATTTGTAATTTTTTTCCCCCGGAAGAAGGGAATAAATTTGTGAAAAATAATATTTTTTGAGAAATAAAACTTATACACAAAATAGTCAAACATTTAATGATTTTCATAAATAAAATAAAAACTCCAGAGGAATTCAATTGATAAATTTTTTCCTATTTCTTAATCATAATTTTCAAAGAATAATGAATTTTCTCATATTTTAAAAAAATTAAAGAAAAAAAAAAAATTTGCACAACTTATAGAACAGTGAAACGAAATTTATTACCAAAAAGCACCTGAAAAAGAGGATTTATTTGTTAATCATTTTTCAAATTTTCAAATTACAAAATATTACTTTATTCTAAATCATGTAAAATACCTGCGCATATTTTCGATTTGTCAAAGCAATATTTTTCTGGAGAAAAAAAAGAATAAGTGTAATATTATGTTTTCACCTCTGTGTCTTAATTTAAAAATGCCAAAAAGAAATATATTTCTAACTATAATAAATATGTTCTGTATTCGTTGAATGGAAAAAATTTGATTGACAGAATAACAATCTAATGAATCGGTTCAGTTCCTAGTATAAAAAATTTCTAACCCTCTTTTTTCTTTCTTGATTTTTTTTCAAACCCCCCGGTTGATATATATATATATATATATATATATATGAACACAGACTGGAATAATTCTCTTTGAATATTTTTGTATTTATTAAAGAAAAAAAAAAGAAAAAAATAAAAATTGAAAAATGCGAAAAAATGATTATGATAAAGATACTTTGAGGTGAATCACGATTAGCGATCATCTGTGGAAATTGGAAGGTTGAAAAAAGTTTTATACATTATGCAATATATATATATATATATATATATATATTTACGTGTGTCTATATGAAAAGTGGGTGGGCAATGCTTACGAAAAGACAGTAAAAATGTATTCCGCTCTGCGCGAGAATTGATAATGATGGCAATCATCCGTTAGTGCTCATTAATTCCACTTGGTAGAAAACTTTCCAGTTTGGCAAGCATCGAGTGTTGAAGCGATCGGCTTATTATAATCATACCAACGTTGTTAGTCGATTCAAGTGGATGTGAAAAGCCCTGATTAGCCATCACGATATGAGCTACTGCGCTGATTAGTGGCCAGCGGTTAACTCTTGCGTTCTTTTGTAACTTGTCCAGAAGACTGACAATTACAGCTCACTGACTCTATTTTTTACCGATGTCAAGCGACCATTTTCATTTTTACAAACCTAAAAATATAAACTGACAAGTTTTTTTTATAAATAGGAGGGAAAAAAACATTTTTTTTTTAAATTCTGAAGGTAAACTTGTTCTACTGTGATACTATCAAAAAAAAAAAAAAAACAGTCAAACTGTAACCAACTTTCATTACGGAGAAGAATACCCACGTCTTCTTCTTTTGTCCGAACAAAATCTGACCTCTACTACTGATTGTGAAATTAAATAAAATTTTCTCTTTTACTTTGATTAAAATTTATTTTTACTACTCAAACTGTAAGGGAAAAAATTAAAACAGATTCATTTGAAAAAAGTGAATTTAGAAAGTAGGAAAAATTTTCTAAAAGAATTTTTGTTCCTCTGACTAATAAACTTGTTCTACTAACAACAAAAGCTACTGGCAAAACAGCTCCAATTTTTTTCACTGACAGGAAAATCGAAAAAAATGTATTTATTTCCTCTAAACAAAATCCGATGTTTTACTATACTGATTGTAAAAATAAATCAATTTTAAAACTTCCAGTCTGACTAAAAATTACTTTTACTACTCGAAAAACAAAAAGATTATAAAGACTTCCGGTAAGGGTCACATTTCCCAAAGTAGATTTTTCCCCAAAAATCGTATCCCCAAAGTAATTTTTTCCCAAAAAATTGTATTCCCAAAGTAATTTTTTCCAAATAAAATTGTTCATCAAATAAAATGTAAATTATTTTTTTTGTTATCGTCCAGTGTGTAAATATAAATAAAGCAATTATAAAATAATAACAAACAAATATAATTTCATTAAAATAATAGAAAAATGTGAAAATAAGAAGAATTTAGAATTGTATGTTGTAACCAATAATTTGCAAATATCCAGTCATATAATTTCTATTTTAAGAAACATTCACAAAGCAATTCAATTATTTAAAATTTTTTTTTTTATAAAATTTGTCTTAGGAATTAAATTATTTTCAAAAGTAAAATAAATTCTTAGCAAAAATCCAGAATTACTTTCAAAAAAAAAATTTACAAAAATCCAGAATTATTTTCAAAAAAAAAATTTACAAAAATTGGCGTCGAAATTTCAATTATTTTTATATAAATAATAGAACAATTTTTTTTTGAATTTTTTCCGATTGAATTTTACTTTCCAAAATTTTCTTCAATATAATGATTTTTAATATCTAAACTATTTTAATATGATTGTCAAAAAAAATTCAATTCTTTTTTAAATTTAATAAAATTCTATGCAAACATTTAATTATTATTTTTATAAAATAAATTTTGCAAAAGAATTCAATTATTTAGAAATTTTTGATAAATTTCTTCGCAATCCTTCAATTGCTTTCGTAAATAGTAAAATTCTTTTTAGGAATTCAATTTTTTTCTTAAATCATAAAACTAATTGCAAAGTTTTAATTATATTTGTAATAAAATTTTAACAGAATTCTTTGTCAAAATTTTCATTCTCTTTATAAATTATATAATATTTTTCTTCGAAATTAATTCAATTTTCAAAAATTTTAATACAATTCTTCTAAGAATTGCAATTATTTTGAGTACACGTACAATTTTTTTTCAATTTCTCGAAAAATGGAAATTATTCTTAAAATTTTTTTGAAAATTTGTCACTGAAATTAAATACTTGCACAAATATGTATTAATTTGGAAAAATCAGATTTTGGGAAAAAATATTTTTGGAAAAATGTCCTTTGGAAGGCACTATTGTTTGAGAAACTTGATTATAAACTTATTCTACTGATAAATAGAACTGTTATTATTTCATCTGACTAAAATTTAACTTTACTACTGACAACAAAAAAATATTTAAAAGTTGTTTCTCGTTTTGGAAAGTTGATTTGACAAAATTTCGTCATGTCTAACTAAAAGCGTTTGCAACTACTATTAAAAAAAATTTTTTAATTTATAATTTATATAAATTTATGTGTCATAATTAGAATAAAAAATTTTTTTTAACGTAACATTACGCACTAACAAAAAAACCCTTCATTTTTTACCTTTACTATTGATTTTAAAATTAAATGAAATTTAAATCTTCCTGCCTGACTAAAAGCTACTTCGACTACTTCGAAAAAAAAATTAAAAAGATTTCACAACCTATTTGAAAATTATTTAATTGAAAAAAAAATTTAGAAACATTGAATGTCTGACTGTAAATAAACTTGTACTACTGACAAGTGATAGATAAAAGTTAAAACTATTGAGATAAACTTTTTTTCCTTTAAGGAAATTCCTTTAAAGCGATAACAAATTTCCAATAAGAAATTGGATAAAGTTTGTTTGCAATGCAACTTTTAGTAGTGAGAAAAAAATGTGAAAATTGTTTTTGTTTAAAATTTTGAATGAAAATGACTCTTACAACTAAATAGATGAATTTTCTAAAAATTTCCAATGTTATCCAAAAAATTTTTAGCATACAAAAATTCTTCCTTTTTTCTAAATAGAGAAAATTGAAACAAATTTTAAAACACTCATTTTAATAATAAGAAAATTGTTTTTTTTGGCAAATTTGAATGTCTGACTAAAACTGCAATTAACTACTGGTTATAAAAGATGAGAATTTTTCATAATTATTCCTTATGATTATATTAAAATAATTTTTTTCAAAAAATTTGTCTGACTAAAACTGATTATTACTACTCACCGAAAAATTATAATTCAATTCTTCCTATTTTCGGTCTGACTAAAATTTACATTCACTACTAAGATTAATATTAAAAAATATAGTTTTTGCCTGGGAAAAATAGATTTTTATTGTCTCACCAAAAATTAGTTTTATCACTTTTAGAAGTAGTTTTAGAAAGAATTATCAATTTATGTCTGACCAAAAGACATGATTATTACTTATTGCATAAGGAAAATGTAAAAATTAATTTTCACACACTATTTGTCGGAATAAAATTTACAAATTTTTAAAATTTCTTTTCTATTTTTAAAGAGCAAATTAAACAAAAAAAATTTTTAATCGTTTTAATAAGGAGTAAATTTTTTTTGGCAAAAATTTTATAATGTCTGACTAAGTACAGACTTGTACTACTGAAACAAAGGTAAAAATTAGAAAGTCGAATTGAATTAAGTTTGCACTACTTATTTTAAAAGACAAAAATTTCTTTACTATTTTATTTACTGAAAGTGAGTTTTTTTTACTATTTGTAAAAGAAATCACATTTTAACAATTGTCTGACCAACATTGACTTATACTACTTGAGTAAAAAAAGACTCTTAAAATTCCAATGACCTGAAGATGGTAATTTTAAAGTTAAATTAATTTTAATATTCTCGGTCTGACTAAAATTTACTATTACTACTAAAAAATTAAAATAAGTAAAAAAATAAATAGTGTTTAAATAAATTTACTCTCTGACATGACTATAACAAAACTTTTACTACTGATACTATCATTTTAATAGAATGTAAATTACAATGTAAATTAAACAACAAAAAAATAAATAAAAATTTATTCCTTATAAATAATAAAAGCATTTTGCTTCTTTCGTTTCTTCTATGCATTTTATCTTGTAACGTCGTATTTCAAAAATAAATAAAATATTAAACAATTGTAAAATGATGTGCAAAAAAAATCGAGAGCGAATAGAGAAGAAAAAGAATTTTTTTCTTTTTGTTTCTTCTGCATTTTATCTAATAACGCCGTATTTCAAAATCAAAAATAATTAAAATAATAAACAATTGTAAAATGATGTCCAAAAAAAATCCAGAACGAATGGAGAAAAAAAAAGAATTTTTTTCTCATACGTATATTATAATGATTTTAAGTGTTTGTTTAGAAATTCCTTTACTCATTCAACTATGCGGTAATTCCCAGACTGCGAATGTTGTGAAATGTTGAGGAGACGCGTGCGAGACATATTCTCCCACTTATTCAACCCTCACTTATTGTTGAGTAGGTTTAACCGTTTTCCATACTATTATCTTTCTTATAGAAATTCAATGTTATAAAACCAGTAAATTTTTTTTTCTTTTTGCATTTTTATTTATTTAATTTTAAAGAAAATTTAGAGAAAAATCTAATAAAAAAAGAAACGAAAAAGAATAGATAAAATTTGTTTTTTAACACACTTTTGTCAATTTTAATTTTAAGGAAAGAGCAAAAACAAATTTTTTTAAAAATATTTTTCCACATAATTAAAAAATTTTTTTTTAATTAAAATTTAAAAAATTTCTATATAAAAAATATATTTCCACGTAGAATTAAAAGTGGAGGTGAAAAAAATTAATTTTAATAAGGTTGTAAATTTTACTTTTTTAGCGAGACTTTTATTTACTTCAATTAAGAGTTTCGCTATTTCTGAGAAACTAATTGTAGTTTAAGTTCATATTTATTTAATAATTATAAATTCTTTTTACAATAACTAAAGAAATTATAAATAAAATAAGAAATTATGAAGAGTAATAAAAAATAGTAATATAAATATAATGCATTTTATAAAAAAATAATTTTATAATTTAATAAACAAAATAAAAGAAACAAAAAGAATTATTTTTTAAATTTGCTTTATTTTTAATTTACATATACGGCCTTGTAATTTTCAATGTACATACAGACATTATGTTGAATTTTTTTTATATCAGAAATAAAGTATAACTATATATACACACAAGACAAGATACTGCAATTTTCATTTTCTGCGGTTGCAAATTCCTTGAGGAGGCGTGGATTATGTTCATTATGCTAACGTTATACACAGGGTGTTCGAAAATTATTTAAAATCCAGACGAATTTACAACAATAAAAAATAAAAACGATTTAATTAAAAAAAAAAAATCAGAATTTTTCCACCTTTTCTCCAATAAAAGAAGAAAATAACGAATAAAATATCAAATCAAATCAATATAGACTGGTTTTTAAAAAGATCCAATTTTGTCAAAAATTTGATTTTTTGAATAAAATATTTCATAATATTGACAAAAAAAATCTTCTTTTAATGTCGATTTAAAAAGGATAGAAAAATTTTAATTATTTTCATAACAGGAAAATGATAATTTATACAAAAGATGTGTACTTTGAATATAAAATATTTAAAAACTACAAAAGTCATTTAATTTGGACAAGAATTATTATTACTATCAAACAGTATTTGATTTTTCGCATTTATTTACTAAAATCGGTAATTTTTATTAATTTTTAAATTCAATAATTTACTTTTTGCAAAAAGAATTTTAAATTATATTTAATAATAACAGTACTTGGTAACAAATTAAATAATTTAGAAAATTATTATTATGTATGTTATTTAATGATAATTGAACTCAATGAGTTTTAACTTTTTAATAAATTTAATAACAATAGATGGTATTTAATATATTGAAAATTAAATTATTATTCAAATTTACTTAAGTTCACAGTCACCAAATTTTAATTATTTACTAATAAATAGTTATTTCTACTAATTTATTAGTAAAATTTTCTAATTCGAAAGAAAAAATTTCAAATAAATTAAAAGATTTATTAAAAGAAAATTATGTAAACAAAAATCAGAATTTTCACCAAGTAAAAAAGAGAAAAAAGAATAAAATACAAAAATAATTAAAAAAAATTAATAAAAACATTAAAAATAAAACGTTTTATAACAACTTTTATTACTATAGAATAATATCTGATTATATATTATTAATTTATTGAAAATTAAAAATCGTTCAGTTTTATGAATTTGCTTAAATGAATTCGTAAATTTTACTAATAAATTAGTCGAAATTTTGGCCATTAAAATTGTAAACTTTACAAACAAAAATTAATTAAAATAAAAATAGTAGGAATTTTTACCTTTGAATTAGTCAATTTGACTAATAAATTAGCAAAAAAAATTTGCCATTCGAATCAGTATAAATTTTACTAAAAATTTAGTGGAAAATTAGACTTTTGAATTAGTAAATTTCACTAAGTTGACATTTTAGCTTTCAAAATTTGTAAATTTTATTGATAAATCAGTGAAAATTTTGTCTTTCGAATTAGTATTTTCTGAATTTTTATTTTTTTTTAAATTCTATCATAAAGATTAATTTCTTATACAGTAATTGTAATTTAATAGTAAAATTCCACTTTTTTACATTCTATGTACAAAAAATAATAAATTTTACCAATAAATAGTAATTTCTACAATTTTAATATAGTATAAACATGCTTTTAAAATATTATTTATACTAAATTACCAAATTTCAGTAATAAATGGTAATTTCTACTCCTAACTTATTAGAAAACCTTTAAAAAGAAAAAATCCAGTAACTAATTAAAATTTATAAACATTTATAAAATTGATTTTAGTACTGCAATCTTTATTAAAATCAATTTGACAGAATATTGAATAATAATAGTATTCATAATTATTGTAATTTAATTATTTTTCTTATTCTAATTATTTTATTTCAAGTATTTCTTGCTAATTAAATTCTCAATTTTTTATTATTTATACGAAATTGCAATATTTCAATATATTTTTCGAATTATTTCTGAGTTTCATTTTCATAGTTCATAATATGTAATTTATTATTTATTAGAGTTAATAATTTTCAATTACTTTTGTTTATTAAATTCAAAATGTTGATTCAACAATTTTTATTGTTTTTTATTATTAATTTTTATTTCTTCTTATTTAAAAGTAAATAATAATATTATAATTATAATTATAATAGTATTGATAATAAAATAATAATAGTCATAATAATAATAATAATAATAATAATAATAATAATAATAATAGCAAGAATATTAATAATATAATAATAATAGCAATAATAATAATGACTCGGAATGATCGTTAAATTCAATGTTTAATATAATAATAATAATAATTAAATGTGCAATAAAGTTTAAAGAAAAGAAAATAATAAAATTAAAATAAATAATAAATAATAATAAAATTAAATAAAATTAAAAATGAATAATAATTTTAATGTCATTAAATAATGTTAAGAAATTTTCACACCTGGAGAAGAAATAAAATACGCAGGAGAAAAAAAGAGGAAGAGTCAAAAAGATTTTAATTAAAGGACCATCAGGATATGTATATATGTATACATATATATATAATTATGCAATGAAAACAAAAATGCAAAAAAATTATTATTTTTAAGAAACTTTAAATCTCGAAAAGAGATTCAGGTTAATTAATTTTTTTTTAATTTTATAGAGGGTTACGCCACTGGCGTGGAGGAAGGCGTTCGGAATATGTATAGGAGAAAAGAGGTCCTGCAAAAAAAAAAAAAAAAAAAAAAAAAAAAATGTGGCGAGAGGCAAAAGTGAGAGGGGTGAGGAGGGAGAAAGAGAGGAGAGGAGAGGGATTTGTTGAACAGTCTGATGCACTATAGTAGTATAGAGTCTACTTTTCGTCTCTCGCACTGAATACGAGAGATGAGGACCTTGGTTGGCCATCGGCCGTTTCGAAGTGATTCGTGTGGTTCGCTTGGTGCGTTCTCTCCTGTGGCCTTGCTGTGTGATCCGTCTGCGTTCTATCATAGTAAGGCAATATTTATCCATCTTGGCTTCTCTCTTTACGCTGCTGCGATTACAAACGCATTCAGGCAAACGAACTGGTCTTGAGTTCTGATCAGAGCGCGGCGCGCAGTATCCATCCTTTCTATATACTTCAAACTATATAATAAACGTCTTCCTCAACAAGCAAAAGTTCCTCCTCCTTTTCTTCTTCTTTTTCATCAAAAAAAAAAAATTTCCAAACAATTTAAAGAATCAATGTTCAGTAAAAAAAAAATTTCTTTCTAAAAAACTAATTTCACAACAAGATAGTAGAAATATATAATAATAATCTTAGACTTATTTTTACTGTTAAATGACAATTTTTTATTAAACTAAAATAAGAAAAAAAACTATTTTTGGTTCAATAGAAAATTACTGAACCAATATTGGATTGGTATTGAGTATCGGTTCAGAAACTTTGTTGTATGTAGAAAACTGAACCAGTTATGGGATGGCAGTTCGTAAAAAATAGTACTGAACCTATACTAGATGATAGTTTGTAGAAAAATACTACTGAACCAAAACCGAATACTATTATGTAGAAAAATAAAAAATAACGAACAAATACTGGTTAGAAGTTTTACAAATATTTTTAAAATAGTACTGGACCACTATTACTGCTTCCAGTAAAGTAAAATAATAAACAAATCTTTGTTACCAGTAATTATAAAATAGTACTGGACCATTTCTGACAATAATGAACAAAATCTAGCTACAAGTAATTCAAAGTTAGTATTGGACCATTTCTGGTAATAATAATAATATTAATAATAATAAAAATAATTCTAGTTACAAACGATAATATAAAATACTACTGAACCATTTCTGGCAATAATAATAATAATAATAATGAATAAATTCTGGTTAGAATAGAAATTATAAAATAGTACTGGACAATTTCTAGTTACCGCAGTGAAATTAAAATCGAATTCTAGTGATACGAATTACGAATAATAAACAAATTCGGGTCAGAATAGAAATTATAAAATAGTACTGGACCATTTCTAGTTACCATTACTGGCCTTCAGTAAAATAACTGTAATAATAAACAAATTGTGGTTACCAAAAGTAATTATAAAATAGTACTGAAACATTTCTGATTATTAACATTAACAAAATAAAAATTGAATTCTGTTTACAATTTTTAGGGAAATAGTACTGAACTATTACTGTTTACCAGCAAAACTAAAATCGAATTTTGGTTACAGGTAACTTTAAAATAATACTGGAAGACGATTTATGGTTAACATCAAAACTTAAATAATAATGAACAAGTTCTGATTATAGGTAATTATAAAATAGTACTGAACCAATATTGCCAACCAGAAAAAATAGAATTTATAATATTTAATAGTTTAAATAGTATCAAATAGTATTGAAAAGTATAAATTAGTATGAAATAGTATTAAACAGTATTAAACAGTATTAATTAGTATTTAATTAGTACTGAATAGTATTAAAAAGTATTAGATAGTATCGAATTAGTATTGAATAGTATTAAAAAGTATGAAATAGTATCGAATTAGTATTGAATAGTATTAAAAAGTATTAAATAGTATTAAATAGTATTGAATAGAATGGAATAGTATAAATTAGTATAAAATAGTATTAAATAGTATTAAATTGAATAGCATTTGCTTGCAGTGCTAAATAAATCCGGAACCACTGAAATAAATGCTGAACCCATATTCCCTGATAGTATTACAAAAAAGTATGGAACCAAATATTCACTAAAAAAAAATTGGGATCGAATGCACTTTATGAATGTAAAGCTACTAATGTGTACACACATATACATATTAATCATCAGTACGAAACTTGTTTCTAAAACCTGTTAGCCGATGTTTGAAAAAATTGTCCAGAAAAAAATTTTCTTTTTTTTTGCCCAACAACTGGAAAATGATTTAAAATAGAAAAAAATTTAGAATGTACATACAGTAAATTCTCGATAAGTGAGTTCTGCCTTAGGACAGAAAGATACAAGAATCAGTTATCAAGTTTATTATCTATGCTTTATAAATTTTTCTCTTATCAAAAGAGACCACTGTATATATATAAAAAAAATTCTTTCCACTATTTTGCCCGTGAAAATATTATATTCAATAGAAGTGTATTATAAATTTTTATTTTACCAATGACAGTTACTGCATACATATTTTTTTTTAAATTTTAAATAAAAATTTTAGATAATAATAAATTATTTAAAGTTTACAAAACTTCTTGGTTCTTGTATTAAAATAATTAGATTATCATTAAATTCTAATAAGCGATTTGATTTAAAAAAGAATTAAATTTAAAAAAGAAATATTATTTATTAGAAGCATAATTACAGAAATTCCAAAAAAGAATTAAATTTTAAAAGTTTTTTAAAATTAAAATAATTGTAACAATTTAATCGCCGTCAAAGCTATAATAGTATGTACATTTTTTTTTAATTATTAAGATATTATTTTGAAAAAATTATTAAAATATTATTTTTAAAAAATTATTAAGATATTATTTTTAAAAAATTATTAAAATAATATATTTTCTTAAAATTTTTTAAGGTTTTGAAATAATTTTATTCAAAAAAATTCTAAAAAAATGAATTCTAATTATTTTAATTGTAATATAAAATTTCAAAAAATAATTAAATTTCAAAAGTTTTTACATTAATGTTTTCAAATAATTTTATTCAAAAAATTCTAAAAAAAATAATTGTATTTTATGAATTATAATTGCATAAGTTTGCATAATTTTTTAATTATAATTAATTAATTAATTATAATATAATTCCTATTATTTAAGAAAATTGATTTATTTTCTAAATCATTTAATGTAGAAATGTGAGAAAATACAGTTTTTTGTAGTTTACAATTTTTTTTATGAAATTCAATTTTGAACAATAGTTCAAAAAATTGAAACATTTAAGTTTTGACAAATTTTATTATAATTTTTTACAATTTTCTTTATTATATTTTAATTATTTTTTCCATTGTAATTTATTTGACAGATTTTCATTTTACAGATTACGATGACTGTGCTGATAATGCGATGAGGATAGTTTGCCAAAATAAAAAAATTGGAGAAACTTAACATTTTTACAGATTATGATGATGAATAAAATTGGTAAAAATGGGAAAAGTTAATATTATCATTTTTTCACAGATTACTATGATTGTGATAGATAAATAGATGATAATTTTTCTGGAAAAAAGTAGAAACTTGGACAAATTTCTTTTCTATTAAGAGTACAAAAAAAAAGTTAATATTTTCTCTTGCAAAAAAAAAAATAAATAAAACAAAATGAATACTTATTCCACTCTCCCTTAATCTAATCTTATTAATAGCTCTTACATTCCTTTCCAATGGCTCTCAAGAGTCGTTAATAAAAGGGACCAATGGACTTTTCATCGCAACTCGCTTATATTTTGGTCCATCAATCTCTTAACAGCGCAATCGACTTTACATCTGGAGAGTTATATATATATTTTTTTCATTTTATTTATTTAATTTTTTTTTCAATATACACATATATATATATATAATTTTAGCATATATATTCCCAATAGCAATTTAACGTCAGTACAGAGGGATTTTTGAAAGCCGAGAATCGACTGAAAAGACCGGTGGGGGCCATACTATTGGGAATTCGCAAGCTTCGAAAAAAGGAAGGTCCTTGAGGGCAAAATTGTGGCTCGTCCAACGGGAGAGAGAAAAAGAGAGAGAGAGAGAGAGAGAAGAATCGTGCGTTTACATGGGGATCGCGGTTTGGTCCGATCCGATCCCAGCCGGTCCTTCTGCTGCAGGAGCCGATAGGATATTCTCTCTTTTTCTCTCTCTTCTTTTCTCCTTCTCTAACACTCTCATTCTTTCTCTCTTTCGCGGTAAACAAAAACTCTACCGCGACGTTGTCAGATTTTCCCGCCCGACTCAGTTACCTTCTCCCCATTGGTTGCTGGGAAATTTTTTTTTTTTTTTATTTGTCTCTTCACTTGCTCTTCCGAGCTTCACCCCTTCCATCGAAAACTGCCACAGTAGGAGGAGGGGGGGAGGGGTTCTCTACGGCGACAACGAATGGCGGGAGTAGAGGGAAGAAAAAATTAAAAAAAAAGAAGAAAAAAGGAGAGCCAGCCAAACGAAGAGAAAGAGTCACTAGCCAAGTGAAAAAGAATGAGACACCTTGCGTGTGAGAAAGAAAGGAGAAAAGAAGAGAAATTGAAAGGAGTGGGGGAAGGAGAGATAGAGAGAAAGAGAGAGAGGGAAAATAGTGAGAAGGAAAGAGAAGGCAAGAGTAGGAGTGAGAAGGAATGAGAGAGAAAAAAGAGCGAGAGAAAGAGAGGGAGAAAGAAGAAGAGAACGAGAGGGTAAAGAACGAGACGTGGAATGGAAGGAGACAGAGAAAAAGGGAGAGAGAGAGAGAGGAATAGATAGAGAGGGAAAAATAGAAAGAGCGAGAGAGAGAAAGAAATATTGAGAGATAGAGAAAGAAAGATAGAGAGAAAGAGAAAGAAAGATAGAGAAAAAGGAACCTAGAGAGAAAGAGAACGAAAGATAGAGAGAAAGAGAAAGAAACAGAGGAAGAGCAAGAAACATAGATAGAAAGAGAGAGAGAGAAAAAAATAGACAGAGAAAAAGAGAGGGAAAATAGAGAGAGGAAAAGAGAGGGAAAATAGAAAGAGGAAAAGAGAGGGAAAATAGAGAGAGGAAAAGAGAGGGAAAATAGAGAGAGGAAAAGAGAGGGAAAAAAAGACGGATAGAGAAAGAGAGAAAAAATAGAGAGAGGAAATGAGAGGGAAAAACAGACAGAGAGAGAGAGAGAAAGAGAGAAGAAAAGAGAGGGAAAAAAGACAGAGAGAGAAAGAGGGAGGGAAGTAAAAAGAGAGGATAAAAGAATGAGAGAGAAGAGGGAGAAAAAAAGGAGAGAGAAACCAGGGATAGAATGAAGAGCAAGAGAGACAGAGAGAGAAAGAGTAGTGCCAGAAAAAGAGAGAAGAAATAGAAGGAGGGGAGAGGATGAGAGAGTGGTGCATTGGAATTCCCTTCCCCCCACTCTAAAATTCGCGAGTGTGCAGCGTATCGTCTGCGAATTTTCTCCTCTCCCCTCTCTCCAAATACACCATGACGCACTACACCTCTCATGCAACTCCTCCCCACCCTCTGACGATGCTCCCCACTCTCTTTTTTTTACCCTTGCTTCTCACTCTCCTTCGTCTTCTTCACTCACTCCCTCCCCCCTTCCACTCTACTTTTTCAGTCACCCTCGTCGTCCTTATACTTTTTCTCTCTCTCTCTCTCTCTTTTTTTCCATCCCTTACACTATAACCTACCTTACACTTTTGTATGTTTAAATTAGGTTCCGCTCTGTACTCTGTCTCTCTCTCTCTCTCCCTTTTCTCTCTCTCTAGGAGAGAAATTCTCTTTTTCCTCCTCTAGGAGAGGAATTCTCTCTCTTTCTCTTTTTTTTCCTCTAGGAGAAGAATTCTCTCTCTATGTATTTCTTTTTCCTTTCTTTATTCCTCTCTCTCTCTCTCTGTCTCTCTCTTTTTTCTCCCTATCTCTCTCTCTTTCTCTCGCTCTCTTTCTTTCTCTCTTTTTCTTTCTCTCTAGGAGCGAATTTCTCTTCAATTCATTCTAGGAGAGAAAAAAAGATAGAAATTCTCTCTATTTCTCTCTTGTGAGAAATTGAGAGAATTCTCTCCAGTCAGAGAGAGAGAGAGAGAGAAGAGAGAGAGTGTGTGTACTTCTCTATTTTTCTCTAGCGAAAAAGAAAGAGTGAGAATTCTAGGGGAGAAAGAAAAAAAAATTTCTCTAGTGAGAAAAAGAGAGGATTTTTACAACTCCAGGAGAGAGAGAGAGAGAATCACTCCTTTTTCAGAATGGGAGAAAGAAAAAAAAATTTCTACAGTATACCAAAAGGGAAAGAGAGATATTCTCCCTCTAGGAGAGAAAGAAAGAGATAGAGAGAAGGAAAAGCAAAAAAAAAGAAGTCTATGTGAAAAAGAAAGAAAGAAAGAGAAATAAAGAAAAGAGAGCGAAAAAGGGAGAGAGAACGAGAGCGTTAACCGAATCCTTAATTACTATTCTGATTGCGTTTTGCCCGTCGGGTCTCAACGTGAATCCGATCTCAAATAATATATAAAATTGCCGATTGGTGAATGCAGTGTGTTATATATAGAGCGTGGATGTTCGAAAATGCGACGACGACGACGACGACATCAAGAATTGTAGGAGAGGAGAACCCCTTCAAGTTTCACGAGCCCATGTAAGGGTTGACGTTCGCAGAAACAATAGAGTAAATGTCAGTGTGGGGAATTTGAATTTCCGCATCGGTCCATTAATACACAAAAAATTGTTACATTTTTCTTTATTTTTTGGTTTAAAAAACAAATTTATTTGACTAAAAAAAATTTTTATTTGACTAAAATAAATTTTTATTCGACTAAAATAAATTTTTTTTTTCAAATATTAATTCTATTCGATTAAAAAATAATTTCGTCAGAAATATTATTATTTGACTAAAAAAATTTTTATTTAACTAAAGTAAATTTTTATTCGACTAAAATAAATTTTTTTTTTGGGTTAAAATATTAATTCTATTTTATTAAAAACATAAGTTTGTAAGAAATATTATTATTTGATTAAAAAAATTGTTTATTTGACTAAAATAAATTTTTATTCGACTAAGATAAATTTTTTTTATTCAAGTATTAATTCTATTTGATTATAAAATAAGTTTGTAAGAAATATTTTTATTTGACTGAAATACATTTTTATTGACTAAAATAAATTTTTGAAATATTTAATTTCCACTATTGCAAAACGATTAAAAATTGCATTTGACGTAAAAATTGCAATTTTCTGTCAATAAGAAACATTGTTAAATTTTAGCTTATATTTCATGACTTATTTATTATTGACAAAAAAATTATAATTTTTATTCAGATATAACTTAAAAATGTTCAAAGTGCAGAAAATTCCTTACGCTTCTACAAAACAAAAAACAAATTTTAATTTAAAAAACGAAATTACGACATTGGACTAATTTTTGTTTCGAATGTTTGTCGGATTCTTCCTCAAAAAGGAGTATATTATGACAAAGCACTTTTATATTAAATTACTGCTTAAAATATATGAATTTTATATGTTGTATAACTAAAAATTTTCAAGTTGAAATATAAAAAAAATTCATATAATATTGAAACTCTCATTATTCATAAATTTTGCCGAAGTATTTTTAATTTATAGAAAAATTCGAATAATTTTCTCAAACATGGAGTGGTAAATGGACAACATATACGAACACGAAATATTTCGAAAAGAGAGAAAAAATTTAATATAGAATCAACTATAATTAGAAAAATCTAAATGTTTTTTTAAATAGAATTCAGATCTGTTAGCAAATTTTTTTTTTTTGGAATTGAATTAAACTGAAAAAAATTCAATCTACACTGAAAAAAATTATTATACTCAAATAATAGATTAATTTACTATTATCAACTAAATATTTATTAATTTAATAAAATTATTTTCATTTTCACTTTCATTTTCACTTTTACATTGATCTGACAAAGTGAAAATTCAATAATTTTATTGAATAACGATCAAATTAAATTGAATAACAATTAAATTAAATTAAATAGAATAATCATGAATTGAGTTGAATAACGATTGAATTACACTAAAAAACAATTCAATTAAATTGATTAAGAATTAAAATTCATTTAATAACCCTTGAATTTAATAGAATTGAATAAATTTTGAATAAAATTTAATTGAATTTATTGTATAATGATTAAATTAATTTGCACAACGTTTGAACAAAATTGACTTCAATAATAAATCAATTGAATTCACTAAGAATTGGATTGAATTTATTGAATTCACTAAAAATTAAATTGAATTTATTGAATTCACTGAGAATTAAATTGAATTTATTGAATTCACTGAGAATTAAATTGAATTTATTAAATTCACAAAGAATTGAATTAAATGTATTGAATTCACTAAGAATTCAATTGAATTGAATTCAATAAATTGAATTGAATTACTTGAATTCAGTAACAATTAACTTGATCTGAATTAATTTCCTTAACAGCGAAAATGTAATTACTAACAGTTGAATTACATTCATTAACAATTAAATATAATTGAATAACTCTTTTATTGCAGAAAATAACAATTATATTTAATTATATAACAATTGAACTAATAATTTAATAAAATTAAACTGCTTCGAATAATAATTAAATTAAATTAAATAATAATTCAATTGAATTGCTGACTAATAAGTTGGATGAAAATTAATTTCAAGTAAATAACGATTGAATTAAATAATATGTGAATTAGAATAAATTCGAACCAACTAGAATTGAATTCAATAACGATTGTCTTTAATCGTATTACGATAAAATTAAATCGAATTATAATAAAAAAGAATTGAATAATAATGAAAGAATTGAAATAAATTATTTAAATAATTGAAATCAATAATATTTCAATAATATTTGAATTAAGTTCAATTTAATACCAATAAAATTTAATTACTGACGATTAAGTTAAATTACAATTAAATTCAAGTGAATAAACATTCAATTTAATTAAAAAAAATAATATTTGAATTGAATTGAATAATATTCTAACAGAATTGAATTGAACTAAACTGAATAAATTTGAATTAAATATTATTACGATTAAATTGAAGTAATCGAATTAAATTGAATTGACCATCATCACGATTACATTGAATTGATCGAATTAAATTGATTTAGAATTAAATTAAATTTACAAATTACTGAATAGAATTCTTCCTTGCAAGCTTACTACAAAATTAAATTGAACAACAATTGAATTGTATAACGATCGAATTAAATTGAATAACAATTTAATTGTATGCAATAATAATAACATGAATATTATTGAATTGAACAACGATTGGATTAAATCAAATAACAATTTTATTGAATTAAATAACAATTGAATTAAATTAAATCGAATTACAATTGAATTAAATTGAATTGAATTGAATGACAATTAAATTGAATTTAATTGAATGACATTTAAATTCAATTGAATTTAAAGACAATTAATTGAGTTGTATTGAATTAAATAACAATTGAATTAAAACGAATCGAAAAGCAATTTAGTTAAATTGAATTGAATTAAACTGAATCGAACAACAATTGAGTGGAATTGAATTGAATAACGATTGAATTAAATTGAATCGAATAACAATTGAGTTGTATTGAATTGAATAACAATTGAATTATATCGAATCGAATAAGTGAGAGTGCAAGTGAAAATATAAATCTCTTAAGTCAATAGTGAGAATGAATGTGAAAGTGAAAATTAAATTACGTAATCGACTCGAAGAATTGCAAGCATTTCGTTAAAGGTTTAATTGTAAAATTACCATTAATCCCTTTAACTGACGTGGCAAAGATTTTATGACCAAAAACTTTGCCATGCCAATTCAGGGGTTAAAGATATATTTAAAGAATAAAATTGCTAGCGTAATAGAAGCATTGCCAAAAAAAAAATCTCTAAAGGAATTTCTGAGTTCCATTTGCCGCACTGTCGATCGAATTGCAAAGGAATAAAAGGGTAATTCAGTGCAAACATTGCTAAGGAAGTGTGTGCTGTCGAGGAGGGAGAGAGAGAGTGAGAGAGACTTCCCCTTCTTGATTCTAGGCGACAAGAAACAGGGCGAGGGTCGAACAAACTACCGACCATGATTTTCAGGCAACAGGTGTACAAAAGGCGTATAATGCATACACCGCATGTAGGTACATACTATCCTTCACAGTCTCTCTTTATATACATACATACATCCAAGTGCGCGCACCCACGTTAAATTGGCGTTATTAAATTTGCATATTCACTATGAGAGTTAGAGGGGAGTATAGCATTAAACTATTTGTTTTTTGGGGAAAAACCTACGCGCGTGCTTATTCCCATCTCTCTCTCTCTATATATACAATATAATATCTTCTTCCTCTCAGTTGAATTGAGAAATTTTTCCCAAAATTTTGCCACAAAATTTAATCACTATAACTAATTACTAATCTAACTGATCTTAACAATAGTTTCAATTTTGTAAACAAATTACTTTTTAAAAGGCAAAAATATACTGAAAAAGAAAGATTCATTAATTCACCAGAAGAAAAAATAGTAACAAAAAAGAAACATTGTCTTAACACCCTTGTTGTTAATTTTGAATTTGTTTATAACAATTGTTTACAAAATTGTTAAATAATTATGGTCAATAATTTTCATCTCAAAGATTTATCAAGAGAACAGTAAAAAAATCAGTGGCAGCTGGATTCTATTTCTCAGCTTCAATTGTTGTGACAATTCTTAATTTGTTTATAAAATTTTCTATAAAATTTTTTGATAATTTCTTTTTTGTTTATTATTGTTTATTGTTTACAATTTTTATCCCCAACATTTATTGTAACTAAAAAAATAACAACGTTATGAAAACAAACATTTTTTTCAATATTTTTGTCTTTTCAAAAAAAAAACAATTTGTTTATAAACATTGTTTAAATTATCGTTAAAATTCGTCATAGTGAAAATATTTTATATCGCCATATTAATTTTAACAAATGCAGACTTAATTTATTAATTAAATTAAACGATTAAAAATTTATTTGAATAAGGGAAAAAACTTGAAGCTACTATGTCTAATTTAACATAACATTTTAAACAATTTTTATAAACAAATTGCTTTTTAAAAGGCTAAAATACTAAAAAGAAAGATTCATTAATTCACCAGAAGAAAAAATAGTAACAAAAAAGAAACAATGTCTTAACACCCTTGTTGTTAATTTTGAATTTGTTTATAACAATTGTTTACAAAATTGTTAAATAATTATGGTCAATAATTTTCATCTCAAAGATTTATCCAGAGAACAGTAAAAAAATCTGTGGCAGATAGATTCTATTTCTCAGCTTCAATTGTTGTGTCAATTCTTAATTTGTTTATAAAATTTTTTATATTTTTTAATTAATTCAATTCCTTTTTTGTTTATGTTAAACAATTTGGTATACCAACAATTTTATCCCCAACATTCATTGTAACTAAAAAAATAACAACGATATAAAAAGAAACATTTTTTTCTCAATATTTTTGTCTTTTAAACAAAAACAATTTATTTATAAACATTGTTTAAAATATAATCGTTAAATTTGGTCGTAGTGAAAATATTTTATATCGCCATATTAATTTTAACAAATGCAGACTTAATTTATTAGCTAAATTAAATGATTAAAAATTTATTTGAATAAAGGAAACAACTTGAAACCACTACGTCTAATTTAACATGACATTTTAAACAATTTTTATAAACAAATTGCATTTTTAAAGACACTAATATAGAAGAAAAATTTCTGTTTCCATTTCGTTCTTATTTTCATGTTTGCAATGAATTTTAAGGATAAAAATTGTTTACAGCTATTACTTAACAAATTTATAAACAAATTTATAAACAAATTAAAAATTGAAAAAATGAAGTTGAAAAAAGTGTCTTCTTATTATTATTATTATTATTAATTGTTCTCTTGATGAATCTTTGACATAAAAATTATTGACAACAATTATTTAACAACTTTATAAAGTTTATTGTTATAAATTTTATTGTTGTAAATAAATTACAAATTAGCAACAAGGTTATAAACAATTTTCGCCAAAGCGCCACAATCTATGTCGTTTAACATTGGCCAATTTCAGACGATGTAAAAATTACAATACTTTTTTTTATAAATGACAGTAATACGAATTATCAGCACTTTACCTTCACTTATTGTGAATAAATAATAATTTGTTTAGAAAAATTGCTTATCACTTTGTAAAAAAATATTAAAAAGAATTAAATTTTTGTTTCAATGTACAAGAAAGAAGAAGAAAGGATATTGGAGGAAAAAACGATTTTTTAAATATTTATTATTGTCAATATGTAATTTGTTAACAATAATTGTTTATAACTATATTTAAAAAATATTAATAGGTAAATTAATGTTTTAAGATTCATTAATTCTCTAGAAGAAAAATAGTAAGAGAAAAAGAAATCTTTACACCTTTACTTTTTATTCATTTTGAATTTGTTTACAAAATTGTTTATAAAATTGTTTATAACATTGTTTATAACATTGTTAAATAATAATGTTAAACAATTTTTATCCACAACATTCATTTGAATTATATAAAAGTAAGTGCGTTATATAAACAAAAATTTCATTTTCAATATTTGTGTCTTTAAAACAAAAACCAATTTGTTTATAAAAATTGTTTAAAAAATTGATAAATTAACCATAGTGAAGAAATTTTATTATACACGTCAGTTATATACATAATTTTAGACATTTATAATGAGAAAATCTCCGAAAAGAAAAAATACATCAGTTACCAACCATTCAGAATTACATATAAACTTTACACACATTCAAGAAAAAAAAACTTTAAAATTATTTAAAGTGAATTTAACATAGACGAATGTTTTTTCAGTACATAGTAAAAAAAAAATTTTTTTTTATCGCTTTGCGCACAGAAAGCACATCATTCCTATATGGTTGTGTTGAAAAGGAGATGAAAAGGAAAGAAAAAAAAAATATATATATAGCAAAGAAACCAACCTTTCCTTTGGACCATTTTAGTTTGACCTCCTAAACTGTATACGGTTGCAATGGCAGAGAATCGCCAAAGAAGAAGAAGAAGAAGAAAAAAAAATTGGAGGGGGGTGGGGGGTGAAAAAAAAGAAAAAAAACTCTAGAAAGGCTCCAAAGTATTCAAAGATTTGGCAAAGACTCACGGCCAAGCGGATCGATGGAAAAAAAGGAACTTTTCATGGCACACTGCCAAACTACCTTTAAGGATCGTCAAAGTTTCACTTTCACAAAGAAAAACTCCCTTCTTTTGAAAAAAGAAATTTGTAATTTATTTACTATTTACTGTTTACTTCATAATACTTGTGCTATGTGTAAATTCACGCACAGTTTTCCAATCGGAGAAATAACTGTTGAGCATAAGGGCTGCTCGATTCAATAAAATTCAATTCTACTTAATTCAAATCAAATTAAATCCAATTAAGTTTAATTCAATTTAACTGTTATTCAATTCAATTTAATTCAATTTAATTGTCATTCAATTCAATTCAATTTAATTGTCATTCAATTCAATTCAATTTAATTGTCATTCAATTCAATTTAATTCAATTATTATTCAATCAACTCAATTGTTATTCAATCAACTCAATTGTTATTCAATTCGATTTAATTCAATTGTTATTCCATTCAATTCAATTGTTATTTAATTTAATTCAATCGTTGTTCAATTCAATTTTATTCACATTATTATTGCATAAAATTAAATTGTTATTCAATTTAATTCGATCGTTCCACAATTCTACTTTAATTCAATTCTGTTAGAATATTATTCAAATCAATTCGAATATTATTTTTTTCAATTAAATTGAATTGTTATTCACTTGAATTTAATTGTTATTCAACTTAATCGTCAGTAATTAAATTTTATTGGTATTGAATTGAACTTAATTAAAATATTATTGAAATATTATTGATTTCAATTATTCAAATAATTTATTTCAATTCTTTTATTATTATTCAATTCAATTATTATCGACTTTTATTTTTATTATTATTATTCAATTCTTTTTTATTACAATTCGATTTAATTTTATCGTAATACGATTAAAGACAATCGTTATTGAATCCAATTCTAGTTGGTTCGAATTTATTCTAATTCACATATTATTTAATTCAATTGTTATTTACTTGAAATTCATTTTCATCCAACTTATTAGTCAGCAATTTAATTGAATTATTATTTAATTTAATTTAATTATTATTCGAAGCAGTTTAATTATATTTAATTATTAGTTCAATTGTTATATAATTAAATATAATTGTTATTCTCTGCAATAAAAGAGTTATTCAATTATATTTAATTGTTGATGAATGTAATTCAACTGTTAGTAATTCCATTTTCGCTGTTAAGGAAATTAATTCAATTCAAGTTAATTGTTACTGAATTCAAGTAATTCAATTCAAGTTAATTGTTACTGAATTCAAGTAATTCAATTCAATTCAATTTATTGAATTCAATTCAATTGAATTCTTAGTGAATTCAATAAATTTAATTCAATTCTTTGTGAATTCAATTAATTTAATTGAATTCTTAGGGAATTCAATAAATTCAATTCAATTCTTTGTGAATTTAATAAATTCAATTTAATTCTCAGTGAATTCAATAAATTCAATTTAATTCTTAGTGAATTCAATAAATTCAATTCATATTTTAATGAATTTAATAAATTCAATTCAATTCAAAGTGCTTTCAATTGATATATTATTGAAGTAAATTAAGTTCGAACTAATTCTATTTAATTGAAACTTAATTAAAGCACTCGATATCGAACTATTTTATTTTAATTGTTTTTGAAAAAATAAAAAAATACAAAAACTGAAATTTCTTAAAGTTCCTTATTAAAATAAAGATGAAAAAATAAATTTTCTTATTGATAATACTTTTCGATAAACAGAAATAATACACTAGCCATAACTATTTTTTTTAAATCACGAAAACCTTGCGGTACTTTGATAAGGATTAACTTTATAAATAGAAATACTTGAATCTGACACTAAACGTACATATATATACATGGAAATATACATTGATTATTTGAATAGCATTTAATTTATCCCATAATTAAAAAATTCCAATTATCGACGATAATTATAAAAATTCTAATATCCATTTTTTTCGAAAAAGCGAATAATTTTTTTTAACTACTGGAATTTTTAATGTTCTAGCCTTCACAGCATGCGCAGTATAATATACTTGTTTTCGCTTATTACATACTTATTTCTTGGAGTTAAAAATATTTTTCCTCTTTCTTTCTTTACTTTTTTCTTTCTTTACTTTTTTTTTGTCCTGGAGAGAAAATCACATCACACGTGAAGAAAATGAAGATCAGAATTGCCTATGCCATAAGTATATTTATGTCATAATTGTACAAGTTGTTGTTGAGTACAATTTGATCTTCGCGTAATTGCAAGGTATACAAAAGAACATTGTACAAAGAATATAAAATCATTTTTCACCGTTATTCATTTTACGATTTTAACATCTCTTTGTATATTTCAAACATTTTTCTAAATAATCAACGGCAATTTTATAAAATATAAAGTTATAACTGTTACTAGACATATTTTGCCTCTGTTTTTCGTTTCTACTATTTCTTCTGAAACTACAAAAAAAAAAAAAAATTATTAAAATTGTCTAAAATATAATAGGTTTTTCCCATCCCATCCCCTTGACTTTTTTTCTCTTTCAATAAAAAGCTCATAGAAAGATTTCAATTATTTTAAATAAAATTCTTTGGCAGAGTTCAATTATTTAAAAATAATTTAATGAAATTGTTTATAATAATTGAATTGTTCTCAATGTAATTTAAAAACATTTTTTTGAAAGAATTCGATTATTTTTATAAATAGTATGGAATTTTCAAAGAAATTCAATTATTACACAATTTTCATAAATTAAAAAAAAATCTTTTCTTTAAAAACATTTTTTTTTAAATTCCATTCAAAATTGTGATTATTTTAAAAACTTCATTAAAATTCGGTGACTGAAATTCAATTATTTGCATAAATAAAAAAAACTCATTACAGAATTCCAATTACTTTTAATATACTTTTTAATTAATTCAACTAAAAACGTAATTATTCTTAAAAGTTTGAATAAAATTCTTCGAAATCAATTTTTTAAATATTTTTATAAAATTCTTTGGAAAAATTCAATTCTTTTTAAAAATAAAAAAAATCTTCTCATTCAATTACGTAAAAACTACAAACAGAATTTTCCTAATATTTTTCGAAAAAATCAATTATAAAATTTGAAAAATAAAATTTTTCTCAGGAATTCAATTATTATTATAAGTAATAAAATTCTTCTCAGAAATTCAATTATTTTCAGAATCAATTAAATTCTTTTTAAAAAATTAAATTATTTTCTTAAATAATTAATTACTTTAATAAATAATTAAATAATTTGCAAAAATTCAATTCTTTCTATAAATAATTGAAATCTTTGAAGGAATTTAATTATTTTTAGAAACAATTAAATTCTTTTCAAAAATTCAATTATTTTCTTCAAAAATTTAACTATTTTCTTCAATAATAAAATTATTTACATAAATTCAATTCTTTTCATAAAAATTAAAATCTTTGGAAGAATTCAATTATTTTAATAAATAATTAAATAATTTGCAAAAATTCAATTATTTTTCATAAATAATTAAATTTTTTGTCAAAACTCAATTATTTCCATAAATAATTAAAATCTTTGCAGGAATTCAATTATTTTTAGAAACACTTGAATTCTTTTCAAAAATTTTTATAAAATTCTTTACAAGAATTCAATTATTAAAAAAAACAAAATAAACTTCTTAAAAATTCAATTATTTTTAAAAATAATAAAATTTCCCTTATGAATCCAATTAGTTTTTAAGAACATTTATAAATTTTTCTGCAAAAATTGATTACTTTCATAAATAATAAAATTCATGGCAAAAATTCAATAATATTTTAATAAATAATTATAATTCATCGCATGATTGTACTTTTAATATAATTTTTAATAAATTTTCGTTCAATCCTGCGTAAAAATTCAATTTAAAAAAAAATGTTGATTAAGTTCTTTAGAAGAATTAACAAAGTTTTTAATTAATCAATAAATAATTTATTTTTCTCTTTAAATCATTTCATTCTCATCGAACCTTCTAATAATAATTGATTTAGAATTGAAAAAATAAAATAATTAAAGTTTTTGAATATTTTTGTAAATAGTTAAATCTGAAAAAATGCTTTACATTTAAATGTTTTGATATATTTTAATTCCTTCTGACAAAATAAATAGGAATTTCATTATTTAAATAATTTTTTTAAATTAAAAATTATTCCATTTTTGAATGTTAATAAAAATTTATAAAAAAAATTTTGTCAAGTTCAATTTTTCGAAAGCTATTTTTTTACTACTTTTTCTTGCTTAAATTTTTTTTAACAGCTGTTAATACTTGAATTGTTAATTTTTCCACCACTTTTCTCTTAAAATATTGGTTAAATTAATTAGTGTAACGAATAAATGAATAAATAAATAAATAAATAAATAAATAAATACATAAATAAATAAATAAATAAATTAATTAATTAATTAATTATAATAATCTTAATCAGGAAAGGGACTGTGGCGTTGAAGTTTTGATAATAAAAAATTTATTATCGTAAAACACTTTTTAATTTAAAAAAAATGTGAAAAATGCACAACTGACTTTGAAATCCAAAGTGATTTATAATAATTAATTTTGTTATTATCAAAAAGCACCACAGTGCTTCTTATTATATTTTTGAGTTATTCACAAAAAAAAGATGAATTTATTTTACCTTTCAAGAAAAAAAGTGATCGAAAGATTAACATTCATGTTCTAACAGTTTTCTTAACAGCCACATGCTGTTAAGCTACTTTTTTTAAAAATTAATTATCGAGTACCCAAAAAATGGTGTCATTTGGGTTAAATTTTTTTTTTATTTTTATTTTTTGACGAGGAAAAGTTTAGGGTGTTTTAGATGAGTTCGGATGCTGGTTACGCCACTGTACATATAGAGATGTATACATATATATACAAGTTAGAGTTTATAAGAGGAAAGATGTAGAATGCAAAAGTCGTTCAGAGAGAGAGAGAAGAAGAAGAAGAAGAAGAGAGAAAGAGAGATATGGTGAGTAAGGCAAGGGGGAAGTAAAGGGAAAGGCAAGGCTGACTAGCAGTGGTCGGTCGTCGGTTAGAATGAAAAGAAACCATGAAATAGCAACTAGACGATGGCAGTGAGCTTGACCGAGTGGCGCTTCGCGAGGCCGGCCGACGCCCTTCCTCTTTCTGCATTTTTTTTCTCTCTCTCTTCCTTTTTATTTCTTCATTTTCTGTATGTGTTTCTTTTTTTTTTCTTCTTCTTCTTTTTTCTCTTTACGCAAACCAATACGCTTACAAGTCGCGCGGCGTTTATTCCGCTCGCGCGGCTTTACCAATACACCTGCGTTTCGCACTTTTTCTCTCTTTTCTGCACGTGTATACTAACTTGCAATCTCAACTTGCCCTCATCTATATATATACAAATACACTGCATGAATTATGCAGAACAAACTCACACTGCTGAGAAATCAAGGCCAGAATATCAACGCATATTTTCAACATCTTCAATCGAATTTTGTTGTAGTTGATATTTTTAAGATGTGGATGATTTTCTCGATGATTCTGTATTGTGAACCAATTCCCTTAGACACGATGATTTAGTGCTGAATTGATTCTTGTTCTCTTGTCAAAATTGACATTGTACAAAAATTAAGTAGCATTTTTGGAACCGAATCATCATGTTGATTTTAACAAATCATTATCTGTCAAGATACAATATTTGTACAGCAAAGCTTGAAAAGTTGTTTCTGTTGCTTAATAAAGATCATCAGTTCGAGATTTTAGAATTATAATAGTTGTACATTAAGTACAAAACTACATTGTCTGTATAGATGTTAAAAAAACTATCTTCACTTACAAAATAAATTGGTGATTTTAGGATTAGTGACACTATAGCAGACCACTTATTTACTGTTACTTTTAATGTGGCATTAAATTCAGAACTACTGGTCGAATGCAATGAAGCATTAAATTTAGGACATGGCACATCATCTGTTTCTGGTGCTCACGGATTGAAAAAAATGTTTCACCTTCATGCAGCATCAGTTTTTAGACTCCAACAACTAGTATCATTAGTTTATAATGTTGCAGTTCAAAAACTTCATTGCTGAATGTAGTATCTAGAAACATGGTTGAAACCAGAATTATTAGAGCAGTTGAAACGAAATTCGAGAATTAATGTTTGCATATACAGCATCAGTTTTTGGACTTCGATATCGAGCATCATTAATATGATGCTGTATAGTCAAAACATTCGATTGCTGAAATAATGTGTAGTATCAGTTTTTCGAACCAGAAGCAATTCCAAATGTGGAACATCATTAGTTGCAAAATCATCAGCATAGCTCGAAACACTAAAGCTACAAAAAGAGTTTCATTCTGCAAGTGTTTCTGAACTGTAAACAATGTCAAAGTTGTTCTAAAAACTAATGAAGTTTATTTTGCAACTGTTTTTAAATTGTAGGCACCAAAAACTGATGATGAAAGTTTTAGTAACTGATGTCCTAATTCTACAATTTAGTGTAAACATCATGCTACAGCATTAGGAACTAATCATGTTTACACTAAATTGTAGAATCATGCTACAGCATTAGGATAACTATAATGATGTTTACACTAAACTTTAGAATTAGGACATCAGTTACAAAAACTTTCATCATCAGTTTTTGGTGACTACAATTCAAAAACAGTTGCAGAATAAACTTCATCAGTTTTTAGAACTACTTTGACATTGCCTACAGTTCAGAAACACTTGCAGAATGAAACTCTTCATGTAGCATTTAGTGATTTCGAAGCTGATGATTTTGCATCACCAAATACAAATTACAATCCAAGTGTCAAATATTTGTTTGACAATATATCAGCAGAACAGCATTCAGAACAAGGAACATTGTAATTTTAGGACCAGAATCAGTAAAGTAGCTTTTGGTTATGTTCTGCTTTTAACTACAGACAACATTTCAAACAAGGACTCATTCTCGAACCCTGATGTCTTTAGGACATTATGCATCATCAGCTTCTTAGTTGCTTCAATAAATTATCGGAGAGTTACTGTAAAAACTTTGATTACTTGTAAGCACTATTAGTAGCACTAATAGTAGCAACTATATCAAAATGTTAATTCTACAATTCCAGACGGTGATTCCAGAATTAATACTCCATTAAATTCTTTGACTAATTCTAAAACCAGTAACTAAAGTCGGGTGACTTGCTTTTTGGTTCGATGTCTGATATGTCATCCTAAAAGTGTTGCTCTTCCTTCTACAGTTTCTACAATGCTACTTTTTTGAAATCAGTTCCACAGTTGAGATTGGAATTTAGCATTAAATTATTTTCTTAATAAATAATACATTCAAAGTCTTTTTAATTAATGATCTCCCGAGGGATCTCCGAAAAGTAGTCCTGCAATTAAAGCTACACTTTGGATATTAATTCCGGATTTTCGTCACATTGGAAATTTTTGATTTGTCTAAAATGTATAACTACAAGTCATCTAAAGATTTTTGATTAATTCTGAAGAGTACAACTATTACCAAACAGACGAAAATTCTATTAGAATTTCTCCCTATTTACCATATCCTGACAAAACCGTTGTAATTAGTAATTATTCTCCCCCCTCTGGTTTATTAGCTCCGCCCTTCTTCTCCAGCATCCCATTCGACGTGCACCACCTATTCCCAATAAAAACCATTATAAGTCTTGCGCGCATAAAATTGTGGTGGCACTATTTTCAATATCCAGATATCATCAATTGAGCGTGTGCGTAAAGGTCCACTCCTCAAGCAAATAGGTGGGAATAATGTATCATCCAAGAGTCGATCAGGAAATTTTCAGAGTGGGGATAGAGAGAGAGAGGGAGAGAGATGAGGAAATCAGGGGAGATCATCAGCAGCAATGCAACTTTTGCAAAACCACTGAACTAGTGGGTACAGGTTGTAACTATTGCCTGGAGGGCATTGCTAACAGTCAGGGATGAAGTGATGAGGGGAAAAGGGGACAAAGTGGCACTATAAAGATAGAGAGAGAGAGAGAGAGAAAGAGTTGATAATTCCAATGGAAGGAGAGGGGGAATGCTTGTCGCCCACGGGAGGATGACGAGGCAAGAGCCACAAGCGTCCGTTGAGTAAAGAGAGAAAGAGAAAGACGTTCATCCCGCAGCAGGATCAACAGGCGTCGGCATGTCGGAGGTGCTGGTCAAGTCGCCGATTTATTGGAAGAAGTCTTGAATGCACGCAAAAGATGTTGCATCTCGAGCAAACCACTCCTATATAGTTAGTCGTTTGGAACTCGATCGATTCGTTCGTTGAACACGCGCGCGCATTACTTTTTTCGTCGTCGACCATAGAATAAAAGAGAAAGAGAGAAAGAAAGAGACTCTATATGTATATAAAAAAGGAAAAACTTTCTTGACCATTATCATCATTACACTTGTCCAAAGAGGACGAGAATTCTACTTTAACACGACCTTGACACCCATTAGTTGCCTTAAGAATATTTTCCTCCTCTTTTACATTATTACAGTAATAATTGTCCTAATAACATTAACTATAAAAGACCAAAAGACTGCGCATATCTTTCTTTCGACTGAATTCCTGGAACGATTTTTGCTTCTTTTCGTAAACTTCTTATCGACTTAACTACAGTCGGTATTACCGACTATTACAGCAATCTGCCTTATTATTGACAAACTCGTGAGAAAAATTGATTCACACACTTTTCTTGTTGGGAACAATTTTCTAACATTAAATTTAGTCCCTATGAACCAGAGGACCAGGTGAATAAATGCTATAAATTTAGTTCCCTTGAGTTTAAAGTCTAACGAAATCGGATTACCGATCCATAACTACAGTCGGTATTACAGCAATCTGCCTCATTATTGACAAACTCGTGGAGAAAAATTAATTCTCACACTTTTTCGTTGGGAAAATAATTGAAAACAGTTTTCTAACTTTAAATTTTTGTTTTCATAAGCTAGGCAACTAGAGGACTAAATATGGGGCTATAAATTCAGTTCCTTTGGACTAAAAAGATCATATTACCGACATAACTACAGTCGGTATTACAGGCATCTGCATTATTATTGCCAAACTCGTGAGAAATGTCAAAAAAATCCCATTTTTCGTGTAGAAAAAAATAATTAGAAAATAGAGAAATAAAAAATAAAACTAGAGAACAACTAATGCTGTGAATTTAGTTCATTTTAAATCAAATACTAATGAATACGAATACCAATGAAATACTAATAAACAGAAAAAAAATAATTGAAAAAAAATACCTAGAGTAATAATTGTCAGTGAAACATTATTGAATTTGCATGCTACATTTTTTTAATTATACCTTTTCCAAGTGAAAATATACGTATACACACATATATTTACAATATATACATATAATGTAGGTCTAAACATTTTCTCTGGAATGTAAATTGTTGCGCTAATAATTCGTATTGCAATCTCCGCGAGTCTGACAAGTTTTTGTGTAGCATGCCCCCATGAGTTTGAGATGATTTCTTTTTTTTTTCGTTCCCTCTTATTTTTTCTTGTTTTCTGTTTTCTTTTTCCTTCGAGTTGTGTTATTACAACTCGACGAGGATATAAGGTTATACCACCATGCTGGATATACGGGTGGAAAAAAAAACAAAAAAAAAAAATAAAAAAAAAAATAAGAGAGAGAAAAAAAATGTATATATAGAGTGTAGATTAGAGCGCACATATATAGAGCTTGAGGCCTTCATAGAGCGCGCTCCGCAGTAGTCCTCGTTTCTTCCGCATATCCTGTTGTATCAGAACAGAAGAGAGCCTCAAGCGATATACGTGGCATGTGCAACTTCGAAGAAGCCGTTTTCCAACTAGATTTAGAATATTTAAATTACACATTTAATTTATAAATTATGCTCAAATTGTGGTTAAAAAAAAGGAAAAAAAATAGAAAATAAAAAATGTAAAAACTCACGTAAATTATGCGCTTTTGCAAATCATATAATTTATAAATCTGGTTTTTGAACTTTTCCTTCAAATTGTATAGATTAGAACTGGAATAATAATATAATTTATAATTTAATTGTTATTATTATTATTATTAGGAAGAACCAACAGTTTTCTTTTTTGATTTTACCAAAATTTTTTCACAGAAAATATATTTAAAATTTTTATTAAATTTGTTGAAATGTTTATAGGAAAATTTTAACCCCCATTTCTGAGATTTGCATAAAAATTAACAATATTAACAATAACAATAATGGAATTAATAATAATATCAATAACAATAGCAGTATGAACAAAAACAACAATTGAAATAATAATAATAATAATAATAATAATAATTGAATTAATAATAATATCAATAACAAAAACAACAATTGAAATAATAATAATAAAATAAATAAAATAATAATAAATAGATAATAAGAATAATAAAAGTAATTACAGTTGTAACAATAAATAAGCTAATTAACATTACTAAAATTGTATTGAAATAAAAATATTTTCTAAAATAAAATTACTTAAACTTGTACTTCTTATTTATTATTTGTAGTTAATTGGAAGCTAAAGAATATTATCCTCAATTACGTAACTGAAATGACACTTTACATATGTTTCTCAAATACTAAACTGAAGAGGATGATGTTTCCTTGTTACTTTGCTAATGATGAGTTGTAAATTCCGTATAGATGAACTAGATATTAAAAAAAAATTGAAAATATAATTATTTTTGATTTGAGAGTGAAATGTTTTGATGTCATTTTATGTCTCGACAGTGACTAGACAAATAATTATTTTCAAGTTTATATAATGAAAAGACTTTTCTTCTCTATTCATAATCTCTGAATCATCAAACAATTGTCTAAAAAATATAAAATATTTAGAATGTTTTCCTGTAATTTTTACTTTTTTTCTGCTAAAAAAAATTATTTGGAAAATACGTAAAATTCTTCAGGATTTATTTATTATTATTGATTTTTCTTTTTTTGTTTTTAAAATTCAAATTTTTTTTGTTTTAGAGATGAGAAATTACTGTTGGTTAAAATTCAGGAGAGAAATATAAAATCTATATTTGATTAAGAGAAAATAGTTTTTTTTTTACAGGAAGAGACATGAGAAAAAAAGGAATAAAATTTCTTTTGAAATACGTTTTGTTCTGTAATTAAAAAATTTTTTTCACACAAACCACAAAAAAGTCACATTTTAATTTCCTTTTTCATCATTAAAGTTGCCTGTAATTAGGAAATTTTTCTGAAATCCTGCTATAATTAAGAAAACTCTCCTTTATTTTCTTACTTTTAAAAAAACATAGAACTAATTAATTTTTTACTCTAGTCAAAACCATTTAAAAAAAATCAACTTTAAACCTCTTTTGAGATTATAATTTTTTTTCTGGTTTAGATTTTCACGCGAGTAGCCAAAATACAAAGATGTTTAATTTTAATTTCTCTATGTTCAGGTCGCAGACTAGTTTTTTTTTGAAAATAAAATCATACACCCAATTTTTAATAAACTTTTGAGTCTGTATCATTTTCCATTAAAAAATTTTTTTTACAGTATTCAATTTATCGAGAAACATTTAATTTTAGCTGAAGATGATGAAATAAAAATATTCGCGGGAGAAAAATAAATTTCGAAGAGCAAGAACTAAATAAATAAAAACAATTTCTTTGAAAAAACAAATCTTCTAAATATTCAATTCCATATTTATTTTCATCGTGCATAGAACAAATATTTTTCTACAACCAGGAAAAAACAAGTTTATACACGTCATTCGAAAATGTGGAATTTCTGCTATGTAATAGTGCGATTTTTTTTCATGAGGATAAATTCTTCTTTTCATGATACTAATTTTTTTTCTTACTCCTCTTCTTGTATCTCCTATAGTCTCCCCTATTTTGTTGTAAGAATTTAATTACTTTTTGGCGAAAATTTTCGCCTCTTAATTATTTGATTGTAGTGAACAGAATAAATTGTACTTTTTGGTTTTTCTATTTAATTTATTGATAAAACTTATGGTAGACAGTAAATATATTTTTCGTTGTGGCATATATTTTATTTTGAAAATTGAGAATAAATGAATTGAGAATGAAAATGATTGAAAATGAATAGAAAAGAGTAAAAATTAATAGAAATTAAGAGAAATTAATAGAAATTACTAAAAATGATTAAAAATGAATAAAAATGAATAAAAATAAATAAAAATAAATAAAAATGAACAAAAACGAATGAAAATAAAAAAAAATGAATAGAAATTAATAGAAATTAATAAAAATGAATAGAATTTGACAGAAATGTATAAAAATGAATAAAAATTAATAGTAATGAATACAACTGAATAGAAATTAATAGAAATGAATAAAAATAAATAGAAATGAATAAAAATTAATAGAATTTGATAGAAATGAATGGAAACGAATAAAAATGAATAAGAATAGATAAAAATGAATAGAATTTGATAGGAATGAATAGAAATGAATAAAAATGATTAAAAATGAATAAAAATGAATGAAAATAAATAGAAATTAATAAATTTATTAATAAATTAATAAAATTGAATAAAAATTAATATAAATTAATAGAAACGAATACAAATGAATAGAAATGGATAGAAATGAATAAAAATGAATAAAAACGAATAAAGATAAATAAAAATGAATAAAAACAAATAAAAATAAATAAAAATAAAAAAAATAAATAAAATTGAATAAAAATAAATAAAAATAAATAAAAATGAATAAAAATGAATAAAACGGAATAAAAATGAAAAAAAATAAAAATGAATAGAATTTGATAGAAATGAATAAAAATGGATAAAAATAAATAGAAATGAATAGAAATTAATAGAAATTAAAAGAAATGAATAAAAATAAATAAAAATGAATAGAAATGAGTAAAAATGAATAAAACTGGATAAAAATAAAGAAAAATAAAAAAAAATAAATAAAATTGAATAAAAATAAATAAAAATAAATAAAAATAAATAAAAATGAATAAAAATGAATAAAACGGAATAAAAATGGATAGAAATGAATAAAAATGAAAAAAAAATAAAAATGAATAGAATTTGATAGAAATGAATAAAAAAAAATAAAAACGAATAAAAATTAATAAAAATAAATAAAAATGAATAGAAATTTATAGAAATGAATAAAAATGAATAAAAATGAATAAAAATAAATAAAAATGAATTGAAATTAATAGAAATGAATAAAAACGAAAAAATTGAATAACAATAGATAAAAATGAATAGAATTTGATAGAAATGAATAAAAATGATAAAAAATGGATAAAAATGAATTAAAATGAATAGAAACGATTAAAAATGAATAAAAATTAATAAAAATGAATACAAATGAATAGAAATTAATAGAAATTAATAAAATTAAATAGAATTTGATAGAAATGAATAAAAATGAATATAAACGAATAAAAATTAATAAAAATGAATAAAAACTAATAAAAATTAATAAATTAAATAAAAATAAATAGAAATTAATACAAATGAATAGAAATTAATAGAAATTAATAAAATTAAATAGAATTTGATAGAAATGAATAAAAATGATTAATAATGATTAAAGAGGAATAAAATCGAATAAAAATAAATAAAAATGAATAAAAAAGGGGGGAAAATTGAGAAAATAAAAAAAGCGTAAAAAAGAAGGAAATAAAATTTGCCATCAATGTTATATTTGTAGGAACAAAAAAATACTCGTTTTACTAACATTTCTTGTCAGTTGAAAACATAGTTGCTCCTCTGGGCGTAAGTTATTGAGCGGCTACGGTTTAATACAAGTAAAGCAGCAATCCTTATAAACAGCTATCTTAGCACAGTAAATGGCCAGCTTCTGTTAAGCAATAGAGTGAGTAAAAGAGAGAGAGAGAGAAAGAGAGAGAAAGAAAAAGAGAAAGAGAGAAAGATAAACTAGTCCTGCTGGGTTAAGAGTGGTAAGGACAGCAGCAAATGTCCGGTCTACGAACCTCTCTGACAGAGCGTGAAGTTGTATATAGCAACACAGTCTGTAAACTAAAGATGGCCGATTTTCAATCATATACATCCTTTAAAGCAACTATATACTTGCAAACTCTCATTTTAAATCATTTCTCAGACACGAATCATACTTTTACAAATATACACACACAAACATATAACCAACAATTATCCTGAATCGTCTGACTCCGAATTATAGCATTTTCACTTCTAAACCATCATACCAGAAGCATTCTCAAAACATAAAGAAGCAAACGAAAAAAAAATCCAGTCAACATATGTATAACATTGAAGAAAAAAAAAGGACAATGATTGACTCAATAATTGCAGGATACGGATCATTAGAGAAAACGTTTGAAAATTACACTTAGTTGAAATCAGTTTAACTATAGTTATATATACATATACATACATAAATACAATTTGGAAAAAAATAGCGCAAAGAAATTAGCGAAACAAAAACAAACAAAAAAAAAATCCGAAAATGAGGAGTAAATTTGAAGAGTATTTTTGTTACAAGTTTTCCATTCGTTTTTCTCCCGTAAAGAAAAAAGTCTACAAAGAGAAAGAAGCTTTTATAGTAATTTTTTTCTTCTGCGAGATTGCAGAGTATGCTTGCCGCAAGGAAACGTCTCACAATATCTGTAACAATAAGAATAAATTTGCAGCGAAAGCTTTTTTTGTATGTTTTAAAATTGAAAATTAATATTCGAATAAAATTTATTCAAATATTTATACGCATACATTGCTGACATCAGCAATGTTTGCCGCATTAAAAAGAATTCATTCCTGCGCGCTCTGTCGAGCGAATGAACAGCTTGGAATAATAAGTAAGCCGAAGGAGAGTCGCGTTAGTGAGAAGTATAATCATCTTCCTGTTTCTAAAGGCACGCGACGGTAACGTGCCACCGACCAATCACAAGAGACTTTTCCGAGCTTCTTTTCGCGAAAAAAGAAAACAAAAATGAAAGAAAGAGATACGAGAAGCAAAAAAAAAGGTAACACATGCCTGTAATTGATTATGACTTATTTTTCGAAACAAAGTTTTTAATTAATCAAATGGAAATTCTTCACTGTGATTATTAAGGTGCACAATAGATGTAATATTTAGATGTACTTTTTTATATTCTTCACGAACATATATATATATATATATATATATATATATATAAAAATATAAAATATAAAAATTCTAACATTATACAATATATAGTTGTATTATAATTGTTTTAAAAATAAAAGTTTTAGTAATTTTTAATTATAAATTAATTTTTAATTAACAGTATTATAATTGTTGTATAATAATATGATTAATGTATAGGAATATTTTTTTTATTTTTCCTAAACTTGTATTTCAAATATAACTTAAAATCGAAGAAATTTTTTTTTTCGTTTTGTATAGGAGTTCCAGTAGACTTCTTCTTCTTAAGAAAAATTTCAGACTACACTGAAAAAAAAATTTGCCCCAGAATGTTCATTTTTAAGTCAACTTTTACCATGAAACAAAAGCAATACACGAAAAACAGTTGTTTCTTTAAAAAAAAAAAAATTTTTTGTCTTAAGGCTATCAGGCAAACTAATTGTAAGGCAAAAATTACTTTTTCTTAAGGCGAAAATTGCTTCGGGTGCATTTTTTTTCACTGTAAAAACTTTACTATCATTGAAATTTAAAATAATTTCATAACAAAAGTATATTAATTCAGTTTTGTAGAATTTAAAATTTCATCAATTTTCAACAAATTCTTCTATGATTCTATCAATTGAAAATAATTGATGATAAACCTTTAATTTAAAAATTTAAGACACTCTTGTTACATTGAACAGAATTTGAAATTTCATCAATTTTTAACAACTTTTTCTAGAAATTAGAATTAAAAATAATTAAATATATACCATAATCATAAGTTTTATAGTAGAATTGTAGAAAATTTAAGACTATTCTCAACATTGATCAGAATCTCAAATTTCATCAATTTTCCATAAATATTACATCAAATAATTATCTTAATCATTGAAACTGACTTTAACTATAGAAGTTATGTATTAATTATGTAGGAATTCAAGTGGACTTTTTAATGAAAATTTAAAACAATCCTCGACATTGGCCAGAATATCGAATTTCATCAATTTTCTACAAATTTTGCTGTAATTTAAATTTAAAATAATAGTGCTAGCTTTAATCATTAAAATAAATTTAAAATAATTTCAAACCACCTTAATTATTCAGTTTTGTATAAGTTCAAGAATCATTCATCTAAATCATTCATTCATCTTAATTTTTAAATAAAATTGAAGATAATCCTCGACATTGGACATAATCTCAAATGTCATAAATTTTCTACAATTTTTACTGTACTTAAAATTCAAAATAATTTCAAACCATCTTAATTATTTAGTTTTGTACAAGTTCAAGTGGAATTTTTTATGAAAATTGAAGCTATTACTCGACATTAGACAGAATCTCAAATATCATCAATTTATTACAATTTTTACAGTAATTAGTACTCAATGTAATTAAAAATCACCTTAATTTATTTTGAAAATTTAAGACAATACTATAAAGTGATTAGATTCTTAAATTTTATCGAAATTTCTCATAAACTTTAATGTAATTAGTAATAATATTTTCAATTATGTATATTCCTTCAGTTTTGCAGAAATTCAAGTTTACTATTTTAGAAAAAAAAATATCTCAAATTTCATCAAATTTCTACAAATTTTACTGTTGTGAGTTAGTAAAATGATTAAAACTTACTATAATCATTTTTATTTGTATAAGTTCATTTAAAAACCGTTGACATTGAACAGAATCTCAAATTTCTACAAATTTTACTGTAATTGGTATTCAAAATATTCATTCAGTTTTGTAGAATTTAAAATTTCATGAATTTTCAACAAATTCTACTAGAATTACAATTAAAAATAATTGATGATAAATCTTTAATTATAAATTTAAGACTTTGTACATTGATCAGAATTTGAAATTTCATCAACATTTAACAACATATTCTAGAAATTATAATTAAAAATAATTAAATATACCATAATCATAAGTTTTAGTAGAAGGTCAAGGAAAATATTTGCAGAAAATTTAAGACGATTCTAAATTGACAAGTTTCTCATATTACAATAATTTTCCAAAAATTTTACTGCTAACAGTATATATAATATAATTTCCATAAAATTTATTCATTCAGTTTTAGAGAAATTCACAAGTGGACTTTTTGAGGAAAATTTAAGAAAATACTCTAAAATTAATTAGAATCACAAATTTTATAAATTTTTCATAAACTTTAATGTAATTAGTAAAAAAAAATAATTTCAATAAACTTTATCGATTCAATTTTGCGGAAATTCAAGTCTTATATTTTTTAGAAGAAAATTTCAGACAATCCTCTTAAAATTTTTGCAGAAAATTTAAGACGATTCTCAACATTGAACAGAATCTCAAATTTCATCAATTTTCTACAATTTTTAATGTAATTAATATTCAAAATAATTTCAAACCACTTTAATTATATAGTTTTGTGGAAGTTCAATAGGCCTTTTTAATTCATGTTTGTGAAAATCTTTTAAATTTACCAGATTCTTAATTTTTTTTTAATTTTCCAGAAAAATGGAAATAGTATTAAAAATATTTGAAATTAACCATAATCATTTTGATTTCAAGGAGTTCAACTGAACTTAGAAAGAAAATTAAAAGATAATACTCGACATTGACCAGAATATCAAATTTCATCAATTTTCTACAATTTTCACTGTGATTAGTATTGAAAATAATTTAAACTAACCTTAATACTTTAAATTTATCAAATAATAATATAATCAAATTATTTGCACAACAAAAAACTAAATATAATATTCTCTCTCTTCTTCGTTAATATTCATTGACATGAAATTGATTTTATTTTACATCGAAAATTTTTATTTATTTGTATAAATAAAAATACTAGTCATATATAATTTACTAATAAAGAATTCCTGAGTTGGATTGATGTTTTATTTTTTTTCTTTATTTTTAAATTAAATTTTAAAATCTATAATACAAAGATTTCTATTATTAAAAATTCCATAAATTTTACGCAACTTTACTGATAGAAAATTTGTTCTTAAATTAACGCCAATTTTGTCATATATAGGTGAATAAATTTAATAAAATTCTTCTTTAAACTTTTTCTTTTTTAATAAATACTTTATTTCCTTTATTAGAATTTTTCTTTATCACAATTTTTTTCTCTAGACATTATTCTTTAATTTAAAGTAAATGCGAGGGCTTTACAGTTTTTGTTTTGAAGCTATAGATAATTCTCGGTAAGTTTGTAATATTTTATACATTTATAAAACATTTTGAAAATTAGTTTTATTTTTTTAAATTTCATTAACAATTTTATTTTCTGTATTCATTTTTATATTTTATTTTTTGCTTTTTAATTCCGTTTCAGATATTCTTTTGTTTTTTAATTATTTCAGATTTATTTTTCAATATATTGTTCATATGTACATTTTACTTTTTTCACTGAAAAAATTACATTCTAATTTTAAGAAAAACTTCTTATATATGCGCCTAGAATATTCCCCACTTAAGTTAAGTGGGGAATATTCTTACAATAAGAAGAACATTATTATTTTAAGAATATTTACCACTTAATTTAAGTGGGGAATATTCTTGGCGCATATATAAGAAGTTTTTCTTAAAATTAGAATGTAATTTTTTCAGTGTTTGCTTTTCAATAATTGTTTGAGATTTTTTCTTGCCTTTTAATTCCGTTTGGATTTTATTTTCTTTATTTTGTTTTTAATTCTACTTCGGATTCTATGTTTATTTGTATTCTTTTTCAAAACTACTGCAAACTATATTTCAAGGCAAATTTATTTTATTTTCTGTTTGTGTCAATCAGACGTATTTACGGAGGGGAACATCGTAAATTGATTGGTATAAAATTAAAAAGTTTATAAATATTAAAAAAAAATTATTTAAGGTTTAAATGGTTATACACCTGTGTATAGGTTGGGCTAGGATTTTTTTTCAAATATCGAGGTCCAACTCTGACTGTGTTCTTCTACATGTAATAAAATATGAGTCTTGTTAAGAAATGATACTTAATTTTTTTTTACTGTTTAAAAGCTTCCGGAAATTAATTACCAATGCAATTAATTATAAGCACACAGTATTTCTGATATGTAAATATATATTTATTATATTTGAATGAAACTAGAGATAGTGTTATCAGTGCCATTATTTGTATTTTGTGCGGTTAGTGGGTAATTAATTTTCACTTTTTTTCTCGTTACCTTCTGCTATTGCGCAGTATTTTTTTTAATGATCTTACGCTTGCGCAGTAAATCTCTATTAAAAACATTTTTTTTACAAATTTTGAAACAATCTTTTCAATTGACTAAAATACAATATTCGACAATTTTTCCACAAATTAAACTGTAATTTGTATAATTTAAAAAGTTGATAAGAACCTAATTTATTAAGTTTGACTGGAGATTAAGGGGAACTTTTGAGCAGAATCTCAAATTTTATCAATTTTCTACAATTATTACAGTAATTGCAGTATTCAATATAATTAAAAATCACCTTAATTATTCAGTTTTGTAGAAAAGTTCAAGTGGCCTTTTTAATGAAAATTTAAGACAATAATCGACATTTGACAGCATCTCAAATTTCAACAATTTTCAACAAATTCTTCTATGATTAGAATTAAAAATAATTTATGATAAACTTAGTTATTCAAATTTGTAGGAGTTCAGGTAAACTTTGATAAAAATTTAAGTCTAAATTTGTCAAATTCCCAAATTTTATAATTTTTCATAAACTTTAATGCAATTAGTAATAAAAATAATTTTAATAAACTTCATTTATTCAATTTCGCACAAAATTCAAGTACAATTTTTAGAAAAAAAATTTCAGACAATTCTCTAAATTGACAAGATTCATAAATTTCATTAATTTACCAAAAATTTTACTTTTATTATAGAATTCAATATAATTAAATATATCATAATCATATAAGTTTTAGTAGAAGGTTAAGAAAAATATTTGCAGAAAATTTAAGACGATTCTCAACATTGAATAAATTCTCAAATTTCTTCAATTTTCCATAAACTTTACATCAATTAATGATCTAAAGCATTTAAACTGACCTTAATTATGGAAGTTATGTATAATTTATGTAGGAGTTCAATTGGACTTTTTAATGAAAATTTAAAACAATCCTCGACATTGGCCAGAATATCGAATTTCATCAATATCTACAAATTTTGCTGTAATTTAAATTTAAAATAATAGTGCTAGCTTTAATTATTAAAAAAATTTTTAAATAATTTGAAATCACCTTAATTATTCAGTTTTGTATAAGTTCCAGAATCATTCATCCTAATTTTTAAATAAAATTGAAGTTAATCCTCGACATTGGACATAATCTCAAATGTCATAAATTTTCTACAATTTTTACTGTACTTAAAATTCAAAATAATTTCAAATCATCTTAATTATTTAGTTTTGTACAAGTTCAAGAGGAATTTTTCATGAAAATTGAAGCTATTACTCGACATAAGACAGAATCTCAAATATCATCAATTTTTTACAATTTTTACAGTAATTAGTATTCAATGTAATTAAAAATCACCTTAATTTTCTTTGAAAATTTAAGACAATACTATAAAGTGATTAGATTCTTAAATTTTATCGAAATTTCTCATAAACTTTAATGTAATTAGTAATAAAAATATTTTCAATTAACTGTATTCCTTCAGTTTTGCAAAAGGTCAAGTTTAATTTTTTAGAAAAAAAAATATCTCAAATTTCATCAAATTTCTATACATTTTACTGTTGTCAGTGAGTAAAATGATTAAAACTCACTTTAATCATTTTTATTTTGTAAGTTCATTCAAAAATCGTTGACATTGAACAGAATCTCAAATTTCTATAAGTTTTACAGTAATTGGTATTCAAAATAATTAAAAGTTACCTTAATTATTTACTTTTGTAAATGTTCAGGTAAAGTTTTGAAGAAAATTAAAGGAAATACTCGATATTGAACAGAATTTCAAATTTTATTAATTTTCTACAATTTTTCACGCAGTAATTATAAAGTATTTGAAATCATTGAAGATAACCTTAATATTTAATTTTTTTATTATATAGTTCAAGATCAAGAAAATTGAGAGTCTCAAAATTGTCGATCTTTAAATTAAAAAGGGATTCAAATGTTTCATTTATTTTAAAACATTTATAGTATTTGCTCATTTTTCTTAAAAGTATCAAATTGATACCAAAGTGGATCAATTTTTTAGTTGATCCACATTTTTTGGGTATCAATTCGTTGCATGATACTTTTAAGTTAACAGTGATGTATAAAAGGTTATCTATATGTTTCTGAAAAAATTGTGATTTAGGACAATTAATTAATAATTTAATTAATTTTAATTGTTTAATTTTTAACTTAGAGGGCAATGATTTTAAGCTTTGAAAAATTATAACCAGTTCTTTGATTGAGACCCTTAAGACAGTACATTCTAAATTTAGATTTTCACATTTTATCAGTTTTCTACAAACTTTATAATGCAGCTAGTATTGAAAATATTAAAGACTAACTCTAATCATTTAGATCACACTTTTCTTAAACACTGTTTTAAAACTATCCACACTGCAAAAACAAGCATCTTAAAATACATGATAATCACTTTTAAAACGATTGAAACATCTTATTCTTCCATCTTCTATCTTAGAAACTAATGCATTTGAAGATGGATAACTTTTTGGAAACAACTTAAAAGTGACTACAAAAGTATCTTAAAATAAGATGCCTTCTTTTTACAGTGAAATGGCAACTAATTGATATCAAAAATGTGGACCAAATCAAAACTTGATACAGATTTTTGGCATCAATTTGATACTTTCAAGAAAACTGTGTAATGTATTGAATTAATACTAAAGTGTTTCAATTTGATACAAAAATTTAGCACTGCAAAAAGAAGTATTTTAATTTAAGATGTTTTGGTAGTCATTTCTAAGATGTTTTGGTAGACACTTTTTAGTTACTTGAAGTATCTTAATTTAAGATGTAAAAAGTATCTTCGTACACATTTTCTGTGTATTTTGGGGGTAAAAAGTTTTGAGGTTAACTATGGTCTCTTATGTTAAACACTTTATGTATCTTAGTTTTTAGTAACTTACACTTATGGCGCATCTTATGATTCTCAAGTAACTTATAGCCAAACATCTTATTGCAACAGAAATATCTTATAATTTAAGATACTTTAAAGAACTGACAAAAGGATCTTACTTTTCTAAGATGGAAGAAATATCTTCATCATTGCTAAAACTAAAATATCTGTAAGATGTTTTAGAAAACATCTTAATTTAAGATGTAAGACGCCAATTTTTCTATCTTACATCTTATTTTAAGATGTCAAAAAAGATACCTATTTTTGCAGTGAGATGACTTTTTTATTTGATCCATATATTTTGGTATGAAAATTATACACGTATTTATTAATTTGATAGTTTCAGGAAAAGTGTGATTAGTTGAAGATCAAGTGGACTTTTTTTGAAGATAGAAGAAGAAGAAGAAGCATGAGATGAAATTCGTCGAATGACCATGGACCATATCTCTCTTGTACGCGATAGTTTCTTTAGATGACGGATGGGGACAGTTGTTGCATCGCGTTACTGCCAAGAATATCTCTTCTTCTAACTTCGTCCCTCCCTTGTCACCCTTCTGTTCGCCTGGTGCAGTGCACCGTGTCGTGCCACACACACACACACACCACACTTGCCATCTCAGACTTGTATACCTCGCCCTTTCCGCCCTTTCTATATAACTTGCAACTCTCTACACAACACTATAAAGAAGAGCAAAAGTATCAGGCTCAACAACCCATATCCTCAAAAACCATTTCTCTATCTCATTCTCGTTTCCACTCGTTCTCGCATACATGCGTCGTCTTTAAGGCAAGTTTCTTCTCTCCTCACCCTGTGCCACCTCATCTTAATCACGCCATCTCACTTTATCATGATCTCTCTCTCTCTCTTTTCTCCTTCCATGTGTGTGTGTGTGTGCTTCCTTCGTTCCTCATGGACCACGCACCATCTCCATCTGCTTGACGTTCTTCCACCCTTCTCATCGCGACGCTCTATCCGTTCCACATCTTTGCTGTGGGTTCATCAAGCGGCCTGGCCAAGGAGTTCGTTAGTGCAATATATATATATATACATTGCATGTATAATTATGCATTGACGGACACGCATCTCGCCACATGCGATAGGTATATAAGATCGTAACCATCTCAAAAACAGCTTCTTATAAAAGCTGTACTGGAAAATTTTGTAAAAATAACAGAGAACCTTGAAACACGCGACTATAAATAGTATTAATATCATCTTCTTCATAGCACAACAAAATTTAGCTAAATTGTATTATAAGCTATATATAGATACAATAATCAGAAACAGAAAATATTCGCCCGAATACACTGCAAAAATAGTCTAAAGTCTTTCTTCATATCCTAAAATATGTAAGATGAAACAAACAACTTTTATATATCTTAAAATAAGATGCTCTCTAAAGTATTCTATACACTGATTTTTAAGATACCTTTAAGCGCACTTTTAAGCAGTGATCAAGATATCGTCGACTGTATAAAATTTCAAGAATTCATCATAAATCATAAAATTTTTAAAAGTTTGTTATAAAACAGTACCAATTTCCAAAGTTTGTTAAAAAACATATACCAGTTCAAAAGTTTGCTATAAAACATACCATTCCAAAAGTTTGTTATCACTGTTACCTAAAAAGTATCAAATTGCCAGGAATTGATCTCAAAAAGTGGATCAAAGCATCATTTGACCTTAATTTTTTAATCATTTAGGGATTACTTTGACATTTTTAGGAAAACAGTGATAAAACATACCAGTTCAAAAGTTTGTTATACAAAACATATACCATTCCAAAAAGTTTGTTACAAAACATTCCATTTTGATGAAGATCCATAAAAGCATTGCACCAAAGAATTTCTAATGATTATAACAAGCAATTGATTTAAATTATTAGAAAGTTTGAGTTAATCCATTGATAAGATGAACAAACCTCTTTTTAAAAATGCAGAACCTTATCCTATATCTCTCACATGCAATAGTATTGCCAGTCTTGGAATAAAGCGAAAAACATTTTTTTCTCAAAATAGGGTTTTTAGAAACATTTAAATGTTTCTAAAATGGTACATATATTAACGAATTTCTGAAATGGTATATAAAGTTTTCCACCAAGCCGACGATATTTCTTCCATCTTTGAAAAGTAAGATACTATATACTGTAGGATACTTCTGTTCTCTCAAGTATCTTATTAAGATGTTTCTGGCGCAATAAGATGTTTAGCGATAAAGTACTTGTGAATCATAATAGGCAAAAGAATATTAGGAAAAATTAAAAATGCCTAATGTATTTTAAATATAAGTCTATATCAAAACTTTTTTCCCGAAAAATATGCTGAAACTGCGTGTACGAAGATACTAACATCTTAAATTAAGATTTTTCAACTAATCAAAAAAGGATTTTTTCTTCAATACTTCTAAAACATCTAAAATTAATATACATCTTTCTTCACTGCAATAAGCACTTTTTTCATTAATTGCAAATCTGTGAGAAAACTAAACTAAACTGTATTCATGATTTTGAAGAAATCATATTGTAATCACATTAATCGTTAATTAAAACTATAGCGAAAATAAAGATCGCGTGAAGTTTCTTGTTTCATTAACATTGAAAAATTCAATTATTTAGAAGAATTCTACTCAAAATCACTATTTTTCTAAATACATTCTCAGGAAAGATGGGAAAAAGTGAGAAAATTTTGTCAAAACTACTGAAACAATATTCAATTTCGAAAAATCATAAAATAATTCTGAATATGTTAGATTCCTCATCATTGAAAAGATTTTATTTATTTCAAACTTTTTTCTATTTTTAACATCAATTGAACTTTACAGATTTTAAAGATAATTTAGGTTTAAGAAAAACTTTAATAATTCAAATTCTTAAAAAATTAGTTATATTTTTTAATATACATTTCATACGTTCTTAAAAATAATAATGGATTTATGGATAAATTTTACTTAAAACACTAAAAACATTGAATTTTTGGAAAAATTATAAATGATTGCATAAACTCAAATATGTTTAAAAGTTTTTTTTAATATTCTCGTCGAAATTTCAATTATTTTAAAAATTGTTAACAAAATTTTTTGGCAAAATTCAATTATTTAAAAATTTTTAAATAAAATCCTTGCCAAAAATTCAATTATTTTCAAAAATTTTCCTCAATTTCATATGAATTCTATTATTTACAAATTTCTTTCTTCATAAAAATGTTATTAAAAATCGTCAGACGAAATCAATTATTTCGTATTATTAATGTGGTAAAAAAACAATGTTATTTTAAAAACCTGACAAATTTCCATTTTTTAAACTGGAAAAATCAGGAACTTTCAAATGAACAAATGCGTGATAACCCTGATCAAGTGTTCAATAAATTTCTCAAGCAAAACAAGTAATAAAAAATTAGGGTATCCAAAAATTGTTTTATTTATATTTATTTTTTATTATAATTTCGATAATATAGTTTTTAACAAACAGAAATCCTGTTAATATTTTTTTCCAAAATAAATATCAAAATAATCAAAATTTGATGTATAACTTTTTTTTCTACTTAAAACTAGTACTTTGTTTATAAATTGTCATTGAGAAGCAGAAAATGTGCAAAATATTTTCTACATTTAATTTTCCAACCGTTTTTTAATTTTTTTTTTTTAGAAAAAATTACCTAGTCCTGAATACGACGATTATTATAGCTAATAATAATAAGTGAAGCTGATAGAAAAATTATACTTATTTTTTAATACTAGTTCAAGTGGACTTTTAAATCAACAATTAACAAAACCCCAATAATAATTGACCAAAATTCTGAATCCTCGACATTGAACAGAATCTCAAATTTCATCAATTTTCTACAATTTTCACTATTGTTAGTAATTAAAATGATGAAAACTCACTTTAATCAATTTTATTTGTAATTTCAATTATCAATCGTTGACATTGAAGAAAATCTCAAATTTCATCAATTTTCTACAAATTTTTTCATAATTGGTTTAAGATAGTACTCTAAATTAATCATATTTAAACAATTTTCAGAAAATTGAATAATAATCGAAATAATTGAAAATAACCCTAATTATATAATTCAATAGGAGTTTAGGTTCATCAAATTTTTTATAAATTTTATAGTAATTGGTATTAAAAATCAATCATCAACTTTTTATAAATTTTATAGTAATTGGTATTGAAAATATTGAAAAATAATAAAATATTGAACAGAATGTCAAATTTTTCTAATTTTCTACAAATTTTTACAGTAATTATTATTTTAAATAATTTAAAACCTCCTTAATTATTGAGTTTTGTAGAAGTTCAAGTGGATTTTTTTTAAATGTTGAAAATTTGTATAGTTATAAACAAATGAAAAAGTTTCATTTTTCATATTAACTGTTTCTTTTAAAAAAATTGAAGATTGTTTATAAATCAATTTTATAATTAAATTATTGATTTAGTCCGAAATTCATGAATCTCTATAAAACTTGTTACGCCATGTTTTTTTCAATTCAAACTCTTGTTATCGATCCATAGCAATTATTTAAGAAACTTTTTATACCCCCACAACTTATCATATTTATATATATATATATATGTCACATATAAGGAAATTTAATGTCATTTTAAATGTGTTATTATTTACTTGTAAATTGAAGAAAAAAAAACTTTCATTCAAATAGAACATGATATTATCCTCACGATACTGTATAGTTTTTCTAAATAACAACGTAAAGGTAACGCACTATTTTTAAATTTCTGATATATAACTATAAAAAATATAAAAATTATTTCTTCAAGTAAAACCAGATTTCCAGTAAATTTTAAAAAAGACATATTTATTTTGCCTTTTTATTTTCACTTCTAAACTTTGAGAATATAGTTGCAACTATTTTTGGATAAATAAAATATTAAAATAGATGTTTATGTTAATTTATAAAATTTATTTGTTCACAACCGTGAAATGTTTTTAAAATTAATATTGATAATTGTTCAACTCATATCAAAAAAGTATTTTATGTAATTTGAAATGTTCTTTATTAATTTTATTTTTTCAAGAGTTTTGTCTATAACAATTTATTTTCTATATCTATAATTTCAATTTTTTTTTGAAATGTTTTTAAAAACTAAAACAAAGTTTCTTTTAAATTTTTAAAAAGAATTTTCTAATAGTTTTTTTCAAGTACTGAAAATTATTTGTATTTAATATAAAAATGCGTTCAGCAATAATTAACAACAAAAAAAATTTACACTACCTAACTTTTTTTACACAAAAATTAAATTTTATTTAAAGGATTAAGCAAAAATGAAACATTTATTTCAATTGAGATTTGAGACTAAATTTTTTATCACAAAATTTGCAAATACTTATAGAAAATTTCCATGATAGAGAGTTATAAAATTTGGTAGAAATTTATTATTTTGTATTTATTTTATATTTTTTTTATATTTTATTTTATATTTTTTTTATCTATATATATATTGAAATATTTTTGTCAATTTTCCGAGTGTGTTTTTTCCTTATTTTGTGCATTGCGTCAGGTAGTGTAAAGGGTGCGGGATATAACAGAGTTTTAGACATAATGCGCTTAGTTCGCAATCTAACAGGTGGTTGTCCTGAATGCCGAACAATTATCATATTAATTTGGTAAACTTTGCCCAACCACAAACTAACTCACTCTCACTCTCCTCGCAGAAACTATTTACCAAAATGAAAATAACGCGCTCGCAATGTATACAATATCCATATATATTTTGCTTAAACGAACATCAATGTATATAGTTTTCAATTATCATTTCATGTGCGCATAATTAAATTGAATCTCAACAGAGTGAAATTAATTAGCGTTTATTAATAAATTCTTTACTTTACAACAATGTCCTGAAAAGAAAAATTTTTTTTCCTTTCTTTTTTTTTCGTACATCTATAAACATGTGTGTTTTCTATTACAATATTTTTTAAGTAATTGTTTATTAAAGCGTATTAAAGATTAAAAAATGGAGAAAAGAAATTCTCAGTTTATTGAGAAAATTTAATTTAAATTATTTTTAGTTCAATGCCTCCTTGTACTGATAATACAACAATATTATATATATATATATATATATATATATATATATATAAATATATATTGTACACGTTGTTGAAAAGAGTTAATTTAGTATAATTTGTATAGAATACCCCGTGTGTGGAAATTTAAAATTGATTTCTATAAATATCAATATTCGGCTTTTTATTAATTTAGGTAAAATATTTAGGTAAAATATTTGGGTAAAAAAATATTTTTATCATAAAAATTAAATAAATATACAGTTGAAAATGTCGAATGCTCGAAAAATTTCAAATATTTGTTCGAAATAATTTACAAATTTAGCATATAAGGTGAAAAAATTGCGGTCTTTAAAATATTCGAACCATTCAATAAAAAAAAAAGAAGAAAATAATTTTCCTCTCAATAGTTTACAACAACAAAAAAATATAAATTTTTTTTTCTTCTTAAAAAAAGTAATATTTAAACGTACATTCTAGTTGGAAATTAGATTTAAAATTGCTTAATCCATCAAGAAAGTATTTTTTTTTTTTTTTTTTTTTGCTCTCAAGAGAGGTTTCGAATAAACGAGTCTCGGATCCACTTCTCAATCTACTTTTGACACTCAGAAGGAGAACTCCATATACAGATTGCGGTAGATATGCACGCTCGAAACCGCAGTCGATCGTGTTTCTCGTTAGTGGAGAAATTCAGAAGAGAATTTCCACGGAAATGTTTTTTCTTTTCTGCGATATTTTTTTTTTCTTTTCTTTTTTTGTGTGTGTGACTCATTCTCAAAATCGTGTAGAAATGAATATTTATAATCACGTGAAATTTTTTTTTTTTCACCACCAAATATCAAGTATTCCGAATATGGTTTTTAATCACTTTTAATATTTATAGACGAAAGATTTTTTTTATCGAAAATTGAGAAACAAAAATTGACTTTTATTTTCTATACTCTAATTTAATGTTTTTAATTTTTATGTAATTTAACACAGCTGGAAATTTGATAAATTTACTCTTCGCTATATTAAAACTCCACTGAAAAGTCCGAGTAACAAGTTTCAAGCAAATTTGTGCATTTCGGAAAAAAGTGTCCGCCATATTGGATCCGCCATCTTGAATTTTGAAAATCAGACTTCAGATTCGTAATCAGTGATCCAAATAAATAATTTAACGTCTAATTCTATTTTTTCGATTTTTTTTTGTCAAGAATTAGAATTTTCATTAAGAAATAATTTCTAGACAAGTAGATAAAAGTAGAACGTGAATCTGAAAAAAAAAATTGAAAATGAAGTTAATTAAGAAGAAAGGATGGGGGGGGTAACTTCGAGATCTTCCATTACACTGTTGGAAACTTCAATTTCTCTTCATCATTCAGAACTTAAAGGTGCATTTACATACTTTTGCATTACTTGCGGCGCAATAATGATTACATGGGAGGAACATAGAATAACGATCGCAACATTCAAGAAAAAGGGGAGCATTCGTAAACAATAGATTACACAAAGTACTTATTTTCTTTTATGCAAAGTGTAAAATGCAGGTAAAGAACATCTCTCAGAATCGACTGTCCATCACAATGTAAGAAGTATTTGAAACCGGTTTAAACCGGTACTCGGTTTCGTTTGCTTCGCAGCATCTTTGGTGTCAGAACAACAGAAGCCACAGCGGCCACACCATTTCTTGTTTGAATTTTTTTTTCTTTTCTTTTTTTTTATTCAACGTCATTTTCATCCAGTATATATATATATATAGTTATATATTTGACCGCGAACCACAAAGAATCGTTGAAAGGCGATAATCTGATCTGATACAAATTAAAACCATTCAAGAGTCTTGATCAGGCAAAGATAACGACCACATTCAATGTCCTGACATCTTTGAAACTATCCCATCGATCCATGAGATCCAATCAATTAGAAGAAATCAAATGGCTGCCTATGAATAGAAATGAAGAAAGCAATTTGTATACTTCAATAAGTTATCTACAGTTTTACAAATATTACATTCCTTTTGCACTGTATATGGTCTTATTAATCTTATTTGGAAAAAATTACGAAATATTTCGATTTGATTCAATTTTTTTTTCTAATTTTAGACATTGGACCGAAAGTAGCGTTTGAATTCATTGTAGGAAGCTCATATAACAAGTTTTAAAGTAATTAGCACGAGGTTTTCCAAATTTTGTCCGCCATATTGCATCCGCCATTTTGAATTTTTAAAAACTAACCCTAAAATCACAATTATCGTCCCTGAAACCCCCCAGAAACAAAGTGTCAAGAGAATAAGCTCAAAATTGCAAGAGGTTGTCCGCCATTTTGAATTTTCAAATATCGCAAAAAAAATTCCAATAACAGAAAATTTATATATATATATGGTTTTTTTATTATTAAAAAGCAAGATCTCTTCAAACTTTTTATTTAGTTCTTAAATATTTTCAATATCCCATGTGGTGAAAGAGAATTTCCAAATGCTCCAAGTGACAAAAATATCTAAGTTACAAGATAGGATTATGATAAAAATAAAATTTCAAAATGACGACTAAAATTTATAAATTGTTCTACAAAAATTTTAATAAGGATACAAAACTGTTAAAAAGTAATTAGTTTCGCTTGAAAATTATTACTCAGAAGTTTTTCAAGGTCAATGATTACAAATCTGTTATTTGTTTCTAAAAACCAAAGATGGCGGATCCAAAATGGCAGTCGAACGAACTTAAAACTCAATCGGATTTACTCGAGAGTTTTCAAGGTCAATTTGAGTTTATAACTCAACAACACTGAGAAAGATTTTTTTTTTTAATTCAAAAATAAGTGTTCAACCAAAAAAAAACCATGTTTGAATTAAACAAATTTTATTGAACTAAACAAATTGACTTAAACATAATTTTTATTGATTCAAATTTATTACGTATTAAAGCAAAATTATTATGTTTAATTCAAAGATAGTTTTTGGTTGGACAGCACAACAAGGATAAATATATTATGTTTGATTCAAATATATTATTTTGATTGAAATTACAATTACTTCCTAAAAAAAAAATAAAATTCAAATCTTATGACATTGATATATTTTTATTAAATTTTGATTTGATGGACGTCGGGCATCAACTTTATGAACCTCCGAGTAACAAGTTTCAAATAAATTCGATTGAGTTTTAAAATTTTGTTAGTCCGCCATATTGGATACGCCATTTTGAATATTTGAAAACAGACATTTTTTTCCTGAGAAAACTGTTGAGTATTTCAATTTAAAAATTAATACACATATAAAGGGGACTTTGAACATTATTTTGACATTATGTTATTTATAAAAATAATTTTCTAAAATTTTTTATAAACAATTTAAGGGAGCTTGCATCATCAGTTCTTTTTCGGAAGATCTCAACAATTCAAAATTAAACTTCTTTTTCGGAAGATTTTAACAATTCAAAATGAAATTAAAAAAAAAAACTTGCGACGTCTAGACCGAAAATAATTCCAATTGTCCCTCCTTCGTTAAATAAATAAATTAACCTAATATCCGACAACGAACAAATATTATAATTAATCATTCAAAAACATCAGTCTAATCGTAGATTAGCCATTTGTAATTGGCGATTACTAATTACTAATTAGTTTGGAAAAATTTCACAGCAAGAATTGATGAGAGACAAGAGTTGTTGGAATTTATAGGATTCATTGAACTTTAAGTATATAGGAGGATTGCATGTACATATGGTGGTAGTAAGGCATCGAGGAATTATCATCTTTCAACCAATGACTGTTAAGAAAAAAATACTAATGCTACTGGATCATGATGCTGCGTATGCCGAGTTGCTGATCGAGAGTTGCTCTCGAGAGTAATGTTAGTGTTTCCGGTTTGGACCAGCATTTGCCGTCTTGAAACCATTGCACGCACACGGTAAATCTATCTCTACCTATCGCAGTTTTCAGTGTGTACTGACACGCCCATAATCACGGCAATTACGTACACGGAAGACGTGACCACTCCTAAGACATCCGGCAATCAGGCGCATTTTAATTATCATCATTTTTTTTTTTTTAAATTATTTTTTCATCTCCCTAACTCAGCATCATCCATTACAAAAGTTTATATGGAAAACATATTATTACAAAACACAAATGATGCCTGAAATTTTTTTTTTAAATTCCACAATCAACTAACAATGAAAATTGATGAAAAAAAAAACAAAATACAATATCCTAAAAAAGTATGTATATGTTATATTAGACTCGTTGACGTGAAAAATGATTCACAGTTTTACAAAAAGGAGGGAAAAAAAAAAAATTGTATCGGATCATTGACCGGTTATCGTGGACAATCCACACCAGTTCGATGGCAATAGTAAAAGAGAAGAGACTCTCATTCACTCGGTTTAGCATTTAACAGCCAGAATCAGTGAATGAAACATTCATTAACCGCGATATAACTACCTGTTGCGAATAAAATTCAATAGTATTACATTCTTGTCGACATCGCTTTTATATAAAACGACATTGGTTCAATTCTTCCAATACAACTATACCGTCGTATGCATAAATGCATTAAGTGTCTAAATAAATATTAAGTAGAACTGTTAAATAAAATCCTAACGGTTTTGAAATTGATAGGGCGTTAGAATTTCTCTTCAGTACAGGAGACTTCGAGTTCCGTATATATATATATATATATAACTAGAGAGACAACATTTACAGACGCAGATATTTATATATATATTCATCTTGCATTATATTTAGGTCAAGTTCGTTGTAAACTCTTTCTTTATGATAACACGTAATTAATGATCATTTACTCTTTAGAAAATAAATCAAATCCCTTCGAATTAGAATGCAAAATTCAACAGTTAACTTGATGTTTAGATGTTATTCAATTTTATGATATGGAATATTGAGAAGGTTGTGATTTGGTGAAGAAGGCAAACATTTTTTTGTCTATACAAAAGCTGGTTGTTTATTCATAATAATTTCTTTGGCATTGAATACAATGACAATTTAAACACAATGATGTTTGAACAAAAAATATGTGAATTTTTGATTCTAAATTATTTGAAGCGAGCAGAGCCTGTATTGTGCTTGTGAGAGAACAACATAGGAACTGACCAATGCAACTGAAGATAAATTTAGTGTTCAAAAGAATTACTGAATTCACTTCTAAATAAATACCTGGATTCAGTTCTTAATGGATAACTACATTAATTGCTTTATGCAGTGACGAACTCATTATCGTTTGCATTGCTAGATTAACTATAGAATAAAACTATAATTTACTGGATTAATTCCTGAATGCACTAATCGCTTAATTACTCCATTAGGTTCGGAAATAAACACTAAATTAATTACTGAATAAATTCATGGATTCAGTTCTAAATTAATTATTGGAATAATTACTGAATTCACTACTGAAATAATTAGTGAATAAATTGATTGATTAATTTCTGAATGAATCACTAGATTAATTAGTGAATGAATTACTAAATTAATAACTAGATTAATTGCTGAATGAATTACTGGATTAATTGTTGAATTAATTACTGGAATAATTGCTGAATAATTTACTGGATTAATCGCTAAATAATTTACTGGATTATTCGCTGAATGAATTACTGAATTAATTAATGAAAGAGATACTGTCATAATTACTGGATTAATTAGTGAATAAATTAATTCATTAATTTCTGAATGAACCACTAGATTAGTTAGTAAATGAATGAATTAATAACCAGATTAATTGCTGAATAAATTACTGGAATAATTGCTGAATAATATAATGGATTATTCGCTGAATGAATTACTGGATTAATTAATGAAAGAGCTACTGTCTTTATTACTGGATTAATTATTAGAATAATTACTGATTGCACTACTACCATAATTACTCGATTAGGTTCAGAATTAATTACGGAATGAATTTGTGAATTAAGTTCTGAATATATTATTGGAGTAATTACTGAATGAACTACTGGATTAATTGCTAAATGAATTCCTGGATAACGTTTATGAACAAATGATGGAAATAATTACTGAATGAATGAATTCTGGATTAAATACTGGATGAGGGTCTGGATTACTTACTGGAAGAATTACTAGATTAATTGCTGAATGAATGACTGGATTAATCACTGGATGAGATTTTAGATTAATTACTAAATGAATTCCTAGATTACGTTCTCAATAAGTTATTGGAATAATTACTGAATTAACTACTGGATTAATTGGTGAATAAATTGATTGATTAAATTCTTACTGAATCACTAGATTAACTCGTAAATGAATTACTAGATTAATTCGTTAAGGAATTACTAGATTAACTTGTGAATGAATTACTAAATTAATTCGTGAATTAATTACTAGATTAATTCGTGAATTAATTACTTGATTAATTCGTTAATGAATTACTTGATAAATTCGTGAATGAATTACTGAATTTATAACTAGATTAATTGCTGAATGAATTACTGGATTAATTACTGAATAAATTCTTGGATAACATTTATGAATAAATTATTGGAATAATTACTGAATCAATGAATACTAGAGTAATTACTGGATGCGGTTCTGGATTAGTTACTGAATGAATCACTGAATAAGTTACTGCATTAATTACTGGATTAATTGTTGAATAAATTTCTGGATTCATTGCTGAATGAATTACTGGATTAATTGCTGAATGATGTACTGTATTAATTACTGAATGTATCACCGAATTAGTTAATTATTGAATGAAGAACTGGATTAATTACAAAATGAATTGATGGATTAATTGCTAAATGAATTACTGGAATAATTGCTGAATAAATTACTGCATTAATTGTTAAATGAATTACTGGATTAATTAATGAAAAAGCTACTGTAGTAATTACTGGATTAATTATTAGAATAATTACTGAATTCTCTACTGTCATAGTTACTCGTTTAGGTTTATAATTAATTACTAAATGAATTTGTGAATTAAGATCTGAATAAATTTTTTGGAATTATTACTGAATAAACAGAACAGCTGGATTAATTGCCAAATGAATTCCTGGATTAAGTTCTGAATGAATTACTGTATTAATTACTGATAAAAATACGAAATGAATTAGTGGATGAATTGCTGATTGCACTACTAGATTAATTACTGAATATATTAAAAATTTAATGAAATATTGAATGAATTACTGAATTATTAATGAATGAACTACTGGCCTAATAACTGGATTATATACTGAATGAAATCCTGAATTATGTTCTCAATTAATTACTGGATTAATTACAGAATTTATTGCTGAATTAATTATTGGATTAATTACTGAATTAATGGAATAATTACTGATTGAATGGATTAATTATTGAATGAATTCCTTGATAACGTTTATGAATAAATGATTGGAATAATTATTGAATAAATAAATACTGGATTAAAAACTGGATCAGGTTCTGGATTAGTTACTGGATTAATAGCAGAATGAATTACTGGATTAATTACTGGATGAGATTCTAGATTAATTACTGAATGAATTCATGGATTACGTTCTAAAACAATTATTGGATTAATTACTGAATGACTAAATACTGATTGAATTCATGGATTACGTTCTAAAACAATTATTGGAATAATTACTGAATGACTAAATACTGATTGAATTCCTGTATTAATTATAAAATTTATTGCTAAATAAATAACTGGATTAATTACTGAATTAATTCCTGGATAACGTTTAGGAATAAATGATTGGAATAATTACTAAATGAATACTAGATTAATTATTGGATGTGATTCTGGATTAACTACTGAATCAATCACTGAATGAGTTAATGAATGAATTACTGGACTAATTACTGCATTAATTGTTGAATGAATTACTGGATTAGTTGTTAAACGAATTTCTAAATTAATTGCTAAATGAATTACTGGATTAATTGTTGAATGAATTACTGGATTAATTGCTAAATAAATTACTTTATTAATTGCTGAATGAAGTACTGGATTAATTACTGAATGTATCACCGAATTAGTTAATTATTGAATGAAGAACTAAATTATTTAAATTTAAAGAAATGAATTACTGGACTTATTACTGAATGAATTTTAAGACTAAGTTCAAAACGAATGATTAGATTTTTTTAGAGCGTATTATTGTATTTATGAATTACTGGTCTAGTAAAATAGACAGCCTTACGTGTTCCCCTCTTTTGAGTCACCGTCGGTACAGTAGAGCCCTACGTTACCAAAGAGCGCCATCAAACTTGCGGTGGCGTCCTCAACTAGAGCAAATAAAATTAAAGCGCTATTAATTCTAAAAAAAATCTATTGAATTAATTAACATAGAGAAGTGAAAATACCGTTAGATTATTTAGAAGTATCGTAGAACACCCTGCATAAAGTATGTTAGAGAGAAAAAAAATATCTGGCGACATTGCGGATTTATTGGTTTTATTAAAGATTATTGTGCAGACTGTATGTAGGTTGTGTATATGCGTATATAGACTGTGGTTGAGAGCTCGATAACCAAACAAGACCGCAAGAAGATGATTTTCTCGAAGGTCCTGTCAAGGACGTCGGCCGTGTATTGCAGCTTCACTGGACTGCCAGTATGCGGGTAATCCGCCTATCTACTTATGAGAAACGGTGTAGTTGCACGCACACCATGAACCTCCTTTACACACGTGGCATGCACGCGATTCCTGCTGTTTCTAAAGTATCATCTACATACGCAAAAGCAGAATCAACATTCAAGAGAAAATAATTAACTCACTTAAAAAAAATATATAAAAACATTTTTTCCTAAAATACCCTTAAATTCAAAACATCATATTCTTTAATGACAATCATTGTCTTTCTGTTAGTAAATACATTTCAGTTATAATTTATAAATTCTAAAATTCATTCCCTACACTTCTTTTTTACTATTCACAATTTTTATTTTGCAAATTCTTCCATTCTTTTTTATAATACCGAAATCGATACAATGTAGTTATTTTTCAAGAGAGAGAATTTTTTAAATTATTATGGATTTCCTGCACGTCAGGTTTTAATTAATTTCCTCCCTCTTATCACCAGTTACCTTTTTTCCTGATTGGTGTGTAAAAACCTTTATGAATAAAATTCTACACACATACATTGAAGTTTCCTCTCTCTCTCTCTCTCGCTTATCCTACAAAGTAGTTAGCTCGTGCAATCACCCGAACGTGCAACGAGATCGAGGTATATGTATGTATATATATATAGAGAAGCCTCGAAAGAGTGATGAGTAGGCCAAAAAAAAGAAGAAAATAAATCAAAATTACATACCGAAGAGAAGACGATGCGCTTATAAATCTCTATTCGATATTACTATCCAGTAGTGGATCTCTTTAAAATTAGAAAGATAATTATTTATTGAAACTGTAGTCTAATATTTAGTTTACAATCCACGTAATCCAGTCATTGGAGGGCGCCATAAATGGATATAAGGAAATAATTACAAAAATTTTCTTAATACACATTCTAGATATTTAGATGCGTTTGCTACTGTTAACATTTGAATGTAATAATGTGATTCTAAAATTAAATTTTTTCTAGGAATTTAATAAGTTTCGTATTTCATTTGGATAAATTTTTTAGTCAATTTTAGTAAATATCTTTGAGAGTAATCTTGTTTTTGGAAAAAAAAATTAATCAGGAAAAAACAGCAGCTCTTCAAATAAAGGAACCTCACTGAACATAGTGAGCCACACGCATGAAACACTGCAGGTGAAAGAGCTCCTTATATACCCGCGTGAAGGAACAGGTCCTCACTATTGGTTAGTGACGAACGGGTGGGGAGACGCTCAGAGTGGCTATGATTCGCCAATGGCAAAAATCGACGCCGCCAACCAAGTTGCAATGATCAAGTGGTGCTTGATCACTAGATGAAATAAAGTACAGGATAATTTATTATATTAATGAAAATTTTTTGGGTTTTTACTCCAGATTCGTGATTCGTGACACTGAAATTTTGAATTTCGAAAATTACATTTCACATTAGTAATGGTGATAAAAAAAGATTCCCCAAAAATAATTTTTATTCGAATCCAATCACTTTTAGCATTTTTATACTTCAGGGAACTATTTAGAAATCAAATTTCAAAAATTCGTTCACCATATTAGATCCGCCATATTGAATTTTGAAAATTACACTCCAGATTCGTAATTGTGATACTGAAAATTCTCAGAAAAAAATTTCAAGCGATTTTTTTTTATCACTTTAAGCAATTTTTTTAATTGAGGGAACAATTTGGAAAGAAAATTTCAATACTTCGTCCGTCATATCGAATCCGCCATTTTGAATTTCAAAAATTACACTTTAAATTCGTGATCAGCAACACTGGAACTCCCCAAAACAAATTTTAAGCAAATCTACTCACTTTAAGAAATTTAGTACTTCGGAAAACAATTTATAAAGAAAATTCTAAAAAATTCGTCTGCCATATTGGATCCGCAATTTTAAATTTCGAAAATTACCCTTGAGATTCGTAATTGTGATACTAAAAATACTCAGAAAAAATTTTCAATCGAATCTAATCACTTTAAGCAATTTCGTACTTGAGGAAATAATTTAGAAAGGAAATTTAATTAAAATTTTTAACTTCGAGATACAATTTATAAAAGAAATTAAAAAACTTCGTCCGCCATTTTGAATTTCGTAAATTACGATTCAGATTCGTAATTATGCTACTAAAAATTTTCAGGAATAATTCTTATTTGAATCGAATCACCTTTAACATTTTTATACTTCAGAAAATAATTTAGAAAGAAAATTTCCATAATTTGTCCGCCATATTGGATCCGTCATTTTGAAATCCAAAATGCCAAATTAAATTCGAGTTTCGTGACACTAAAAATCGCCAGAAAAAATTTTTAATCGAATCTTATCATTTTTGTCAATTTTATAGTTTAGAAAACAATTTAAAAAGAAAATTTCTAAAATTCGTGCGCCATTTTGTATTTTGAAAATTACACTTGAAATTCGTAATTGTGATAATAAAAATTCCCCAGAAATAATTTTTATTCGAATCGAATCACCTTTAGCATTTTTTTTTACTTCAGGGAACTATTTAGAAAGTAAATTTTAAAAATTCGTCCGCCATATTAGATTCACCATATTGAATTACGAAAATTACACTTTAAATTCGTGATCAGTAACACCAGAAACACCCAATAATAAATTTCAAGCGAAGCAAATCACTTTTAGCAATTTAGTACTTTAGAGAACAATTTAAAAAGAAAATTTCAAAAAGTTGTCCGCCATATTGAATCCGCCATTTTGAATTTCTAAAATTTAAAATTAAAATTTTACACTCCAGATTCGTAATTGTGATACTAAAACTCCCCACAAAAAATTTTTAATCGAATTCAATGACTTTAAGCAGTTTTATAATTCGGGAAACAATTTATGAAGGAAATTTAATTTAAATTTTTTACTTCAGGATGCAATTTATAAAAGAAATTATTATAGTTCAGGGAACAATTTATAAAAAGAAAATTTCTAAAATTCGTCCGCCATATTGGATCCATCATTTTGCATTTTGAAAATTACACTTGAGATTCGTAATTGTGATAATAAAAATTCCCCAGAAATAGTTTTTATTTGAATCGAATCACTTTTAGCAATTTAGTACTTTAGAGAACAATTTAAAAAGAAAATTTCAAAAATTTGTCCACCATGTTGGATCCGCCATTTTGAATTTCGAAAATTACACTTCCGATTCGTGTTTTGTGGCACTAAAAATCCTCAGTAAAAATTTTCAATCCAATTTAATCACTTTAAGTAGCTTTATAACTCGAGAAACAATTTATAAAGGAAATTTAATTTAAATTTTTTACTTCGGGTTGCAATTTATAAAAGAAATTATTATAGTTCAGGAAACAATTTATAAAAAAAAATTCGTAATTGTGATAATAAAAATTCCCCAGAAATAGTTTTTATTTGAATCGAATCATCTTTGGGCAATTTTGTACTTTAGGGAACATTTTTAGAAAGAAAATTTCTAATATTCGTCCACCATTTTGGATCCGCCATTTTGAATTTCGAAAATTACACTCCAGATTCGTAATTGTGGTACTAAAAATTCTCAGAAAAATATTTCAAGCGATTTTTTTATCATATTAAGCAATTTTTTAATTGAGGGAACAATTTAGAAAGAAAATTTCAATACTTCGTCCGTCATATTGGATCCACCATTTTGAATTTTGATTTTACAGTCTTCTCTAAAAAAATTCCTAAAATTTCAGCTTTTTTCAGCTGTCAAACTGGATGTAACTCCTTAAAGAGAGAAGTAAACTATTAATTACTTGTGCCAGTTCAAAAATCCAATTTCTAATGATGACCCACAATATCAAAATTGAAAAAAAATATTCTCTTAAATTCTCTTATAAATGAAAATATTCAGAAAAATAATTGCATTCCGTATTCTGATATAAAGTGGAAAAAAAAATCTTAATATATATCAAATTTCTTCTAGTTCTGGTCGAACTAATAATACTCGTAAAGTGAACTACTGCAATGAAGGGTTTCAACGTTGAGTTTCGTTTTGTGCTTTTATATATATATATATACGTTATCCCTTTTTCCGCTGCTTTGTTACACACTCTAAATTCGGTTTGAACCGACGCGGCAGGCGAAACAGGTCCCGGGAGAATCGCGAAGTGAAAAAACTCTACGAGACTTGAGCCAAGCAGTAGAGGCGGGTGAACATGAAGCAGCAGACGGGACACAGACACGCGAAGCATACAGGATTCTAACCTAACCCCATTCCCCATACACTTTTAAGACCATACCAAAGTACCGAACAGAGGCTTTTAATTTTAGGTCTCCAGACTTGGACTGTCGCAGAGGCGGCGAGAGGTTTTTGTTTTCAAAGGGTGAGGGGGGGGGGCGTATAGTTACACTCAAAAATTCTCTCAACCTTTATATATATATATTGATACCTAAGTTAATATATTATCCATTAACTTAAAATATATTAATTATTTTTCGTTTCCTCAATAAACTTGTTTCTTAAACTAAAAAAAAAAAATTCCATTGAATACTTAGGACCGGAATGATTTTTTTTGTTGTGTTTTTATACGAAGAGAGGCAGAAAAAAAGTATTTCTTGTTCTGTGGGAGATTTTGCTTTATGAAACTGAATGGATGTTCTTCGTTCATTTTGAATAGATGGGCTTTGAATTGTACTCCCGGGTTGAAATGCTTCGGGTAAGAAGTGCTTAGGGGAGTCCATTGCCTTAGGGAAGGAATATATAAATTCAAGAGACTCAACCTGGAAATCCTTGTCCTAGTCTTGCCCATTGAATAAATGTGTCACACACACATAAACTTTATTTATCAATGGCAATAATGTATTTGAAAATAATTTCATAAGAACTTTATTAACAGAAAGATTTCTTAATTTCAAATATTGTAAGATTTGAAAATTTTTCAAACTAATTTTCTATTGTCAAATTTTATCAAAAATTTGATCAAAAATCCTATCAAACATCTCATGATAAATTTAAAAATGAATGTTAAAATAATTTTTTCGAAAAAATTTCCCCACTGTTCGACAACATTTATAAAGCGTAAGAGCAAATTATGAGTTGAATTATTGAGCATGAATATATACGATCATTTGCATATTATAGTAAAGTTATAAGAGACACATTAAAGTTTTCATAAAGCGTCAATTCTTAAGGTTGCGGTCCTTATTACCATGTAACTCGATGTAACTCATCCGTGCGACGCTATATAAATGCTGAATAGTAAGATCGTTACATTCACAGCTGTAGAAAGCAGCACTTGTTGCTTCCTTCAAGTGAAACGACCCCATAAAATAAGGTATAGCAATAATCGTGGATACAAAAGTCTGCCTAACTTATAAAAAGAACTTCAAGTATTTTTAATACTTTTATTGTTTGAAAACTTAACAAAGAAGTGATACTAATCCTTCTTGCAAATTGATCTTTTAAAAACCATTCAGAACAATCTTTATATTTATATTAAATTTCTTTCAATAGGAAATTTTTATTTACTTTTGTCTAATTTTTTTTTCTGTTATACCTTTGTTAGTCTTTATACTTTTTTTCTTTTATTTTTATTTTGTGTACTTAAACATTCCTTATTTTGTTGATTTTAAATAATTTTCTTTTAATTTCTAATGGAATAAAATGAATTGAAACAATGTTTTTACACTTTATTTCAAGTTCATAGCTGAAAATTAGGAGACGAAAAAAAAATTTTTAATTTCCATCAAGGTATTAGAAAATTATTTCACTATTTTATTTTTTAATCTTTTAGTTTTTAAATATTTTTATTGTTAAATAGCAGAAGGACATCTCCAAATGTTGCAAATAATGTGACAAAAGTATGTAGGCCACTGAGACTAGAAGATAAGACTATCGAGAAAATGAAATTTCAAAATGGCGGCAACAAAATGGCGACTGGTTTTCAGAATTTTTTTACAAATTGCATCACAAACAGTAAAATTGCTAAAAGTTAATAATTCGCTGAAAAATTCTTATTGGCAATTTTTATTATCACAATTACGAATCTCAAGTGTAATTTTCGAAATTCAAAATGGTGGACGAATTTTTGAAATTTTATTTCAAAATTGTTCCCTAAAGTACAAAATTGATAAGAGTGATTAGATTCTATTAAAAATGTTTTTCTGGGAATTTTTATTATCACTATTACGAATCTCAAGTGTAATTTTCAAAATACAAAATGGTGGATCTAATATGGCGGACGAATTTTGGAAATTTTCTTTTTAAATTGTTCCCTGAACTATAAATCTGACAAAAGATTTTTAATTGAATCTAATTGGAAGCCCTTTAAAATTATTTCTGGAGATTTTTAGTGACACGAAACAGAAATCCGAATTGGTATTATTGGAATTCAAAATGGCGAATCCAATATGGCGGACAAATTTTGGAAATTTTATTTCTAATTATTCCCTAAAGGATGAAAATGTTAAAGATGATTCGATTCGATTAAGAATTATTTCTGAGAATTTTTATTATCACTATTACGAATCTGAAGTGTAATTTTCGAAATTCAAAATGGCGGATCCAATATGGCGGACGAATTTTTGAATTTTTTTTTTATAAATTGTATCATGAAGTATAAAATTTAAATTAAATTTCCTCTATAAATTGTTTCCGAATTATAAAATTGCTTAAAGTCATTAAATTCGATTGAAAATTTTTTCAGGGGATTTTTAGTATCACAATTACGAATCTGGAATGTAATTTTCGAAATTCAAAATGGCGGATCCAATATGGTGGACGAATTTTAGAAATTCTCTATCTAAGTTGTTCCCTAAAGTACAAAATTGCTAAGAGTGATTAGATTCGTCGGAAATTTTTTTCTGGGAATTTTAAGTACCACAATTACGAATCTGAAGTGTAATTTTCAAAATTCAAAATGGCGGATCCAATATGGCGGACGAATTTTTGAATTTTTTTTTTTAAATTGTATCATGAAGTATAAAATTTAAATTAAATTTCCTTTACAAATTGTTTCCGAATTATAAAACTTCTTAAAGTCATTAAATTCGATTGAAGATTTTTTCAGGGGATTGTTAGTATCACAATTACGAATCTGGAATGTAATTTTCGAAATTCAAAATGGCGGATCCAATATGGTGGACGAATTTTAGAAATTCTCTATCTAAGTTGTTCCCTAAAGTACAAAATTGCTAAGAATGATTTGATTCGTCGGAAATTTTTTTCTGGGAATTTTAAGTACCACAATTACGAATCTGAAGTGTAATTTTCAAAATTCAAAATGGCGGATCCAATATGGTGGATCATATTTAGAAATTTTCTTTATAAATTGTATCATGAAGTATAAAATTTAAATTAAATTTCCTTTATAAATTGTTTCCCGAATTATAAAAGTGCTTAAAGTCATTGAATTCGATTAAAAATTTATTGTGGTGATTTTTAGTATCACAATTACGAATCTAGAGTGTAAAATTTTAATTTTAAGTTTTCGAAATTCAAAATGGCGGATTCAATATGGCGGACGAATTTTAGAAATTCTCTTACTAATTTGTTCCCTAACATACAAAATTTCTTAAAGTAATTCGATTCGCTTGAAATTTGTTATTGGGAGTTCTGGTGTTGCTGATCACGAATTTAAAGTGTAATTTTCGAAATTTAAAATGGCGGATCCAATATGGCCGACGAATTTTTGAAATTTTCTTTCTAAATTGTTCCCTAAAGTACAAAATTACTAAAAGTTATTAGATTCGATTGAAAATTATTTCAGGGAATTTTTTGATGTTGCTGAGCACGAATCTGGAGTGTAGTTTATGAAATTCAAAATGGTGTATCCAAAATGGCGGAAAGCAACAGTTTTCTGTTTTAATAAAAAATGTAGCGTTGTATAAAAAATGTAGTGTTGTTTAAAAAATGTAGTGTTGTTTAAAAAAATATAGTGTTGTTTAAAAAAGAAATATTTGAAAGTAAAAAAAAAATTGTTGTGAGAAAAAAAAATTATGAAATGAAGGCAAACTTGTTGTTATAAGAATTTCATTTTTTTTTTTTTAGCGTCAAGTTTTCATGCAAGCCAAATTCTCAACTTTCGATTCGTCCCACTCCATTACCAACCCTCGTCCCTCAGTGACTTCAACTCTTCCACCACTGTTTCCTCCGCAGCCACCAACCATCATCCCCCTTTTTACCCTCTTTGCTTCACCCAAAGTCTCCTACTTCTCCTCCCCCTCTTCTCTCCTTCATTCGCGTCTACTCTACCCCACTTTCATGTCTTCTCTCGGATATATTCCTGGCGTTTTGCGCTTGCAAGGTCAACAAACTTCTCTCCCTCGATAAAAAACAAACCAAGACTGTTTGAAATTGTTCTAACGGTGGCGAGTGCACCGCCCCCGCCCTCAGGGTGTAGTAGACCTTTCTAAAAGAGTCCAAATCCGCGGGTTTATTCGCCGCACGTTTCACACTTTCTTATTACATCCATCCACCCCCCCCCCTATTCTCCCTCTTTTTCCTCTATTTTTTTTTTTTTTTTTGTCATTTTGTCATAGGATGACACAAAAATGCTGAATTTTTTATTTTTCAAACTCTATTCATTCTCTCTTCATGTCGTTTGATCACAAAATTTCCACTAGCGCAAAACAACTGGTGTCTCAGGTGGAAAGAATTTTATCGCAGTGATAGTCTAATGTTTCGTGGATATCGAATTTATAATCCCGTGTGTGTAGAATAATTTTACTCGCGTGGCAAGTGTTTATTTGTTTTTTAAATACGATTTTCGGGGTTTTTTTTTTTTCAACGAAATACACCACTTTTTTGGGGAGTTGTAAATATAAAGTAGTAAATAAATGAAAGAAATTTATCTAAATTTTTTTTGCAAAAAATAATTCTTTTTCAAGACAATACAAATATTTTTCCACTGCAGTTGAATTTGAAAAAGGAAACTTAATATTTCCATTTTGTTTTATTAAAACAAAATCAAAAATTCATAAAAATTGAAAATCTCTATTGTTTTAATTGTTTATAACTTTGGTTGGTTTTACGCTAGAATATTCTTAAATACATGAAAAGAAGCAAAAACTTTTAGAATTTTACCCTCAACTTTAAAAAATAAAGACAAAAAACTTATTTTGCAAAAATAAAAAAAGCAAAAGAATTGAATAATACTCAAAGCATTCAACTTCGAAATTCACTGATATTGTCTATCAATTCAACGACTTCAATTGAATTATAAATTTATTGAATTTTCTAAATAATAAAGCAGAAAAAATTGAAATTTTCAAAAAACTGGAATACTTTAACCGTCAATAACTTTTATTAGACTTATAGTAAAATGTTTATTAATAGGTGAAAAGTCGCGTCTGAAAGGACTGTTTGCATGGGAAAAAAAACTTTTTTCATTTTAGTCCATTTTTGCATAGAAAATTGTTAAAAATATTTTTTTGAAAAATATTAAAAACTAAAAAAAAATGTGATTGAGATGTTAGAAACAGTTTATAACAAATAAGAAACCTTTATTATTATGTTTTACAATGAGGTATGTAAATTTAAAACTAAATCGAAATTTTAAATTTAATAATAGCAAGAAAATTCATATTTTTCAAAATTCTATATTTTTTAAATATCAATAAGTTTTGTTGTAGGTTTATGGTAGAATGAACGTCAAGAGAACAAAAGAAGTATGTAAAAGGACTGTATCAAAGGAAATGAATTTTTTTGTTTTTATCCTGCTTTTGAAAAAAATAAAAAAAAAAGTTTTTTGAAAAAAATCGAAAAATCAAACTTCGTCTACCAATTTCAAAATTTATTAATATTATGTATCTCTTTAAGAATAAAGACTAAAATTGGTTTTTTTTAAATTTTTCTAAATCATGAAGCTGAAAACATTAATATTTTTTAAACGCTAATAACTGTAGATAAGTTTCAACTAAAACATTTGTTAACAGTTTAAAAGAAGCTACTATAAAAAGTGTTTAATAAAGAGTAAAAAAAAATTTTTGTTCTCCTATTACATTTAAAAATCTTCCAAAATATTTTTTTTCTAAAAACAGTAAAATCTAAAAAAATAAATTATCAACATTGGTAAAACATAATAAGAGCTATTAAAAATCCAATTTCACTATTCCAAACTATGAAAGCTGAATGTGAAAGAAAATTTAATTAAATTTTAAAAAATATAAATGCAAATAATTCATATTTTTCAAAATTATTGATTTTTTTAAATGCTTATAACTTCTGATTGACTGACAATTAAATGTTTGCTGATAGGTTAAAAAATTCATGAAAAAGTACGCTTTTATTAAAAAAAAATATTTTTCATTTTATCTTGCTTTTCAAAAAGTACGAGCCAAAAACTTTTCTTTTTGAAAAAAATTAAAATTACAAAAATTTATATTGAACGTAAAAAAAGTACGAAATGAATGATTAAAATGTTTTATTCCTATATTTCTTGATAGAAGATATAATTTTGTAAAAAAAATAATCAAATCCTCCTAAATACTGAACAGAAAAATTGATATTTTTAAAAATATGAATAACTTGTAGTTTTTACGCTAAAATGTTAATGAATCAAATGAAAGTAAAAACAAACATAATAAAGAGATAAACTTTCTTGATTTTTAGTTTTTAATTAGTAAAAAGTATAGCAACCAGATTGTGTAACGAAGTAAAACTCTTTTATTAATTGTGTATTTCTATGATAACTGAAATATAAAGAATAGTTCATCAAATTTTGTAAATACAAAAGCAAAAAAAAAATGTATTGAAAAACAAATAAAATAAAAAAAATTTATATTTTTTAAAAATTCTCGTCTATTTTAATAAAATTCCCGTGCACTGTATGCTTTAGTAGAAAAAAAATCGTCGGAAAAAATTGTTTGAAATAAATAAATTTTTTTAACTCTATTTCTTTTTTTAAGAATATTGATAGAAAACCTTTTTTTTGAAAGAGTAAAAATGTTAAAATTGAATAAAAACTAACGTCTATTATATATTTCGAGGAAATGAAAAAAATTTTCCTTTTGCAGAAAAGTGATTATTCTATATCTTTTTTTCCCTCTTGAAAATTCTATATACACGAAGATATATCTAATATATTTATATTTAAGTGTCCTATATATATATGAAGCTCGATCTTGAAAACTAGAAACATTTTCAGTCGCTCTAATGCATTTCCGTTCACTATCATACTGAGAAATTTACCTCCCATCCATTTTCATATATACCTATCCGTCCTCATGCTATTCCTCACTTTCTTCCTTATCCCCCGTAATCCACTATGATCGAACTAAATTCACTTTATTTTACTTCAACTCACTCTACTCCTTCTGTATCAACATTTCTCCATGGTACCTTTAAATTTTATCTTTTCTTTTTTATTATTCCTCCCACTTTGGCAAATAATTATTCTCTCAACTCTCGAATTGTTAAAAAAAATAATGTATTAATTTAAAAAAAAATAAAAATTTTAATAAAATAATAATTCAAATAAATTTGAAAAAAAAGATCAGAGATGGAAAATTTTTAACGAAATTAGTATAAGGCGTTTGCAATTTTAAATAAAAGTGAATTTTTTTTTGTAAAACTGAAAATAATTGTGATTTTTTGTTGTTGTAAAACTGAAAATAATTGTGAATTTTTTTTTTTAAACCGAAAATAATTGTGAATTTCTTTTTTGTTGAAAATAGAGTCTAACAATAGATATACGACAATCCATTATTTCGACATCATTGGTTCCATCTACTGAGAAGAGAGTCGAGACCGTGTCTTGAAATGACGGTCCGGGAAACAAGCGAACCGCAATGCATTCGTAGTTTAGATATAAATACGCCACAGAGGGCAAGGAACCACAAGTTCTTATTAGCTACTTCTTAAGCTGTTAACTTAAGAACACATCATGATCTCTCGTGGCATTTAAATTACTTTCTTCCTCAAATTTTCTCGAGTTAAAAATTTTTCCCAATTTCCAAATTGTCGATAGTGCGGAAATTTCAAATAATTTTCCATAAAATGCAGTAAAAATACCAGAGGCACACACATTAGATTATTCGTAAATGAATTGTGAAAAAGTTTTGAAGTAATCTGTTTTCATTTGCCTACAAACCTACTGAATTTGGACCGAATTTTTAGCGAGAGCAAAATAATTTCATTATCGATCGTCGGTTACTTAGGAATCTATTTTAAAAATTCCACAATTCAAGAAAAGGAAGAGTAGAGGCACTTAATTTATTCACCAAATAAACAAATGCTGAAAGAAGTTGAAAAAAATCTTATTCTACAATTCGGTAAAATTGAAATAAAAAGAATTTTTCATTAAATGCAGTAAAAATACTAGAGGCACATACATTAGATTATTAGTAATTAAGCGGTGGAAAAGTTTTGAAGTAATCTTTTTTTATTGTACTACAAACCGACTGAATTTGGACCGAATTTTTAGCGAGAGCAAAATAATTTCATTATCGATCGTCGGTTACTTAGGAATCTATTTTAAAAATTTCACAATTCAAGAAAAGGAAGAGTAGAGGGACTTAATTTATTCACCAAATAAACAAATGCTGAAAGAAGTTGAGAAAAATCTTATTCTACAATTCGGTAAAATTGAAATAAAAAGAATTAACAGTAAAAAATACCAGTGGTACTTATTTTAGCTTATTAGTAAATGAACCGTAAAGAAGTGTCCAAGAAATTTCTTTTAAATTTTCCTACAAGACAATGAGTTTGAACAGAATTTTGTAAAAATAAAATAGTTTCATTATCGATCGTCGGTAATTTAGAAATGTCCAATTCAAGAAAACGGAGAGCAGGGGCCACTAAATGAACGAATGCTGGAAAAATTCCCAAAAAGCCTTGTTCTAAAGGTTAGTAAATTTACCGTAAATGTTTCTTCATTTCTTTCAATTCTTTCTTGACAAGAAAAAACTAGAAGCCGGGAATTAATTTTTGAATGAAACTAAACCAAAACTTAGACTTAAGACTTATTAATTTTCATTAAAAATAAATCAGTCAGTAAAAATTGTATATATATATATACACACACTAATTCACAAGAAATAGAAGAGAAAAAAATGCGAGTTGCATTTTCAACAAATTTCGCCGAGTTTAATTAAAGCATTAATTAAAAGGTAAAAATTTATACTTTTTATCTCTCAAAGAACTGTTGGTACGGTCAATATTTTTACTTTTGTCGAATTCTCCGTACGATCGTCGATATAACAAAAACGAATAAATTTAGACCAACGTACGTATCAGGATCATGAGGATCTGTACAAGGACGAGAGGAAGAGGAGTACGACGTGAATAGGATTCGGGGGAGAATAGGCAGGAGCCAGAGGTGGAAGGGTTTCCAATGAGCGGCCATTTATCTTCTGGAAAATTCACCGACGTTTTTCTCCAGCACACGGTATCGATTTTAGGTTTGGACGATAATGCAGGGCTGCAAGCGTCCACTTTTACGGCACTAAAATCTGCTTACGTTTTACAAAAAAAAAAAAAAAAGGAAAGAATTGAGACATCTAAATTCATCAAATTGATGATAGAAGAAGTATCAATGAAAGTAAAATAAGAGGGAAAATTTTTATTCTTTCTCAAAATATAGAAAATTTATTTATTTATTTATCAATCATGATTACAATAGTGAGAAAAATTTCTTCTATTTCCCCCATTGTCTTTAATTATAACATGATAAAAATGATGTAATTTTCTTTCATCTGCAAAAAAAAAAAATTATAATTAAAATACATTATTCTCCAAATGGTCAGAGTTGCCTGATGCTAGAGAGGTTTTTCAAAATAGAACAAGAAATGCCATCCTCTTCGAAATGTAGTAATTGGAAAGTTCGGATTCATTGGTCGAAAAATCCAGTTCACTTAAATGCAAATAAATTCGGAGAATTTTAATTGAAATTCGAGAGAAAATACCCATTTAACGAATTGAACGATTGTCTTTGTTATATATATATAACTCGACAAATTTTTATCTAATTTATATTTGGAGAGAAATTTGACAAAACTATTGACGTATTATCAAAATTATGGATACCATAAAATTTGTGGTGTAAAAATTGATTGCAATTTTGAAATAAATTTGTCATTATACAAAATTCGTAAATTACGTTTATAATTATACAAGTAATGTTGAAATTGATCTTGATATGCTTCTGTATACTTAACGAATTAGAATTTATGAAATGCCTTCATTTGCAATAATATCTCTTAAACTGCTATCGCCAGTGAACGGTTGCACTTAAAGACAGGAAGTGTGACTGAAATCTGCCGTTAGATTTGCATCTTGAGCATCATCCGTGCCGCTAGATTAAGCTTCTACTGCGTCCTTATCTGGTTACGCTTTTTGCATTACTCTGCAATAAATACCTTGCAAAACATTTAACATTCGAGTTCAAGCGTTACAGTACGTGTCTGATCAAAGGGTTTTAATGATTTCTTGGAAATGACCCCTTTTTCAAACGTGGAAAATATCTAATATCAAAAGTGAAAAAAAGACACTTAACTTCAAAAAAAAAAAAAACTTGAAAAATACAGTGTTAATAGTATTATTTTCAAAAAAATGTCAATCTCTAGAGAATTTGTTTAGGACATAAAAAAAAATTAACTTTTAAATCTTTACTTAAACCCTTTAGCGTAAGTGCTTCAAGTTAAAAATATATTAGTCAAATTTCTTTAATAATGAATTTGAAAAAATCATATTTTTCAAAATTCGCAACTATTTAAACGACAATAACATTTGATAGACGTATGCTAGAATGTTTCTTAATAGATGAAAACAAGCGTCTCATAAGACTGTTAAAAATGGAAAAAAATATTTTAAATTTTATCCCATTTCTTAAAGAAATAGTAGAAGAAACATTTTTTTCGAAAAAATCAAAATCTCTAAAAAATGTAATTTTGACATTAAAACTAAGTGGAATTAAATCAGAGTGCTCTATAAAATACCTATTACTAGAAATGTTAAAAATAAAATTAAAATAATTAAATTCTTCCAAATGTAAACACAAAAAAGGAAATTTTTCAAAAAACCTAATTTTTTTGAATTTCCATAACTTTTGCTAGACTTACTCTTAGAATATTCGTCTATGAATGAAAATAAGCGTCATAAAGGACTGTTTTGAAGGGAAAGAAACTTTTTTGATTTTATCAATTTTTTTAAAAAGGAGTATAAAAAAACTTTTGCGATAAAAAATTAAAATCTCAAAAAAAATGTAATTTTGATGTTAAAAGTAAATAAAATAATTTCTAAATCTTATATTTTTGAGTGTTAGCATCAAATAGGTAAGTTAATAATAAATTAAATGGATTTTTTAAATGCTGAACTAAAAAAAATTCATTCTTTTAAAAATTTGCGATTTTTTGATTGTTAATAACTTTTAATAAACTTATGTTAGAATGTTCATGAATAGGTCAAACAAAGAGTTTTAGTGAACCGTTAAAAATGGAGGAAAACTTTTTCAATTGTAGCCTGTTTTATAGAAAATATAGTAAAAAAACTTTTTTTTAAAGAAAATTAAATTCTCACAAAAATGTAATTTTTACGTTGCAAATGAATCCAATGAATTTATAATATTGTATTATTACTTAATAGTATAAATTCTTGAGATTGAATGAAAAATAATTTAAATTGTTAAGTAATAAACCACAAAATTCATATGTTTCAAATTTCTTAATTTTTTTGAATTTCTATAACTTTTGCTAAACTTACACTAGAATGTTCGTCTATGGGTGAAAATAAGCGTCATAAGGGACTGTTTTAAAGGGGAGAAAACTTTTTTGAATTTGTAAATTTAAAAAAAAACGATTGTAAAAATACTTTTTCGATAAAAAATTAAAATTTCAAAAAAATGTAATTTTCATGCTAAAAGTAGATAAAATCATTTAAAAATCTTATGTTTTTGAGTATTACTATAAAATAGGTGAGTTAATAATAAATTAAATAAATTTTTTAAATGCTGAACTAAAAAAAATTCGTTATTTTAAAAATTTGCGATTTTTTGATTGTTAATAATTTGTGATAAACTTATGTTAGAATGTTTATCAATAGGCCAAAAGAAGCGTCTTACAGCACTGTTAAAAATGGTGGAAAATTTTTTCGAATTTGTCAATTTTTAAAAAAAGGATTGTAAAAATACTTTTTCGATAAAAAATTAAAATTTCAAAAAAATGTAATTTTCATGTTAAAAGTAGATAAAATCATTTTAAAATCTTATGTTTTTGAGTATTACTATAAAATAGGTAAGTTAATAATAAATTAAATGAATTTTTTAAATGCTGAACTAAAAAAAATTCGTTATTTTAAAAATTTGCGATTTTTTGATTGTTAATAATTTGTAATAAACTTATGTTAGAATGTTCACCAATAGGTCAACAGAAGCGTCTTAGAGCACTGTTAAAAATGGAGAAAAACTTTTTCGATTTTATCAATTTTTAAGAAACGAAGTATAAAAAAACTTTTTCGATAAAAAATTAAATTCTCAGAAAAATGCAATTTTGATGTTAAAAATAGAAGGAATAATAATGAAATCTTATATTTTTGAGTACTACTACAAAATACATTAGTTAAAATTAAATTAATAGTTATTTTTTATAAATAAATTCAAAAAAATGAATATTTTCCAAAATTCGTAATTTTTCAAATGTCAATATCTTTTGAAAGTTTCAGGCTAGAATGTTCGTCAATAGATCGAAAGAAGCGTCTAGAAGGATTGTTGAGAAAAGAAAGATACTTTTTTGATTTTATTCGGTTTTGCAAAGAATATGGTGAAAAAAGTTTTTTCCAAAAAAAGTGAAAAAGCAAAAAAAAAGTGTTTTATATACTGGAAATTAATGAAATCATTCGAAAACTCTTGAGAATAAAGCACTAGTATAAAAGCTACAAGATAACAGTGAATTAATACAATTTTTCAATTAATAAAGTAAAGAAAATTATTTTTTACAAAAATTCATAAATTTTTCAATGTCAGTAACTTTTGTTCAACTCATTCAAGAAAGTTCCCCGTTAGGACCATGGAAAGCATCTTAAAGGATTGATTTAAAAGGTAAAAAAACTAGTTTTGATTTTGTTGTTCTGCAAATTAAAAAAAAAATTGTCAAAAAACTATAGTTGAAAGCAATTTTTTTTTAAATTGTTGGAAAATATGAAGTCGTAATAATCTTTATTGAACGGATAGAAATAGATAGAAAGAAATTTTGTGTATAAATTTTCTAGATTGTCTTAATCCTGCAAGACGTTGGTCACAACGTATCTAATTTATAATACAGACACGTGTTTATAGGCACCTAAGTGTTTGTACGTATATATATATATAGTGCCTTGACTCCGCATGAAATTCAATTATCTAAATATTCCTCTATCGCACATAAGTTTGTATGAAAATCAAAGTTTCTTCGAAATACAAGAAAAAAAATCTATTTTAAGATAAGTTTTAAGCACTCTGATATAGTGTTATATAATGACTATATATAAAAAAAACTAAAAACCATTTTTTTTAAATCTAGAAAGGGGAAAATTTTTCAATAGGCTAAAAAATCTATTTATTTAAGGGCATTTGAACCATAATGACGTCACAATTTAAAAACTCATGCTTTTCACACATTGTGACGTCATAATGGTTCAAATGCCCTTAAGAAAAATTTTTACTATCAAAAATTTTTTTTGAATGAAAATTGCATGTTTTAGAAACACATGGAGTCATTAAACGATATGGTGGGGGAGGTGCGATGTTGACTGCGCAATGATTTTTGGCGGGAAACGCAGAGTGCGTCGTTCTAATCAACCTAACAAGTCTAGACCAACCTGACCTGAGTCAACAAGAGGACGCGCGGTTGGGTAGCAGCGGCAGTGGAGAAAGAGGGGGGGAGGAGGAGGAGGAGATGGTCGTATATACAATACAAAAAAGGAGAAACGGTTTGAGTCGCGAAATTCCGGAAGTTCGGAAGTGCGATTACAGGTGCTGCTTTTTTAGACGAGTGATATTGATTTGGGAGAGGCTTCGCTTCGTACTCGTGGCACGAGCATTCCGTGTGACTCGGAGGTAGTCGTGCTCGTGGCACGATGCATCGGCGCAACGCGCATCGAGGGGTATATTACCGCGTTGGATAGAAAATAAACTGGGGAATCCCTCCCACTCTCTCCAAGTTTGTCCTTCCCCCACCATTTGCGTCGTCCCGCCGGCACCAATCGTCTCCCCCCCTCCCTCTCTCTCCCTACCAACTCTGCCGTTACCGGCGTCGTTCGTCGCTCCGCGGGTACAGCGGGAAGCACCACCACCACCCGTCCCGTCGCGACGAACCATCAAACCCCCCCTCCCCCCTCCACCACTCTCTCCCCACTGCCCCAGGTCCGACGAACATAACTTTTTCACCCTGGCCGTACCCTTTCCCTTCACCACTCTCCCCTCCCTCTCCGCGCCATCTCTCTCACCAAACCGTTGGTCCGTTTCCTCGACCTCCACCTCTTCTTCTTCTTCTCCTCCACCTCCGCCGGCCTCTGCCACCGCCGCCGCCGTCGTTTCTCGCTCCACACGGACCTTCTCCACTCGTCCTCTCTCACCCAACTCGTTCTCTTCTCCATATTCCACCCAAACCCAATCCAGTTCAGAAATATCCCCTCTACTCTAGTTCATGCCGGCGACGGAAGCGTGGCAACACTGCGACGTCTCGGTCTTGGCAAGTACTCGGGGCCAGCCGAGTCTACCGAGTTTGTCTACCGGCGCGGTTTACCAAAAGAGAACCGGAGATTACAAGTTTCGTCGTTGCTTGCCGCGGATCGGCACACAAATCGGCATGTGAAATAAATCCCTGTGTCACACTACGATATATTTACTATAAAAAAAAAAAAAAATACTTCGTGTTTTTGTTTCCCACAAAGAAAAAAACGAAATCTCTCGCGCACGCACGCACGCGGGCAAAGTGTCGCAAAACTAGAAAGAAAAAAAAATACTTTCCAAAAAAAAAAAAAAATATATAAAAAAAAACGGTGTAAATGGCGCTCTCCGCACGAAATCAGTCGACGTCGTACGTGAACTTGTATTATTCGATTGTTCAACGCGCAGCGTCACACTACTTTAAGGAATACTACAATTCCGGTGAGTACATATCACCGTCGGCGAATGCCATTTCTCTCTCTCTCTCTCTCTTTTTTTACTCTCTCTCTCTCTCTCTCTTTCTTTTTTTTTCTCTGGAAAAATTTTTCGTTTTTTTTGGACACAAACTCACAGGACCCTCCGGCCACACCGACGTTTGGCCGCTATTGCCACCCGCAGCCCATTCAAACGTTTTTTAACCCCCCTTCTCTCTGATCCTCCCGCTCGTCAACCCCCACCCCCCACCCGGCTTGATTCGTTTTGCAAAACAACCCCAACGATATCGGGCCAAGCACAACGCACACGCTATTCATCTCCTCACGGCGGTGTGAAACTTCAAATTTTCCCGCCTTCGTCAACGCCGCTCATCTCACTCGCCAAGGCGTTACGATATGTGCAACTTTTGCCCCCCCAAAGCCTAGTGCACGCAATCACATGCAATATACCTAAATTAAATACGCCTATGTGCCAACGTACTCTAGACACGTGTCAATTTTTCCCGTTCCAAAGTACAAAAATAAAAAAATAAAAAGAAAATCACTTTTTCGCGAATAATTATATAAACATCGCTATTTTTCTTTTGCAAAAAAAACACAGTGTGCTGCTAGAAAAGAAAAGTGTGTCAAAAAAAAAATTTTTTGGGAAATAATTTATTTGTAAATTTTATTACGCGTGTGTCTGTCTCGGTCCGTCTGTGTCCACTTGTGTGTTTCTGTGTGTGTGTGTGTGTGTGAGTGTGTGCGATTAGTTACTCAGCAAGTCTGGACTTGCCATAACTTTTCTACTCACAGTGCCTTCCATTTATTCCTACCCTACAGTAATTATTAACTCCAAGGCCGTAATATTTGGTTGAAATTAAAGTTTTTTTTCCTCTTCAACGCACTTTTTCTTTTAAAAAAACCCACCCGCCCCCAAAAATGTTCCACTTTTGAGAAAAATTTCTAAAAAAATGTGAAGAGAAAAATTAATACCACAGAGAGGGGAAAAAATTTTCAAAAATAAAAAAAGTTTTTATTTTCAATCAGAAATTCATAATCGACTAAGCAATAGAATTACGTAAGAAACAATTTCGTTTTCTGATTTTTAGGCAAAATTTTCACACGAAAACTGTTAGAGACAGGTTTTTTTTAGTGCTTTTTCCCCAAATGGAAGAAACTAAATTCAATAAAAATAAAGAGTGAAAATAGAATTTGTTTAATAAGAATAAAATTTTAAAATTCAGTGCTTCCAAGCGACTAGTATAACAAAAAAAACAAGAGTTTGTATACAAACAAACAAACAAAATCAAGAATTTATATAGAAAGAAATTATCACAAAAAGAAGAGTTCATAAACAACAAAATTACTAACAGAGACAAGAGTTTATAGAAACAAATAAAATCAAGAATTTATACAGAGAAAATATAACAAAAACAAGAACTCATACAAACAATTAGTAAGAAAAACAAAGATTTATACAAACAGTGGAAAAAAGAAAGAATTCATGCAAACAAATAGTAACCAAAAAAAAAGAGTTTTTAATACCAAATAGTGACAAAAACAAAATAGTGAATTTATAAAAAATAAAATAGTATGAAACGGAGAATTTATATACAAGCGAATAGTAACGAAAGAGAAGAGTGCAAAATAAATTAACGTAAATAAAAAAAAATAGTGAAAAGAGAGACAAAATTGTTTAGGAAGAAATAGTGAACAAAAACAAAAATTGTTTAGGATTAAATAGTGTAAAGAACAAAAAATTATTTAGGAGCAAATAGTGAAACAATAAAACAAAATTGTTTAGGATTAAATAGTGTAAAAAACAAAAAATTATTTAGGAGCAAATAGTGAAACAATAAAACAAAATTTTTTAGGATTAAATAGTGTAAAAAACAAAAAATTATTTAGGAGCAAATAGTGAAACAATAAAACAAAATTATTTAGGATTGAATAGTGAAAAAATGGCACAAAAATTATTAAGAAGCAAATAGTGAAACAATAATGCAAATTTATTTAGAAGAAAAAAGTGAAAAAATAAAACAAAATTGTTTAGGATTAAATAGTGTAAAAAACAAAAAATTATTTAGGAGCAAATAGTGAAACAATAAAACAAAATTATTTAGGATTGAATAGTGAAAAAATGGCACAAAAATTATTAAGAAGCAAATATTGAAACAATAATGCAAATTTATTTAGAAGAAAAAAGTGAAACAATAAAACAAAATTGTTTAGGAGCAAATAGTGAAACAATAAAACAAAATTATTTAGGATTGAATAGTGAAAAAATTGCACAAAAATTATTTAGAAGCAAATAGTGAAACAATAAAACAAAATTGTTTAGGATTAAATAGTGTAAAAACAAAAAATTATTTTTAGAGCAAATAGTGGAAAAATAAAACAAAATTATTTATGATTAATTAAGTGAAGAAATGACACAAAATTATTTAGAAGCAAATAGTGAAACAGTGGTACAAATTTACTTTTAGCATCAAATAGTGAAAAAATGCAATAAAATTATTTCAAGTCAAATAGTGAAACAATGATACAAATTTATTTAGCATAAAATAGTGAAAAAATGCAACAAAATTATTAATCAGCAAATTGTGAAAAAAGAAACAAAATTATTGAGAAGAAAATGTGAAAAAAAGTCTACACAAACAAATAGTGACAAAAACAAAAGACTGAGCAAACAAGTAGAAACAAAAATTAAAACACTATACAAACAAGTACAAACAAAAATAAACAAAAGCAAAAAATGATACAAGTAGAAAGAAAACACAGGAGTTTACAAAAACAAGAGTTTACATACAAAAAAATATTGAAAATAGTGAAACAAAAGTTATAAAACAAATTGTGAAAAATGAGAGTTCATACAAGCAAAGAGTAACAAAAACAAATAGTAACGAAAAGAAGAATTTATAAAACGAATTATAACAAAAACAAAAGTAAACAAAATAGAAGTAAACAAAATAAAAGGAATGTAAAAATAATCAAATAGGGGAAAAAACAGAAGACTATACAAACAAATAGTGTACACTAAATAGTAGTTATTATATACCAAATTGCAGAAATAGTACCTTCAAGGAAAAAATAAAAAATAATACAACAAAAAATGTTCCATAGGCAAAAAAAAAGAATTTAAACTAATATAACCAGTGTGGAAAGTAATAAAATAAACAAAAAACTGTGCCTGCCGATAAATAAAAACAGAACAAATAAATAGTGTTTAGAGATAAACAAAACAAACAAAGAAAAATAGTGTTCCGAAAATGCATAGTGAGTGGAAAATAAATAATAAATATGTATTTACATATAAACAGCAGAAACAAAAGAGTAGAAGTAACAAATAAATTGCGTAAACAATTAAATAGTGTTCAAACATAAATAGTGGAGACAAATGAATAGTGTCTAAATAAAAATAGTGGAGACAAATAAATAGTAAATACAATTAAAAAGTGAATGCTGTAAAAATTTGTAAAAGATTTTTTTAATTTTATTTTCTAACATTTCAACATTTTATACAATTAAATAGTGCATACGATTGAATAGTCAATACAATTAAACAGTGGATACAATTAAACAGTGGATACAATTAAATAGTAAATACAATTAAATAGTGAATACAATTAAATAGTGAATACAATTAAATAGTGAGTACAATTAAATAGTGATTGCAATTAAATAGTGAATACAATTAAATAGTGATTGCAATTAAATAGTGAATACAATTAAATAGTGAATGCAATGAAATAAAGACTGAGTCAAATAAATACTAAAAGTAAATAATAATGAAAACAAACAAATAATTAGTGAATACAATAAAATAGTGTATAAAAATATTCCCTTCAATTAAAATAAATAATAAATACAGTAAAGTAGTTAAATTGAAAAATTACTCAAACAAATAATAAACCTTATAAAACAATTAAAAAAATAGTAAATACAAAAAAACAATGTATAAAAATAAAATGTCATATTAAAAAAAATAGCCAATAAAAATACTACAAACAAAATTAAATTATACATACAAGAAAATAGACAAAAAAGAAGAAAATAGTCATAAAAAAGAGTCTCTACTTGAAAAGTAGTGCACAAACAATTTAACATAGTATAAAATAAAAAGAAAGAATAAAAAAAAGTTTTACATAAAAAAATAAATAAATAAATAAAATGAAAAAAATGATATATTTATAGTATCAATTAATGGAGAGAATAACAAATGTAAAAAATATAAAGATATAAAAAAATTTTATGAAAGCAAATTTTATTCATACATCTATAAAGTAGAATGAATTTCTTTAATGGAAAAAAATACTCATGAAAATTATTTATCCAAAGGAAAAAAAACAAATTTACTCATTCTTCTCTTATCGGAATAAAATTTTTGTTTACTTATTCAATGAAAACAAAACAAAAATTACATGTCTCTAAATTGCATTAATAAATGAATATTGAAAGCTCTATACGTTTGCTAAAAAAATTTCTATTATTTTACTTTTTAAAAAAGGAAACTGAAACTTACAGTATTAAAAATCAGAAAATTTACAATATTAAAAATCAGAAAATTTACAAAATATTAAAATTATTAAAAAATATAATACATATTTGAAAGAAATTGAAAAATTTGTTCCAAAAATACCAAAATAGAAAACGTGGAAGACAAAAAGTTTCTTTTAAAATTTTTGCATATTAAAAATCTAATATTAATAAACAATATGAAGCAAAGTAGTGCAAAAATAATTTCTCTATTTCAATGAAACTGAAAATAATATATTTTTTTTCTTCTCCCTTTATACATGTATGAAAATATCTAAACTTTTGAATAAGAAATATGCTATTAATGCATCACTAGAAATACAATATCGTATGAAGATATTAGCATATCGCATATGTACATACTGTCATTTATAAATGACTCACCACGTGGACGCAAAATATCTTTCAATAGAATAAATAAAACATTCAGCATTCATGATTTAAAAACTTTTAAAGTCTAAATTTTTCAGCAAAAAAAAAAAGTAATTATTGTTTCCAAAAATTAAATTTAGAAATAAATAACATATTATAAATAAATAAATAAATCATTTTCTTCGAGGAAAAATTTATTTCAATTTTTTGGCACGCTTTTCACTTCGAAACATTATTTTCCTTTCCATAAAAAATTTTTCTCTTCATTTAGTATTTTTTTTTCTTGAATATATAGGTACTTTTTTTTATTCACTATACTTTTTTTATAGAAGTTGAAAAAAATCCCTTCTATCCCTCTCTTTCTCTCTCTTTGAAAAAAAGTAATTTTTAATTTTAGAAAAAAAATTTTCTCATTTTTTTTTATTTAAAGGAAAAAAAATTCTTTCACTAGTTTCACGTATTTTATTTTTTCTCTTTTTTCCTTTATTTTTCTCTATATATATATACATATAGAGAAGAATGTGTTTTCAACCATTAACGAGTGTTTTTCTTCTTGTGAATTTTTCCATCGTTAAGAGGACATAAAACAGAAAAGTGCAAAAAAAAGAAGTGCAGAGAATTTCTCTTCTCAAAAATTCGTCAGAAAAAATACGGAAGATAAAAATTTTTCGTAAATAAACAAAAATTATATTTCACATTTGCAGTGAGAGAGATTTTCTTCTTTTTTTTTAATTTTTCATTTATTTACATAGGAAAAAATGTTTTTATATATTTTCAAAAACACTTTGAACAATTTTTTTTTATGTTTCGAATTTATCAATGTTTTAAAATAGTCAAAAAAGAAAATACTCTGTTGGCAATTTAAAAAAAAATGATATTTAATAAAATAAATTTGTTACAATTAAGTAAAAATGGTGTAGAAGATCATTAAAAAAATTTCTTTATCTTTGTAAATGTGAAATAAATTTTCCAACTCAAATGAAAAATTACAGAAAAATAAAGAAATCGATGGAAAATTTTTGAACAACTAATAAACAATTATTAATTAAGTGAATAGGAACATTGTTTAATCGAACAAAAAAAAATGTTCGATTATTTTCGAAATACAATCACAGCATTTAATCAAATTGGAGTATTTTCCCGGATTCGGGCTCCTAGTATTCACCTTTTTCATAAAGGTAAGTTCCTAGGTATTTAATGACAAAATTAAATTTTTTTTTAAAAAACACTTTTACAAAAATTAACATATTAAATAATTTTTTAAACTTCATTAAGTTTATTAAAGTCCATTAAGATCATTGACACTAAAAGTGGAGAAATAATTAAATTTACACTCTTTGGAAAAAAATTTCAAAAAAAACATTTTATATACAATTAAATTTTTACCTATTTCTGCACAATAAGTTTTTTAAAAATTTTTGTTTAGAAAAATGATTTGAAAATAAATATTATTATTATTATTAAATAAAATATACATTTTTTTCAATTTTTCCCTGCTATTCAATATTTCTGTGTAAAGAAATTAAACAAATTTGTTTTGTCAACATATTTTGCCTTTTATTAGAAAATTTCTCTGTAGATGAATTATTTAAAAACAGATTTTATTTTAATTTTCCTTCTTTAAAAAATTTCTTTAGAAAAGAATTATTTGAAAAGAAATTTTGATTTTGAGAGAAAAGAAAAGTTTTGATTGGTGATTTATTAAAATTTTGTATACATTTATCTAAATAGTGAGGAGAAGATTTTTTTTAATTGTTTTTTTTTTAATTGTCACTCGTACAACATTCGGCCGCGTAGGTTAAATTCTAGTCATTCAATGTCACCTGCTTGAGCCTAAAAACAAGTGGCTACCTGGTGAACGCAAGACACGAATCAAGATCCAATCGCAATCCGGCGCCGTACCTACAACAACTTTTTTCCCCTTCTATCGTTCATCTCTCGCATCAACATCGCTTTTTTTTTCTCTCCCCGTACTTTTTTTTTCGTCCAGAAATATCGCATGCAATTATTGCCCAAGCTGGTTCGTAATGAATCGTCATTCTCAATACCAAAAAAAAAAAGAAGTTAATGACGCACTTTTCAAGGCCAATCTCACTTTTATTTTCATATAATCGAAAAAAAATTCTCGCAAATTTCTCATTATTCCCCATCAATGATTTTTTTAAATATTTATTTTGAAAAAAAAAAATTATTTTCAAAAAAATTATTTATTTTCAAGAAAAAAAATTCCATTTCCCAAAATTTGACAACTTTGTTAATTACAATTTGGAGAAATATTCGAAGAAAAAGTAAAAAAAAAAATTGGTCGCAAAAATGATGATTTTCGTCAATCGTCACGAATAATGAAAATAATATTACATTGAAGGGAAATTTTCAAGACGATCGAGCTTGGTCATTGTACTCTACTTCTATTCTTAGCTTACAGTCACTTTGAAGTGCTCGCCACGACGCGCGTAAGTCGCTTGATTGCTTCAAGACCGCGTCTACTATCCTACCATTGCCAACATTGCACGCATTTACATCTTAGCGTATCCTGATACTTTGAATGGAAACTGACGCATTATAACGAAATTTATTTCAAATAGTGCAGTGATTTTTTTGTTTTAGAGAGAGAAAAAAAAATTGTTCAGTTATTTTTTTTTCAATTTTCTTAGTGCAAAAATTTAATTACAACATGAACAATTTTTATTTTTTTTTTGCAGAAAGATTTCAGATTGTCTCTCAAGAGAATTTTAGAAAAGAATTAAATTTTTTTTAGTAGAATTGGTAAGAGTGGTTATAATTAAGGAGAATTGTAAGCAATGATGGTTCAAACTCGACGCTACTTGCAGTAAATGCTACTTACAATTAGCGTTATTTGACGCTAATTGCAGACGACGCTACCTACAAATAGTGCTGTTGATACTACTTACAATTCACAGTACTTACAATATTCCATACTTACGATTTACAATACTTGCAACTAATACTATTTATAATGAACGCTACTTACAATTTACACTCCTCACGACTGAAACTATTTGCAATTAACGCTACTTACAATTAGCTCTACTTTAAAACTTACTTACAATTTACAATACTTAAAACTAATACCATTTACAATTGACGCTACTTACAATTTACACTTCTCACGACTGAAGCTATTTGCCATTAACACTACTTACAATTAGCTCTACTTAAAAACTGACGATACTTATATTTCACACTGCTTATAATTGAGGCACGTTACAATTGACGCTACTTACAAATTCACTTTGCTACAATTAGCTCTTCTTACAATTAGCTCGAACTCCAGACGTCGCTACGTCCAATTGGCTTTCTGGTTACAATTGGTACTATTTACCATCGACGCTACTTACAATTGGCTTTACGTACAATTGACACAAATTAACCCTACTTACAATTTTGTACTTAGTTTCAATTTCAAACTTACGTTATTTTCAATTATCGCTACTTACAAAATTGTAAGTAGCGATAATTGAAAGTAACACTGATTGTAAGTAGAGAAAATTTGCAGTTATGGCTGATTGTAAGTAGAGACAATTTGCAGTCAACGCTGATTATAAGACAGTTTGTAGTTAACGCTAATTGTAAGTAGAGACAATTTGCAGTTAATAAAAATTTTGTAACTAGCGATACTTCTGAGCAGTTTTGATGGTAATTAGTACCAATTGTAAGTAGCGTCGATTTTCAATAGCAAACAGCAGTAGCGATTATAAGTAGCGATGATTGTGAGTACTTATGACGCTAACTTACAATTGAATTTACTTTTAATCAGCTTCTTTAACAGTTGGCTCTAAGTGAAGACGATGCTACAGATAATTCGTACCAACTGTCTTCGACGCTACTTACAATTGGCACAAACATCCGTCGATACTACTAACAATCGGCTCCAATTTGAATTAACATCAATCATAGTCAATTTTTTTTTTGCAAATTAAAAATAACGATAAATATATTTCCTTTTTCAAGAAATTTTATAACTCTTACACTTGATAGTAATTTTAATGAGCAAAGCACATACAAAAGGTCAACAATCAAAAGAATATAAATTTTAATTACAGCAAATTTTTATTCATCAAAAAAAAAACTTCTTGATTTTGAAACAGAACGAATTTCTTTGAGAAATCTTATCGCGAATTAGAAACGTTCCCTAAATTTTTCTTCTTCTTCTTCTTCCTTTTCTTCTTATTTTTTTCCCTTTTGCTTTCATTTCTTTTTTTTTTCTCATCGAATAATTTGGAAGTCGGCCATCTCCGAACCCATTAAGAACAACTGTTTTAGAAGCACGCTGCTGTAGTATTTCCTACTTTATTTTTATTAGCAATCGAGACTTTACACCTCTCTCTCTCTCTCTCTCGAAGATCATCATCATCATTCAATTACAATTGAGATGATATTGGACCTTTGTTGGAAATTCAAAAATTTTATATTTAGAAAAAAATTGTTGTCCAATTCACGATAATAGTTTTGAATAGTTTAAAAAATTAGCTGTAAAAATATAGTTCAAGTAAATAAAACGTTGAACGCAATTATTAGACTTTTGAGTATTCGAAAATTGCAAAATGCTCTTTCTTCCTTCAAGTGCAGTGACTCGAGAATATTTCTCATGGAGTTCTTTTTTGCGCACAAAGACCCTTCTACAAAAATAACTTTACCAGCGTGTACATCCAATTTAACGTTGTACATCAAATGTATTTATTCTTATGTATCTACTTTTGTATATATATATATATATATATATACGAAATACACTTTTCAGTTGTTAATTGTAATTTACAAAGTAGTTTTCTATGTAATTAATTTTGTTCAGTAAAATATGGTAACTTACAATTTTTACTAATTAACGTTGACGCTACTTACAATTAACTTTAATTTTTATCGACGTCCTATCATTGCTGTTTACAATTATAATTTTCTTTGCTTACAATTGGCTCTAGTTTCAGTAGACGCTACTTACAATTGGCTCTACTTTCAGTAGACGCTACTTACAATTGGCTCTTCTTTCAGTCGATGCTACTTACAATTGGTTTTAACAATTATTGATGTCTTATATCCCCAATTACAATTATCACTTGTATTCTTTGGCGCTACTTACAATCAGCCTTACTTACAATTATTACTAATTAACGCTGACGCTACTTACAATTGGTTTTAACTTTTATCGACGCTTTATAATTGCTGTTTACAATTATCATTTTTTTGCTTACAATTTGCTCTAGTTTCAGTAGACGCTACTTACAATTGGCTCTACTTTCAGTCGACGCTACTTACAATCGGCTTAACTAACCATTGAATTTTAACTATCATTGTGATCTATGCCCCTACATAAAATTATCACTTGTCTTCCTCAGTGCTACTTACAATTGGCTCTAGTTTCAGTCGACGCTACTTACAATCGACTATACTTACAAATTGGTTACAATTGCAACTTACAATTGGCTCTAGTTTCAGTCGACTATACTTACAAATTGATTACAATTGCTACTTACAATTGACTCTAGTTTCAGTCGACTTGTTAGTAATCATTACCATCGACGCTACTTACAATTAGCTATTTTACTCTACCTACAATTGATGTTTAGCATTGAATTAATTTCTCAATGAATCTCTTTCTAAAGAGGCAAATGTACAACTTTCTTGGAAGGAAAAAAATTAAAAAGCAAATTGCAAAAAAATTAGAAAATATTTTTCAAAAGCAAATTGCAGTTTGTTTATAACATTCTCTAAATTTGTTTCTAATCTATCAAATTTCGCAGTTATAACCACATTAAATAGGATATAATTTTTGAAACCAAAAAAAAAAGAAAAAATTGCATTGTAGTTGTTGCAGTGGGCAGTCAGACAGAATCATGAGTTTAAAGAAGGTGGGACCCTTTCGATTCGACGAAAAACAGGTTTCTTTGCTCAGACACGCAACAGAAAACCCGCATCGAATGTTAAGTACAGACGGAGTCAAAAGTTATTCCCGATATATAAATATAAAAGTCGCATTAAAATATATGTATATAATAATATACACGCGCAGTGCTTTTTTTTTTGAGCATTATTATAAAAGCAAAGATATTAAAACGTTCAATAAATTAACCCTTTCGATCTTCGCTTTTTCCGCGTATAGGTATATTTTTTTAAAGCGCTCCGTTGAACAATCCGGAACAATCCTTTAGTTCCATGAAGGTGCACTTGGCAAAAAGCAGATACATTCACGGATAAGCGAGCCGGCAATCTATGAAGGGTAGATTCTTTATGGATAAGATCGTATCTCAAACATTGAGAGTGCAAATGACGCCGGGAGACGCGCTAAAACAGTAGTATAATGAAATCCTAAATTTTATATTAAATTTATGTACTTAAACATTATTTCTGTTCTTAAGAATATACGGTTTGCGAAAATTTAAATTAAATTTATATACGTATATCTTTATGTGTACACAGAGAAAGAGTGAGAAAGATGGATGGTTAAGTGTTGAGACTCAAAGAGGTGATAATGGTTTTTACACTTCACTCTCACTTTCTCACATGCAGTTTATTTTTTTTTTTTTATTATTCAATACATTTTCTTTTGACATACATTTTTTCATGAAACTGAGAAGTTTAAGGTCTGATTTACAATTCTTAACGTTTCTTTTAAGAAAGATTAGAAAATTAGGATTCTTTTCATAACTGTTTACAAAAAAGAAATTAGGATTTTCTAACTATATATGTCTAAAATACAATTTGGTATTTTTTTGGTAAATTGCTGCTTATTCCAGATTGCAATTTGCAAATTTTTTGTGACAATGTTTTCGAATCTTTTGCCATGAATTAAAAACATTGAATCTGTAAAATAATTTATGGCTCTTTTACCTCACTTTTATTAAAACATGCATATTCTTCAAGTTATTAAAATAAAATTGCAATTTGTGTATTTCTTAACATCTGGCAATTATTGTGAATTGCATTTTGCAAATTATTTGAAAAATATGCTATAAATTTTTTGCCTCCTTTAATTGTTAACTAAAAAAAATACAAATTAGGAACTTGTGTCAAATACACTGAATTCTTTGAAAGAATTTTATAAAAAATTTTAAGAATACTTTCATTTTTCGGGCAATTAATTTAAAATTGTATTAAAAACTATTGAATGATGAATTTTATTATTAATTAAATATAATTGAATTTCTAAGAAAAATTTTATTATTTAACAAAAAATTAAACTCTTGGGAAGTTTGTTAATTTTTTTAAATTTCATTAACATTTTTTGAAAATGACTAAATTCTTTGAAAGAATTTTATAAAAAATTTTAAGAATACTTTCATTTTTCGCGCAATTAATTTAAAATTGTATTAAAAAGTATTGAATGATGAATTTTATTATTTATGAAATTTAATTGAATTTTTTAAAAGAATTTTATTAAAGTTTTTTGAAAAATAATTGAATTTCGAAGAAGAATTTTATTATTTTAAAAAAATTGAATTCTTGGGCAGTATATTAATTTTTTTGAAATAGAATTCTTGCGAAGCGTTTTATAAAAGTATCTAATAAGAATTGAATTCCTGCGAAGAAATTTGTTAACATTTTCAAAAATAGTTAAAATCTTTCAAATAATGTAATTAAAAAAATAAAAAGTAATGATTACATTCTAATAAATAATTATATTTTAAACAATCATTAAAATCCTGCGATATTTTAATATTGATAAAAATAATTGAATTCCTGGAATTAATTTTTGTTATTCATGAAAATGTGTAATTTAATTTTTTAAAAGAATTTGATTAAAGTTTTTAAAAACTAATTGAATTTATGGAAAGTTTATTAACTTTTTTTTAACAATATTGAATTCTTGCGAAAAATTTTGTAAAAGTTTTAAAAGTAACAAATTAGGAACTTGCCCCAAAATACAATTTGGTTTTTTTTAAACAAATTGCTGCTTATTCCAGATTGCAATTTGCAAATTTTTTCGAATCTTTTGCCATGAATTAAAAACATTAAATCTGTAAATTAAATTATGGCTCCTTGACTGCAATTTTATTAGAGTTTTAACCTAATATTCTTTTAATTTTGAAAAATATTTGCCCCAAAAAATTTTTTGAACAAATTTCTCAGAAAAATCAGAATTTTTTAAGGTTTTTTAATAAAAAAAAATTGTAAATTAGAATTAGTACTGTTAAAATACAATCTGGTAGTTTTTAGCAAATTGGTATTTACTGAATGTTTGAAATTTCAATTAAAAAAATACCATTTTTCCTAACCCGCATTTTTTTTTTTTTTGTAAATTACAAAATTCATTCAGACTTTTTTTTTTGAGCTTCAAATGTCAATGTATTTATCAAAGTCTTCATGACATTTATATAGAGGCGTTGTCACGCACAAAATCCCACCTCCTCATTTCGAACATTTTTTCCTGTTTTTGTTTTTTAAATAACTTTTAAAAGAGTTTTCGAAAAAAAATAACTTTTTAGTTTCTTCTATAAATATTAAAAGAAAAAATAGATAAAGACAATAGTTAGAATATCGTTAACGGACATTTAAAATTGAAAAAACAAAATTTTATTGTCTTTAAATACAGAAAGCAGCAAAACGAGTCAATAATATTAATTTTTCCATAACTCAATGCTCTCTTACAATCATAATATACATTAAAGATACAAAGGGTAAGGCAGCAGATGTTAAATGTACGATAATTTACGATTTTGTTATCGTAATGATATGCTATGAAGTAAATTTACTTTTTTTCTCTTGAAGTATTTACTATATATTTTTTTTCTGAATAAAATTTTTTCTAAATTGTTTTTTCTAATTTCATGGTAATTATAGTTTAGATTTAATTAATTATTATTTTTAATTCAATTACAATTTAATAATTTATTAATTTATTTATCATTTTAAAAAACTAATAAAAAATTTTTTTACACTATATTAATTATTATTTTTCTAATTATTAATAAATTTTTTTATTCAATCATTTGTTTGCTTTTTTAATTTTTTTATATTATATATTTATGTTTGCATTTTGTTAGATAAAAAAATACAACATTAAAATAAATTATTTTCTACCGCTGGGGTAAAGAAAAAATTTTTTTTCTACGTATTAATGTTTAAATAATGAAACTATTGTATATTAGAAAAATTAGGTAATTTTAATTAACGAAAATGGAATAGATTTTTTTTTATTGCAAGTATGATACAATGACTTTTGTTTACACTCAACGATATGTTATCATTATATTTGACATTGCACAATGCTGTAATAAAGATAATAATGTATACACGAAAAAAGGAAAAAAAAATTCTCTCTTTTTTTTGCAAAAAAAAAACACAATTGTCGAGTAATATTATAAGAAAGTAAAGAAAGTAGTTTAAATTCATGGTGGGTTAATCGAAGTTTTTCAACGAACCCATTGAATTCGTTTTGCCTTGTATAAACTTTGGAAAGTAAGAATTAAAACACTTGTCTTCTTAAATAAACTTACGTAAATCGCATTAAACAATTTTCTAAGTGATTCGACATTTTTCAAATTTCTTTCCCTCTCATTCATTTTTTTTTTTTAATAATTTCTAAAATAATATTTTTTTTCCCGTATTAAACATTATGTAAAATTTTCTTGATTATTTCATAAAGTATAATAAATAATTTTCTATTTACAATAATAATTTGACATCAATTTTTTTTCTATTTACAAATTTTTTTTATTTTATTTTTATATTTTTATTATTCTATATTTAACTTTTCTATATTTTATTTTTCTATATTTAACATTTAAATAAATTAAGTCGAATTTCATACTTTATTAACAATTCACTCGAGTAAAAATTTATCTCCTCTTATTTTACATTCAGAAAATTTTTAATGAACGTGAAATATAAATTTTTTGCTAAAATTGAAAAATAAATGCAAACTTGTTATTTACTCAAAATGAAAGAATAGCAAGAAAAAAAATTTAAATAAAAATAAAGATACGTGTATTGAATGTTTGTTTATTTATTTTTTTTTTTTGAAAGGAAGAAAAAAAAATTTTTTTTTGCAAAATTTTTTTTTTTTGCAAAAATAAATGAATATTGGGAAGGAGATGGTTGAAGGGAAATTGGAGGAAAGTTGGTGAATTTAATTTCAACGAGGAACGCGAATGGTTCTCGAGTTCGACCCGCCCGTTTAAACCTATAGCGACCACGGAAAGGAAAATCTTTAAAAATACTGTTCGACGAAAAAGCTGCGTCTGCGCAAGATACACTGCGTGTCTGTCCTTGCTGCGCTTGAGCCGCCAAAACAAATCGTAAAGACGTCTTCCCGTTCCGAGCCGCATTTCCTGAAAAATCAACGTAAAAAGAGAATCCCAGCCAGTAACCGAGACCTCCGTCAACTTCCTTACGATGGCGCGAGAAACCTTTTATAATATTTCTTTCAAGTATTTATATATATATATACACAAGCAAACTAAAAGAGGGCATACAATTTTCAAACTGTTTAAGATTTTAAGTATCGCGTTATTTACTCTCCATAAATTTATTACAGAACATTTTTTCTGTTTTTTTTTAATAAAAAAATTTTTTTAATTTTATTTCATTATCAAATTTTCTTCTATAGACGTATCGTAATTAAATGATTAAAAATAATATAATAATTTTTTTTACGATTTTTGATTTTTTCTTCATATTTTTCAATCACTATTAAAAAAAAATTATAATGAATTTTTTAAGCAATTGTTGTTTACTTAAAACGATTTGCCGCTTCTTTGCAAAAATTAATCCATTTAACAGAATTCTTTATTATTATAAAAACTTTAATTCAAATTCGAATTTTTCGAATCGTTTTCAATTAAGAATAAAAATTGGGATCCTTTGAAAAAATTAGTATTTTTTTAGCAATTTAAAATTATTAAAAATAATTGAAATCTTGCGATGAGTTTTATTATTTACGAAAAAAATTAAACTCTTGTCACAAAATTTTAAGTTTTTAAAATAATTAAAAATTATTCCAGATAAATAAATAAATAAACATCATTGTATTCTTAGGAAGAATAATTTTTAAATAAAATTTTTTTTTTAGAGAAACGTTTTTTATCAAAAAATTTTACAAAAATTATTTATTTACATTTAAACTTTGGATGGACAAAAAGTCCCTTAAAATTATGTAATAAATAATTGAGTTTCTTTCAAAATTGTATTTATTTATGAAAGTAATTAAATTGTGGCAAAAAATTTTATTGAATATAATACAAAAAATTCAATTATTAAAATGAATATTTCATTAACATTTTTTTAAAATAACTAAATTCTTTGAAAGACTTTTATGAAAATTTTTAAGAATACTTTCATTTTTCGAAGAATTAATTTAAAATTGTATTAAAAATTATTGAATAATGGATTTTATTATTAATTAAATATACTTGAATTTCTAAGAAAAATTTTATTATAAAAAAAAAAATTAAACTCTCGGGAAGTTTGTTAATTCTGTTAAATTTTATTAACATTTTTTGAAAATGACTAAATTCTTTGAAAGAATTTTTAAAAAAATGTTAAGAATACTTTCATGTTTCGCGCAATTAATTTAAAATTGCATTAAAAAGTATTGAATGATGAATTTTATTATTTACAAAATTTAATTGAATTTTTTAAAAGAATTTTATTAAAGTTTTTTGAAAAATAATTGAATTTCGAAGAAGAATTTTATTATTTTAAAAAAATTGAATTCTTGGGCAGTATATTAATTTTTTTGAAATAGAATTCTTGCGAAGCGTTTTATAAAAATATCTAATAAGAATTGAATTCCTGCGAAGAAATTTGTTAACATTTTCAAAAATAATTAAAATCTTTCAAAAAATGTAACTAAAATGAAATTAAAAAAATAAAAACTAATGATTACATTCTAATAAATAATTATATTTAAAAAAAATCATTGAAATCCTGCGATATTTTAATATTGATAAAAATAATTTAATTTCTGGAATGAATTTTTATTATTCATGAAAATGTGTAATTTAATTTTTTAAAAGAATTTGATTAAAGTTTTTAAAAACTAATTGAATTTATGGAAAGTTTATTAACTTTTTTTTAAACAATATTGACTTCTTGCGAATAATTTTGTAAAAGTTTTAAAAGTAATTAAATTCTTTTGAAAAATGTAATTAAAAATGAAATTGTAAATAATGATTGGATTTTAATAAACAAAATTATATTAAAATTATTTTAAATAATTGGATTTTTCGCGAAATTCGTTAAAAATTTTATTTAAAATAATTGAATTTCTGCAACGATTATTATTAAAATTTTAAAAAATAATTGAACTCCTAAGAATAATTTTGTAAAAACTCTGTTTTAAATAATTGATTTTTTTATATATTAGCAAAATTCTGTTTTAAATAATAGAATTCCTGGCAAAATTTCGTTATTTAGAAATATAATTGAATGTTTGGAAATCATTATAAAATCATTTTTTTTTTAAATTATTCAATTATTTTAGGAAATTTTTTATTAATGTAGTAGATATTAAAAATCATTTAAGTACGAAAAATTGGTGAATATAATAATAATAAGAAGAGGTCAAACTTCTGATAAACCTTTCGACTAATATTAAATGTCAACGTCTAGCTGAATTCGTGAATTTTTTTTTTCATTTCTCTAATTTTATATCAAGAAGTAAATTTTTCATTTCTCTACACTGAATGAACACAATAATATTAAAAAAAAAATTTATCTCTCTTTTCAATATCGAAAATTTATTGAAATAGTTAATAAATACTATATTTATAAAAAAAATTAAAATCTTTCTCATTGCATTTTCTTCACATTTAAAAACTTTTTTTTTAATTAAAAATTTCTATTTAATAAATACTTAATTTCTTATTAGAAATTTTATCGTTAAAAAAATTACTTTATAATGTAACATTCTCTGGAACAATTTGTTTCCAATAAAAAATAAAATTCTATACAGAGAATTTATTTTTCAATAACAAAAGCTTTGTAATAATTCTATATTTTATACGGAAAAATTTCTAATCGAAGCAATAACTTAATAAAAATAATTCAATAAACAATTTTTAGTAATAAAATACAAAATTTGTTTTAATGAAATTTATTTTTTGATAAAAAAACTTGCATATTAATAAATTTTGCTGTGAGTAAAAAAAATGTTCATCAAAAATACATTTTTGTTTTTGCATAAATAAAAATAAATAAATAAATATATTGTATGGAAAAAATATCGACTTTAGAAAAAATCTTGTCTGTCTAGAATAACAATAAATGATTTCTCCAATCGAGAATGATTTATACACCTACTTTAGATCCAAACAAATTTTTTTAAAGTTGTAATTTGCTTTATACGATGTAAAACTTTCCCATACACATTTTTTTAAACAATTATTTTTTTTATAATTGTTCATACAGTTGGTAATAAATCTTTTTTTCCAAATTGGAGTTCATTCACCTTCGGTACAACATCAACAGGTTGTATTTAAATTTCTGTTTTATAAGTCTATGTTCACAATAATAATTTTTCACATTTTTTTTTATTTGCCAATTTAATAAGTTTCATTCCAAAAGTTAATGGACATTTACTGCGTTTAGGAAAAATTTTCTAAAATTAAATTTAAAAGACAATTTTTTATGAAAAATATAATTATTAACAATTTTTCCCCCCTTTTGTTTATTTATTTATTCAAAACACAAAATAAATGATTTTGTTTTTTTTTTTATAAAAAAGCGAACCGTGCCAAAATTGTGAATCTAAAATTCGTAAGTTCATCATTTTTATCTTATCACAAAAATGTTACCGCCTTCTTCAACGTTGACCTTAAACATCTTGAGAAAAATTATTCATTTAGGGTGGAAGAAAAGGAGAAATATTTTCTCAAAAATCAAAGTAATTTTGCTTATTTATTAACTTAGAAATTACTTTTGTTTAAAAAATTTTTTAATTACATTTTTTCCAATGCTTTCGAGATGAATAGTTTTAGTAGTATTGTGGGATTTTTATATAATGCAATATTCATCAATACCGTAAAGAACATTTACGGAATATAAACAAGACATATTTTTCAACCATGTGATGGAAAAAAAAACCGGTTACATTTATTCGTTTTGGTGCAAAACAGAGAAGATGCTGTTGTCACTTAACAATGCGAATGACGACAAGAAAGTGAAGTGACGCATTTCGCAGATAAACTAAACCGGTTGACAGACTATTTTCTTTATAATTTATTCCCATCTCGGATATTAATAGACAAAAGAAAAAATACCACAGTCAAAAAAAAAAAAAAAATATCAGGAAAACGATTATTTTATTATCTGTAAACTATTCAATTGATTTAACTCGTAAGTCCAAAATTAAAAATTATCTTTAATTCTAAATTCTAAATTTTCAATACTATAAACTCCTTTTTACGTTTTTCGAATATTGCGTCAGACATTTGAAATTTTATGAATAATTCTAATACAAATTTTTGGGTGAACAAAAAAATTGTCAAATACGTAAATTCATTTTTATAATTTTTGAAAAAAATCTTTGCCTATGGAAAATTTTTATATGAATAAAAAATAATTCACATACGTGAAGAAAAACTTGCAAATATTCATAATTTTCATGTGTGATTGAATAATAATTTTTATTAAATCCTTGATTCGAATGGAAATTGCTTAATAGGTGAATTTTTCCACTAAATTATATTATTAGTATTTATATTATTATACAGTATTGTTCACTTTTGCAATTGGCATTATTTTCACTTGTCAGAATCTGGGAAATTAATTATTTTTTACTCAACTCCTTATTTGGCTCTTTAGGAACTGCAAACAAAAATTTTTTTTAATATTGTTTTTCATGCAGTGCACCAGCATTAAAAAAATTATTTTCCATTATATAATCCGATTGTGAATTTTTTGAGAAAGATTTAAAAAAAAATATTTTCGAAACTAATTCAATTTCTTGTGAGCGTTTCTAAAAAAAGAAATCGAGCGAATTTGCCAATATTAGAAGCAAACATGTCTTGGGAGATGCAAATCAGTATATGTCAAGTAGAAAGTTGATCTTTTGATATAGAAATTAGAAGGTACGTGCACAAAACGCTGTTATATGGAACGTTAGGAAATATTCTCAACACAACAAAATTCGATTATAATATATATATATTTAACAAATTCGGAAAAATTAAAAAAATTTCACCGATATTTAGTGATTTAGATTTTATATATTAAATGTCAAACTCCCTTTGAATTAAAGCTGTAAATAAATAATAATCTCGATTAATAATATTAACAAACAGTTATTTATATATTAAATATAAATTTATAGTGTATTAATATTGACCAATAATTAATATTGACTGTTGAATACAAAAATATTGACGAACAATTTGAAATTCAATATCGAGATCCCATTCTTCACTTGAGAACGCCAAGGTCACCGCAAGATGGCAGATCAATTGACAAAAACCAGTTTCCACGCCATCTGGTGACTCTCTCAGCGTTCTCAAGTGGAGAAATAAAAATTTCATTTTTTTTAAACTACTTTATGGTTAAAACATGTTATGATGAGGAAAATAAAAGAAAAACAAAATTGCTTTAATCTGAATTAAGTGGTATTAATTATTATTTTTTTTTCAAAGTTGTTTTTTTTCTAAATTTTAATCGAGCAAAGGAACAATAATTTTGTCAACTTTTATCAGCAACAAAATAAAAGTTCCATATTCGAAGTCATCATTAACGAGGACAAGTTTTCGAGAACCTTTTTAACCTACCTTTAGTTACGTAGACAAGTTTACTTACATTCTTATCAAGGTCGGCAATATTCCCCACTCCTTTAACTTCTTTCCCTGTCTACTTTTCCTCCTCTATTTATTTCTAGTACTACGAACGTCCTTCGCTAGGCTTCCATTCATTAAACATTTATGTACAGTAAACATGTTAATTTTTTTTCTTCCCTTTTACATTTTCATTCAATTAATTTTCAACTAATTCAAAATTTACAAAAACATAAATCACAGTAAAAGAATGTTTTATTTTATTCAAATAAATTTTTATTTTAATCAAAGAAATAATTGCTCTAGTCAAATGAATATTTAATCGAAGCAAACAAAATTTTTGACATTTGAATCAAAGAAATATTTACATGATCCAAATAAATATTTACTTGAATAAAATAAATGTTTAGTTGAACCAAAATAATTATATACTTGAGCTAAATAAATATTTACTTGAATCTGTTAAATATTTATTTGAATAGAAGAGAAGAATAATATTCGTATTAGAGATAAATATGTAATTTTTAAAAAGGAGTAAAAAAAACTTGAAATTCCTTTTCCTGGAATCATTATAAACATATTGTGTGTGTAATATTTACTTTTCCTTTCAAATTTGCGCGCGCAGTTTATCGCTTAATACTTAACCCTAAGTGGTACCCATTATTCAATCCGGTCAAGTTCAAGAATTCTTTCTGACTGAAGACGCACTGCTCGTAAATAATAACGAAAATATTTCACTTTCCCTCTTTTTTTTTTTGAAAAAGAAATAAATTATTTTCATATATATTTCTTGTATATCTGATATGATATATAATGAAGTCGAGGAATGTAGGACTTTTTTTAATTGTTTACACTGTAAATATTACTACACGGAGCTGCATTCTAAAATTTTGGAAAATATTTGCAATTTTGCAAAGTGTTAAAATTTTTATAAATATAATTAAATTTCAGAGCGAAGAATTTTATTTTGTCAATAAAGATAATTCAAATTGTGACAAACATTTCTTTTTTATCATTTTTGAACCTGAACGTAATTAAATTTTGTTTTATTTTCAAAAATTTCAATAAAATTCTTGCCCTAATTTCAATTATTTAAAAAAAAAAATTCTCACTTCAATGATATTCAATATTCTAATAAAATTTCTCAAAAAGAATGAAATTTACAACAACAAAAAAATTGTTTGATAAAATTATACGCACACATTTAATTATTTTTGTAAATAATAAAAATTTCACATGAATTGAATTATTTGGAAATTTTTATAAATTTCCTCGCGCAATAATATTCAATTACTTTTACACTGATAAAAAAATTTATTTGATTCAAATAACCGATTTATTTGCTTATTAACAAATAAATATTTACTTGAATCAAATAATTTTTATTTCAATCAATTAAATAATATTTGCTTTAAATACTGAAAAATTTAATTCAAATACAATTTAGTTGATTTAAATACAAAATAATTTGATTCAAGTAAATATTTATTTGATAATAGTCAAATAATCGGTTATTTGAATCAAACAAGTATTTTTTTATGTCATAGGAATAACATTTTTTTAGGAATAATAATTGTACAAATTAAAGAAATTTGTAAACAAATGTAAGAGAACATTTTTTTCCCTTTCTTCTCGAAAAATTCAAAAAGTTTCAATTTCATGTTGCAATTAAAATCTATCATTGGACATTTTTTTCCTTTCTTTTCTAAAATTTCAAAAAGTTTCAATTTCATGTTGCAATTAAAATCTATTATTGACAAATAGAATTTATAAACATTTTTTTCCTTTATTTAAAAAAAAGAACTTTGAATTTTATTAAAGCAATATAATTATAAGTAAGAAAGAGAAATGATGCAAATTATTTCCTTAACATTTTGGTAGATAAGGAGAAAAATTTTAATACACTGAAAAAAATGAAATTGATTCAAATAACCGATTAATTGAATAATAATTAATTATTAATTGATATAATAATATTGATTGATATTATTATTATTATTATTATTATTATTATTATTGTTATTATATTATAACAATAATAATATTATATTATATTATTATTATTATATTATTGTTGATTCGCTCTAATAATATTTATTAGAGTGAATTAAGTGGTATTCGTTTCAAATACTGAAGTTATTGATTCAAATACGAAATACCATTTATTACCATTTGTTAAAGACTAATTTTTGAAAAAAAAAAAGCATATAATAATTGAAACGTATTTGTTACTCACTAGTTTTTTTTCCAATTTTAAATATTATTCATGAAATATTATTAAATTAAATTATTAATCATGAAGAAATAATTATTTTCGATTTGTCCAACAATTTTTTTTAACGAAGAAGAAAAAAATCAAAGGATGCACACAAAATTAATTTACTGTATTTTTGAGATCTTTTTTTTTTAAATTTGATTAAAATTATTAATTTTTTTTTAAATAATAAGAAATTTTGAAAATTTTTGTTCTATTTATGACAATAATTCGAAGACTAAAATTCCACTTTACAGCCGTTTGGCGCTTAATTAATTTATTAGAAAGTTCGTCTTGTCTGAACTAAGTAAGAGAAGAGGAAAATAAATCATATATATATATTTATAATTTTTGAATAACATGAATAATTCTCGTTTAAAAAGTTTTTTTGCCTTTCAAACTGGATATGTCAATCTTCTTCTTAATAAATTAAGATAAAGCTATAAATGAAAGGATTAAAGATCAGTCCAAGGTGGTTCTTCTCTCTGTCCCTTTCAAGGTCGAATACATCATTTTTTTCTTCTCTCTCTCTTTTTTTCTTCTATCTCACTCTCTATGTATAATATCTCTATTTTATTTTATATATATATAAATATATATACATTTTTTTTTATATATATAGAAATAAAAGGAAAAAAAGTGTATAGAAAAATAAAAGGAACTCCAGTCTTTAGATATCGTGTGGAGATGATCGAACTGACCACAAAAAGTTCAACCTTATCCGGCTTGAGATATTGACGATCAAAGTTGAAGGCTTTTCAAAACGTATGGGCTATTTAAGGTAGTGGTCACTGATCTGCGCGCACGATCCCCTCTCGTCTCAACTACTCTATACTTGCACCCTACACTCCAGACCCCTGACAACTTCTCTTTAACTCCATCACATCTTTCATAGCGTTCAGGAATAAATAAATCTCTTTCCTTTCGTTCTCGCAAAAACTAAATTTTTTTTCTTCTTGTCAAATTTTCTTTTTCACTATAATTTCTTATTATTCTAAAACAATATCCAATTTCGTGCAACAATCAACAAAAAAAAATCCATACTATATTAATTTATTATTTAAAAAAAAAACTATGAAAGAATTATTAGTACCCAATTGTGAAATTTAATAGACAAAAAGATCCCTTTTTATTAAAAAAAAAAAAAAAAAAAAAAAAAATTCTCAATTGTCCTGGAGAGTGTCCAAATAAATTTTTATATATATTTATATCAATGAAGGGAAAAACTGTTGGTGGCAGTAGGTCGGTCGTATTATCCTGTGCTTTCTTTTGTAAAAAATTTTTTTTCTTTTTTTTGGTGAAGGATTGTTGACAGTGTGATGTTTTTCCGCAGGCTAGGTCAATTGGGGCGGGCGGGGGTAGCTAGTGATAGTGGTGGAAAGAAGAGCCACGGATGAGGGGGACCGATCGCAAAGATGGCTATAAACTTCTCCGCCTCTTTCGCGGCTTGCCTCGCGGCAGGGCTCAAGGTGCCTCGACAATTCATGTACTGCATCTCACAGGGTAAGCTCATAATAACGTAAAAAAAAAAAAAAAAAAAAATTAACATGATTTGGGGTTAAAAAAAATGGGCATCTTTATTAAAAAGCACTTTTCGTCTCAAATAAATCTTAAATCTCTCCCTAGAGATTATTTTTTAGAAAGAAAACAAAAAAAAGGCCTTGTATTAAAAAAAAAAAAAAAAAAAAAACGTCACGCTGTCTGATGGAAATGTTGTATTAACGGTTCGTTATATTAAGAGCACATATACCGGGAGCAACGTGTATTTTGCTTCAACAGAATCTCTACACAGTACATCGTTCACTCTACGATTAGCTCGTGGAATAGCAATGTCTTAATTAGAGAGAAAGCACTGTACGCATGTTCTTCATCATGGAGCTAAAAAGCGAGCTAAAGAAAAACAAAAACTAAAAGCAATTACTATATATCCTCTAGGCATATGGAAAATTATTTGCTTTCATTTTTATATATATATATACACACATTCTTTTGTTTCTTTCTATGATTTTTGAGATTTATTTGGGACCTACACTGTTTTTTTTTATTCCTTCTTGGGAAATTTTTTGATTTTAATCCTTCAGTAGATGTTTTAATTTTTAACATTCAAATGATTCTTGACTGTGTTTTTTTTTAACGAAAATTTGATATCAATTTTAATAAATTAATGAGGGGAATTTTTATTTTTGATTACAGATACTGGCGCGCCATACGTGTTGTACAAGGACAATATGGAGAGACCCCAAGGCCAATGGGTACCTGGGCCGGGATCTCTCCAAGATAGTGGTCTTTATCCCCAGCAACAGCCACAACAACAAGGTTCCTCTTCGTCTGGTAGTCCACAGCAGGCCTGTGGTCCTCCAGTTGAAGGTGAGAGTGGCCCACCACCATCTCTTGCATCGCCTGTTCCTTCGCCGTACCCTTCGGCGCCACCTGAGCCACAAACCATTACTCCATCCGATGAAGATATCCAATCCGGTCAGCAAACATCTCAACAGCAGCAGCAGCAGCAACAACAACAACAACAGCAAGCTCAACAACAGGTACAACAGCAGCAGCAGCAACAACAACAGCAGCAACAGCAACAACAACAACAACAACAGGTTCAGCAGCAGCAACCACAAACTCAGGATCATTCACCCCAACAGCAGATAACGGCACACGAAGTCGATCGAGCCGATTGTTTCCCCGGTACAGGCGAATTACAACAATATCCACAGCATTATTTCAAAGAAACAAGGCCACATCCCTCACCATCCGTGCCACCTCACATGTTAACACCCGGTGGTTTTTCCGCACTACATTATCTTAAACAACCAGGCGTTATGCTGACATCATTAGGACAAGGCGACGGTGGGCCCGGTCTCGATCCACATCAATACGCAAGTCCAGGCGCGCCAAACATGGGCACAGGTCTACCAGACATTGTTCAACAAAATGGCAAATCTGGCAAGGGTGCAAATAGCGATTTACGTCTATTTAAATGTCTCACATGTGGCAAGGATTTTAAGCAAAAATCAACTCTATTGCAACACGAGAGAATCCACACGGATAGTCGGCCGTATGGATGTCCTGAATGTGGAAAACGATTTCGTCAACAGTCCCATCTAACTCAACATCTACGCATACACGCTAATGAGAAGCCATACGCGTGTGCATATTGCGAGCGTACATTTCGACAACGCGCCATCCTCAATCAGCATCTCCGCATCCACTCGGGTGAGAAGCCATACCAATGTCCGGAGTGCGGAAAACACTTCCGTCAGAAGGCGATCCTGAATCAGCACGTCCGCACACACCAAGGCGAGCATTTCTCTCTGCCTCCCAGACTCCCAGAGGGCGTCCACCACAACCACACTGACCCACCCACAGCTTCTACTGCTCTAACAGCAAGTGTCTTGCTAACATTTACCTAGATTCAAATCCTTCGTTATCCATTCTTCCTCTTTTTTGAACAAACAAAGCAAAAAGAAAAAAAAAACAACAACAACAACCTGCAACTTCGTTTTTCAATTTGAATAATTTCGTGACACAGAAAAAACTGAAAAATTCTCATCTGTTTTTTGTTGTTTTATAATAAAAGGAATGCATTGTACTTCCAGTTTCTCTTCAGTTTTTCCGTAGCTTTTTTTGCCTTCGTATTTTGAAAAGTAGTTCTTTCTCTAAATATATTGTCTTTTGACGAAATTTTTCTATTCAGGGAGTTTATTTCCAAGTTTTTGCAAGCTTCTCTTCTAGTTATTCGAGGGGAAAAGAAAATGTTAGGGACAGAGTCCAAAACCGAGAGATAAGTTCCGTGAAAGTACGGACAAAAACGATAGGAGACTTCCACACTTCTAAATAAACAAGTTCCATAAATTTTCTAAACCTTAAGTTCAGAAAAGCTGGTAATTAGAATACTTTTAGGGTTAGCGTAACGTCGTTCCTATGATTTAAATAGTTGGCATTTTTCCGCGCACATTTTACACCACGTATCGAAGTAATATTTCCGATCTGGTCTAGAAATTGTGTCTGAAGTTACGCGACAACGAATAAAATTCGCTCCTGCAGCATCAAAATTTTGTAGTAGCATTTATAACGCCCCTTGCTAGTTTCTTAACATTACGGTAATGTTGTCTGTGACGCTTGCAAGCTTTAGAACACTAAGGCAATGTTGTCTGTGACGCTTGCAAGCTTTAGAATGCTAAGGCAATGTTGTCAGTGATGTTTGCAAGCTTTAGAACACTAAGGCAATGTTGTCTGTGACGCTTGCAAGCTTTAGAATGCTAAGGCAATGTTGTCAGTGATGTTTGCAAGCTTTAGAACACTAAGACAATGTTGTCTATGATGCTTGCAAGCTTTACAATATAAGGGCAAGGTTTTGAATGTAGCTTGCAAGTTTCACAAGACTATGGCATTGTTAAAAATGAAGCTCGCAAGCTTCACAACATTGAGGCAATGTTCTTTACGATGTTTGCAAACTTTAGAAAGCTAAGACGATGTTGTGAAAGATGCTTGCAAGGTTCACAGTATTAAGACAATGTTGCTAATGTTTTTTTAGAAACAGCCTGAGTTAGAACTATCGCCCTAATTAAAGCTGAAATTCTGTCCGCCCAAGATGCGCCTCCAAGCACGTCTGAAGGCGAACTGAAAAAAAGTACAGTGCGAATGAAATATAAAGCCTCGGCTGGAGCGAGTGGTGGGGGAACCGACGCGGCGCGTCCAGCGTGCGCTGTCGTCATTTCCTCTCTACCTACCAGCTATACGCGAGTACTCCCGTCGTAACTTTAAAAAATTTGCTCTTAAAAAGTCTCACACTTAATAATTAGTTAAAATAATTGTTAAACTTTCAACTACCCTTTAAACAAACTTTAGCAGAAAGGTAGAAAAATTATGGAACATGTTTATTCCGAAGTATTAGAAACGACTATTAAATCCTCTGTCCAGACAAGAGTTGCTAACAATTAAAAAAATTTGTTTTCAAAATACTTCTTCTACAAGTAGATAAAAGTCCAGTATTTGTTTAATAGTTTACAGTTCACTATTTCTAGAATTTGTTTATCAGAAGACTCCCATCAAGACTAAATCATTGTCATCAATTATAATCAGTATATCGTAAATCATAATTTTTCCAGTACTTTTCAATTGTCTACGGTAAAACCCACAATTAGCAACAGTTTAGATTCCTAATTATCTAAAAATGCTGGTATCATTAAAAAAAATCTGTTTTTTCTGTGTTAAATAAATCAGCCGAAGGGTGAGAAGGTTGGGCTGGACGCGAGGGCGCTGGTGAGCTGTGAGTTAGAGCTCCTTCTCCATTTTTCGATCCTTTTGCATACTTTCTCATTTCTTCAAATCTTTCACATTGTTTCTTCATTAATGTCATCTACTATCGAGATCGAATCCTTGAATGCAATTTTAACCTTTCAAAAATAATCTACTTTAACAGTCCATTTGATAATTCCAACTTGTTTCCAACTATGATCTCGATGTTCTTAAAATGTTTATATCAAGTTTTTAATTTCCAATGAGCCTAGAATTTAAAGAAACATAAAGAATTTTCAGTGAAAAGCTGACACTTTCTCCTGTCTAATTCTACAAGTACTAATAATAACTCTTTCCTCAATTTTCTATCTTTTCTTTCAGTCCAGTATTATATCTGAACGCGTGCCAACAAATATCCCTTCATATATTTGCATTAAAACAAAAAGGAAAATTCTTTTTTCAAGATATTTTGCCTTCCTTTGGATAATTTTCTCGAACATTAATTTCTAATGCACTTTTTTTTATCCGGACAAAATTGAAAACGCCACTAAAAACATTTATTGAATGACAAAACTAATATTGATTGTAAATTCCCTGAAAAAAATTGAAAAATATTTTAAGGGAATGATTGTAGAAATGGTAATTTAATGTTTTCCTTTTTTTCTTATTATTTACAGACGTGAGTCCACATCTTATCTTCAAAAACGGAATGACACCGACATTATGGCCACAGGATGTTCCATTTCCACCAGAGGAAGGCAAGGAGGAAGTAGCATCAACATTTGGCGATACGGATACGCAATCGGGTGCATTTAGTCCAGCGCCCGATGCAAATTCAACGCAATATCCAGCATACTTCAAGGATCCAAAAGGTGGTAATCATGCTGTTTTTGGTGCCGGTGGTGCTGGTAGTTTTGGTGCTCTTCAATATATTAAACAACAAAGTGGTGGAAAGGGTTGTTTACCGGATGTAATACAACATGGCCGATCAGCGGGTATGCCATTATATGTTCGCTGTCCAATTTGTCAAAAGGAATTTAAACAAAAATCAACTCTTCTACAGCATGGTTGTATACACATCGAATCAAGACCCTATCCATGTCCAGAATGCGGCAAAAGATTTAGACAACAATCACATTTAACTCAACATTTACGTATTCATACTAATGAAAAGCCTTACGGTTGCGTGTATTGTGGTAGAAATTTCAGGCAACGAACCATTCTCAATCAACATTTACGTATTCATACCGGTGAGAAACCATACAAGTGTCAACAGTGCGGGAAAGACTTTAGGCAAAAGGCAATATTGGATCAACATACGCGAACACATCAAGGCGATCGTCCATTTTGTTGTCCAATGCCAAATTGTAGACGACGATTTGCGACAGAGCCTGAAGTGAAAAAACACATAGATAATCATATGAATCCTCATGCATCGAAAGTTAGGAGGAATTCAACTGGTGACACTAAATTACCATCAGGTGTTCCAAGTGGATTGGGTCCTGTATCAGTGTCACGTGGTTTAACGCCGGCCGTTGTTAAACCCGAACTCTATTTCCCTCAGTGTTATGCACCGTCATTTAATCATCAGCCACCCGTCTCAACGGCCCAATTTCCCGGGCAGACCAATGTTGTCGCCGTTTCTGGTGAATTTAAACCTCCAACGGGGCTGCCGCCACAGTGACTAACCGTCCATCCTGCCGCCTACTAGCAAGCAGGAATTCCGCTGAGATTTCAGCGTTGCTTCGGCCCCGATGTTGAGGCCGGATCGTTGTCGTCTTCGTCAGACCCGTCGCTCAGATGCCAGCCGCTCCAGCAACATTATCCGTGACATTTATCGTGCATTTACTAAAGAATCTTCTCTTCGTTATTTTTCACTAATGTTGTTACAAGTTCTTTTTTTTTTTTTTTAGTTTTCTCTCTGCGTGCCGAGATATACAAAAGGTAAGGCAATCATTAAATTACGATTGCCCCTGCCCCCCCTTCCCCTATCTTCGAACATTCGTCATTTACCACTCGAATATAGGTGAGTAGACTCGACAAAGTAAACTTCCATTTAAATCATCAAAAGCCAATTTGCAATAAGATGAAGCATTCCATAATATTAGACTTTGAAATAGGAAAATTTTCGAAATATTGATTGTCAGGTTCACAAACATTGAGGCAATGTTGTCTATGATGCTTGCAAGTTTTACAATACGAAGACAATGTTAATAATGATGATTGCAAGATTCAGAAATGTAAGGCAATGTTGTTAATGTTGCTTGCAAGATTCACAAGACTGTGGCAATGTTGTCTATGATGCTTGCAAGTTTCACAAGACTATGGCAATGTTAAAAATGATGCTTGCAAGCTTTACAATGCGAAGACAATGTTAATATTGATGCTTGCAAGTTTCACAAGACTAAGGCAATGTTAAAAACGATGCTCGCAAGTTTCGCAATATTAAACCAATGTTGTAAATGATGCCTGCAAGTTTCACAGTTCAGAGTCAATTCAGACCTATTAAGTCCCATAAAGAAGCCCATAAGTCCCATAAATTAAAAAAAAACAACAATTGGATTCCAAGGCTACTTGAAAAAAGCTACATCTATTTTCTATTTTTAATTTCCAATCGTTTGACAAGAATTGTTTAAGCAAATTAATAAATATGAAAAACAGAAAAATAGGTGTATCTTTTTTTCTGCAATTTGTCGATGAATCTAATTGTTACTTTATTGCTAAAATGAGTCATTTCTTCATGGGACTTAATTGATTAATGTTGCAAGCAATTTTCACAATCTTGAGAGAATCTTTTGAATGTTTCTAAAATTTGTGAGCAAGGTAACGAGTAAAGAAATTCTGAAAAAGTAACTTACATATATATATAGTTAATTGGATGTTTCTTCTTGCAGAAATGGCGGCATTTATCAACAAAAAAGTTATCTGACTTTTTTATTTATTTATTCAAACTAAAATTGAAAGAAAAATTTCAAAGATGAATAATAATAATTTCAAGCCACTGAACGAAGAAGATTTCTGATTGGGAGCAAATTTTAATATTCCAATCGTTATTATAGATTCACTTTTGTCACATTCAGAGTGAGGGTGAATGACTCCTGCTTCTATTTTGAGTGTCATTTCTTGGCACTCATTCACATGCAATTCTCAAGTTTATTATGACAAAACTATTTACGACAAACTTCTCGAGTTGTGTGAAATTTAAAAATTACTTACAATTTCTGTAAATCATTTTCATGACAACTCTCACATAAAATGTAAGTTTAGGCCAAAATTCACCAAATCTAAAATATCAAGAATGGAAGAAAAACCTTTCGGTGTTTTCTAAAAGAGAAACGAAAAATTCAATTTTAATCCAGGTTTTCTTCTCCTATATATAATTTTTGGAAAATGCTCCTAATTGGAAACGGAAGATTCGTTAGAACAAATACCAAAAAATCTGAATAAAAAAAAAGTCTACTCATCTAATTCGAAAATTCCTTTCGTTTTTTTTTTAAGTACGTACTTGAAGAGTTACAAAAGGTATAAAAAAAAATTGTACCATAACACACACATTAAAAAAAAAAACACTCACACACAAAAAACACACCGTTTCAATGTGTTTCTCTCGCCAAACGGGTTGAACATGTTCGATTTTCGACCAGACTGAAATGATTGTGATACAATATTTAACTTGCCTATGTTTTAAAAAAAGAGTTGAAAAGTCAAGTTGAGTATATGAATCTTTTTCAATGGAGAGAAGGATGAAGAAAGCGACGGAGGTAGGAGAGGACGCGCCTGTAAATATGTAAAACGTTATCTAATTGTTTTTGTTTGAATATGAGGGAAATAAAGAAAGTGAGACAATGAAAAAAGAAAAAAAAAAAAAATTCTCCAAGAGGAAAAGGGAACGACTGAGAATGAAAGTGAAAAAAAGAGTAATGTGACTGAGTGCGTGAGTATATGCGGTAACGTCCGTAGAATCGAAACCGGGAAGGTATTATATAGAATGAGGGTCGTAAAGAACCGATGGCGCTCAAAAAAAAAAAAAACCAAGTGCAAAATGAAAAGAGAAAAAAAGCCACCAGACCCCGCTCACATTTTATGACAGATTGAAGATGTTACAATTGAAAGCAAAAAAGAAAAAAAAAACCGTATGACTCTTGTATACTAATATTCGAATGTATATTTATACAACTGATTAGTCTATCAACATGACGATATTTTGATTGGTTTACTAAAAAAAAATCAGATTGGTGCTGATATAGATAAGCAAAAAAAAAACAAAAAACAAAAAAAAACGAATGAGGAGGGAATGTGGAAGAAGGCTGAGAAAATTTTTCTAGAGGTAGAAAATAGCATATATATAGTCGATAGAGTAGCTCAATTTGGAGGACCCTGACTGTCCGCTCATCAAATTTATTATCATCACCCGTACATTTCGTGGCAATACTTAAAAAAAAAAAAAATTTTACGTAAATAGAGATAGTCTTTTAAATTTCTACATTTAAGACGTGTGATCTCTCTAATTATTGTATATTATATATAATGATCTATTAAAAAAAAAACTAGTAAACGAGATACAACTATATATTATAATTACTTATTAGGCAGTCTATATATAGTCTTTTTAATTTAGAAGACAGAAAATGATAATTGTGCGGCCATATTTACTATGGCCTGTTCGTAGTGCCTCGGAATTGCTGCTCGTGGCAGTGATTTGATCGTATTTTAGGAAGGTATATTATTATTATATATAAATATATAAATACTGCAATTATGGATACTCTGATACAGTACTAAAAACAAAATCATTTAAAATTATATAATTAATGAAGAAATAAACAAAATCGTGTCATTATTGTCACGTTAAACGACTCATATTAAATTATTATTGAAATTTATCGCGTATTATAATCTATATACATATATATATATATTATACATATATATAAATGCGCCAAGAAGCAAAGTATAGCGCTTTGACAATGTGATCCTGGCTCTAAAAGTCTTTCTACTCTACAAATATAATATACACATTATGGTTTTACGCTTCTCTTTATATTCTCAGGAGATTTCAATTCTATTTGGAATTGATTTTCAATTAGAGTTTCTTTCTATTTAAATTAATTTTCGAATTAATTTCAATTTTATTTGAAAATGATTTTTAAATATTTTCCATTTTATTTGAATACAGTTTCAACTAATTTTCATTCAATTCAATTTTCAATTTTATTTAAATTACTATTCAATTTTTTTAAATCGACTTTCAATGAAATTCAATTATACTTAAATGCATTTTCGAATTAATTTCAATTCTATTTGAAAATGATTTTTAAATATTTTCCATTTTATTTGAATACAGTTTCAACTAATTTTCATTCAATTCAATTTTCAATTTTATTTAAATTACCATTCAATTTTTTTTTTTGAATCGACTTTCAATGAAATTCAATTATACTTAAATGCATTTTCGAATTAATTTCAATTCTATTTGAAAATGATTTTTAAATATTTTCCACTTTATTTGAATACAGTTTCAACTAATTTTCATTCAATTCAATTTTCAATTTTATTTAAATTACCATTCAATTTTTTGTTGAATCTACTTTCAATGAAATTCAATTATACTTAAATGCATTTTCGAATTAATTTCAATTCTATTTGAAAATGATTTTTAAATATTTTTCATTTTATTTTAATACAATTCCAATTAATTTTCATTCAATTCAATTTTCAATTTTATTTAAATTACCATTCAATTCTATTTGGAATTGATTTTCAATTAAAGTTCATTTCTATTTAAATCAATTTTCAAATTAATTTCAATTCAATCGTTAAATGATTTTTAAATATTTTCCATTTTATTTAAATATTGTTTCAATTAATTTTCATTTAATTCAATTTTCAATTTTATTCAAACTACCATTCAATTTTGTTTAAATTGATGTTTTTAATAAAATTCAATTCTATTTAAATCAATTTTCGAATTAATTTCAATTCAATTTTTAAATTGTTTTAAAATAATTTCAATTTTATTCAAATTGAGTTTCAATGGTTTTCAATTCTATTTAAATCAATGTTTAAATTAATTTCAATTTTATTAAAAAAAATTGAGTATAATTTCATTTACAATTAAAATAACTTTCAATTAATATAAATTTTATTTAAATCAATTTTCAATTAACTTCCATGCAATTTAAATTAATTTTTCGAATTAATTTTAATTCTATTTCAAATTATTTTAAAATAATTTCAATTAGAATTAAATAATAAGTTTCAATTAATTTTCATTGCATTCGAATTTCAATTTCATTTCAATCAATTTTCTATTAATTTTCATGCAATGTAACTTAAATTTTTGAATTAATTTTAATTCCATTTCAAATTATTTTAAAATAATTTCAATTAGAATTAAATAATAAGCTTCAATTAATTTTCATAGCATTCAATTTTCAATTTTGTTTAAATCAATTTTCAATTAATTTTCATCCAATTTAAATTCAATGTTCGAATTAATTTCAATTCTATTTTAAATGGTCTTAAAATAATTTCAATTTTATTTCAAAATTAAATTTATGAATAATTTCATATACAATTAAAATAACTTTCAATAAATATAAATTTTGTTTAAATTAATTGTCAATTTATTTCCATGCAATTTAAATACAATTTTCAAATAAATTTCAAGTAAATTTAAAGTGGTTTCTATTTCAAATGATTGTTAAATAAAATAATTTTTTTGTTCTTCAACTAACTTTTAAATTAATTCAAGTGCTACTCAAATTTTCAATTTTATTTGAATCAATTTTCAATTAACGCAATTATGTTGTAATTAATTTTCAATTAATTTAATTATATTTAAATTTATTATCAATTAATTCAATTCAATTGAAATATATTTTTCACATGAATTTTAATGGAATTTCTTTGATTTCTATAAAAATTATTTTCAAGTCTATATTGAAATTATTTTTTATTCTATTTTAATTCTGTTCTATTTTTTAATTTTATTTCCTTAGATTTTTCATAATTTTAAATTATATTTTAATTAATTGCAAATTACTTTCATGATCATGTTAATTAATTTTTAATTCAAGTAAAATACATTTATAGTTGAATTCATTTAAATTTTATTAAAAGAAATTGAAATTTCTTTCGAACTTAATTAATTTAATTAATTAATTTAAATTTTATTTGAATTAAAAAATCAAATCGAATGGTCAATTTATTTTAGTTTCCTGTAATTTTTGTCTGCCATTTTGTTTCAATTACATTTAAATTAATTTTTGAATTATAAATTTCTTCGTCAATTAATTCGAATTTCATTCAGTTAAATTTTTAATGAACTTTAAATCATTTGGAATGAATAAAAATCCATTCAAAACGATTTAATTAAATACTGTATGGGGGACAATTATTCAGAAAGAAAAAAATTTTCCAGAAATAATTAATTGAAAATTAATAGTTTTATATTGCATAGGATTCCGTGCGCCACACTTAGCCCCACTCTTTGCCTTTACGCTCATTTTACAATAGACTTCATCTACAATATTTATAATTCATTTCAATTTTTATTTCTCTTATTTAAATTTTTTTTGTATTCATTCTGAACTGTAATTCCCTTATTGTTTTCAAATTGGCAATTCTTTTTAAGAACATGGTTTTTTATTTACTTTTTCGTCCCTCTTTATTTGAATTTTTCGTTAATTCTTTTACGTTTGTGTATTTTTTCCTGTTAATTAATTGTTATTTGTCTAGAAGAATCTTTTAGTTTTGTAAAATTCCGTTTTGCGAACAATTGGAGTTAATTTGGTGAAGTGTTTAATTTTCTGGTTATTTGAAACGAGCGCCGCGATTTGTTAAAGTTTCACGCATGCGCAATAAGCACTTCGCGTGGATAAAAGAGAGACAGGAAGAAATAAAACTCCTAGTCTGTCTCACTCCCACTTATACAAGATTTCGTTTTTAATTCACGAATTAAAATTTATATTTGAAAATATACGCAAACGAAAAAAGTACTAATGGAATTTTTTTCTACGTAATCTACGTATTCAATTGGAAAATTTTAATAAAATTAAAAAAGAAAATTAATATATTTAAATATAAGAAATTCCTCATTCTTTAAATTCTGTTTTTTTTAAATCTTTTTCGTTTTCTCCCGTTTGCAAAAAAAATGTATAAAATATTTAGAAATAATTTGGGAATTACGAGTAAAAAATTAACTCCTGACTGCTATTTAGAGTGAGTTCGCGAATTTATAACATTTTCACACAGGATGCACCTCGCCCAGTGTCTCTCTCTCTTTTTTTTCCTCTCCTTCTTACTCTGTTGCATTTAATATAAAACGAAGAGAGTGGGACGAAACCTCGGTAGCTGAATCCCGTCTAACTGGTTGGCCACTCGAGATGCATTTTGCTCGCGTTGGTAGCGCAAGGCCAAAGGGGGGAAAAAAGACTATATACATTAAAGAGCGATACTTTAAAAAAAAAAATTTTTTTTTTATTTTTTCATTAGGTAAAACCCCTTGGTGTGATATGAGAAGTGTTGTTAACGTCGATTTAGTTATACAAATATATTGAATTTTTTTTTTACTTTTTTTTTCATTCATTTCATTTAATGCACAGTACCGCTGAAACAAATGCTCACTATTTTAATCTAATTTCAAACTGTTATAACAAATAATAATGTTTGCCGAGTTCCGTCATTTTTCAATAGATAGATAAGTTATAGAATTTAATATCAGTACCTATCATTTTTACATTTATTTTTTAGAATTTTTTCCCATTCAACTATATTTGCAAACAAAAAAATCTCTTTCTTTTTAGCGAATGTAAAAATTTTTTTTAAGAAATATTTGTAAAAATTAACAATGTTGATAAAATTTTTAATATATGGAGTTATCAGAAATTATTTTTTAAGGCAAAAAAAATTTTTTTTGTTATTTTTGGAAATTTTTGTGATAGGGGTGTGCAATAAAATCAAAATTTAAAATAAGGCTGTCTATATAGTTTCTGATCGCTCCATTATAGAATTAGTGTTTTTTTTTGTTCTCTTAATGTCAAGTATTATAATTTCATTTAGACACTGATCAATATTTGATCTTTGACCTTTTTTTTTGAAACAGAATATTCAATAGTCGTTAAATTTTCCTTGTCAATTATTACAGATATATAAATATATATTATATATAAACACATATAGAACTATTTTTCGCAGATTTTTTATTTTCAACGTTATACCAGTGAATCAAGTTTTTAACCGCATTTACATTATTGTAAATATATTATATAAAAAAAATGGTGTTACCTGTATTTTTCAAAATATATTTTTTACAGTAGAGAAAATAATTTTTTTTTTCCAATATAGAAGGAAAATATACGACATGCATAATTTTCAATAATTTGAAAAAATAATTCTCTAAAATAGCTTCTTTTTTTTAATCATATTTATTGTTACAACGATAATATTTTTTTTCTCTGTTAACAAACTGCGCGTACTTAAGTCAGCCATTTTTTATCTACTTTTTGTTGAGAAAACTATAGTTTTTTAGCAGAACTGAGTGAATAAACTTTTTTTTTTTAACAGTAGATTATGAAAATAGTTTATATTTAATAGATTTAATAATAAATTTCATAAATTTCATAAATTAAATTCTAAAGTGCGTTATTCTGTGTTTTAATGTTACGAGAGAGGCGGAACCGAGAGTCAGAGTGGGGGGAATGAGTGAGAAGGAAGCGACTCCGTTTCTTTCTCTCCCATTTGCCTCACAGTCGGAGTGGGGGGTTGAAGTGAGAAAGCATCTCTCTATTTCTTTCTCTCCCATTGCCTCTACTCACTTTAAGAACAAAAATCTTTCAAATATGTACAATTCACTTAAATTTGTTAAATTTTAGCTTCCATTTTTTTTTAATATCAAAATGAATAAACTTGCTTATTTTTGCTTCTCAAAAAAAAAAAATTGCTTTAATCTTTCCTTCTGATAATAGAACCTCCAGCATAATGTCGAGGGGGAATATACTTTGCACTCGGCTCTGATCGAATATAAATAAATTGAGAAGAAATGTTAGAAAATTTAATAATATTATCTATCGTCTATTTAATAGACAAAAATAAAAGTAATTTTGTAGATATCGAAAAAAAAACTTGTTTTATTATTTGCGATTACTATATGTTATATTCGTATAATTTTGTATACTGTAGTTTTTAATTTTTGATTACGATATTCTTATAGGTTTTCGTCAAGAGATTTTTTCCCCCTGTTTATAATATACAATATTTTGTAGAAATTAGTTTTCTATTGTAGAGTTTTTTGTTTTTATATATAATATATAAAATCCATATATATATATATATAAATATATATGTATACAAAAAAGGCAAAACTCGCAAAAACACTAAATGTAGAAAGTTTTTTTAATGGCTAATTATTTCTCTCGCAGTCACAAAATCCTATTTTTCCACTTGTTGCGGTTAAACTAGATATTTATCGCTCATTTTTTTTTTATTTTTGTCTGTTATAGTAAAAAATTTTAGATTCTATTTTCCTCTCGTTTTTTATATTCGGAACGAGCTTTGTTGTGAAATAAAAAAAATGGGAGAAAATGTGATACGAGAGCATCGCCATTTTTTTTTTTTTTTTTGCATGGAAACTTGTTAATATTGTTAATGTTAGACCGTACCCGTGCCATAAGTGTCTAGTAAACCCACACAATTTTTTTTTTGTGAATTTTTTTTTCTCTTTAAATCAATATGATGCGAAAACTTAAAGGGTTGAATGGTCAAGTGATACAGTAAGTCTCTTGATAAAGTGAAATTTTTCATTTTAAAAAAAAAATGGAGAACAACACAATTATCAATTGTTTACATATAATTTTCATATGTAAAATAATGAGAAATTGAGAAAAAAAAGCTAACACACATTGATCTCAAAAATGCATCAATTTTACGGTGATGTTCTTTTATCGATATTATTGGAAATGTAAATTGTCATTAAAATGATAAAAGTACATTTATTGAAGCTGGCCATTCAGTCTGTAGTAGACGCCATAGCCAGGAAGTGCATTTTTTTCTGTACCCCACCCCCACCCTTTTTTTTTATTGATGAATTTAATTGCCCAAAATGTCCCTAAATAGAGGTCTGCATGAGTTGAAGATGTGAAATTTAGAGAAGCGTTCCCCCACCATAGTCAAAGTGGTGGGGGGACGCTTCTCTTAGTTTCGTGATTTTACTTTTGATGGACTATCCGCCTAAATAGTAGAGAACAAAAATAAAATTGTTCTCTCAAGATATTTTTTTTTTTTTTATTAACTATTTCGCGAATTATATTCGCCGAGTTCAACATCCCGCTCGCCCACTAAATGCTCAACAATACATTTAATTTTAAGACTAGATTATCTCCTATAATATGTAAATTATTGTTTCCTTTTTATAAGACTCAAAGTCAGTATATCGTTTGAACTGACAAATTATTGCGTATCCGGCAAACGCGTAACGAATCTTATTTTTAGTCTATTTTCTAATTAAAAAACAAAAAACTCAATACGTTCGCTGTCAATAAAAAATTGTTATTATTATATTTTTACCATTATGTCGAAAAAAAAGTGGTCTGTGATTTGTGAATAATCGATGAGAAAATGATTCAAAATTGTAAAAAAGAAATATATCGGATCCGGGGTCTTAGTGCCCTGCGATCACTTAAAGAATTTTTTTCCAAAGTGCTGTTTTAAATTGCACTCTAATTATCACAGGAATTTATTTTCAAAATAAAATTCCAATTTTACGTTATCGATAAGTAGAAGACATGTATTTTGTTTATAAGCATTTTTACGCTGAGAGCGAAAATGTTTTATAAAAATCTTTTGGAATTTGTGATAAAAATATAATTTATTAATTATTTCAACGTATGTTATATATATAATCGTCGGTAGTTATAATTCCGAACTAAATTCTAATTGAAAAAACAAAAATTCGAGTGACAGCGAACGTTTTGACCTATATTTGTATTGTATACACAATCAAACAATTTTTAAGGTCGCAAATTACTCGTTTAGGCAAAAATCAACAAAAAGGATCTCGACTTCTAAACAATTTTTTTTTTTAGTTTTAGAATAAACAATTCTAAACAGGTGCAATAGTACACACAGACATATACATAAAGAATGCATTTATTACTACGAGTAGATGTGTTGAATTTTTTTTTCTTTTTGTTTTATTAGACACAAAAACTCGCACAATGTTGTAAATCGAAATGACCGTCATGCCAATTATTGCATGTATAATTATTATTAAAAAAAAAAATGAAAGCAGCATAAAAGATTGTAATAAAGATCGATTAAAAATTGAAAATTTAATGTTCGGCGTTGCGCGCGCAGTACCAATCACTATTCATCTTCTGCGCATGCGTCCTTTTTTTTCTTTGCTGCTTTCATGATTTATACATAAAGGAACCGTATTTAGTTCCTAGTGTAGTGTTAGGGAGCGGGAAGAGTGAAAGATATTTTTTTTTTTTTACTCATAGATATGTTTTGTGACTGACGAGTGTCTTGGCGATAAAAAGCGCGGGCCCTGACCTGACCGAATCGGCAGCTCCCAAAGATCACCAGGATATCATTATACTTTTCTAATCTTAAATAATATATAGCGTCACACTGCATCCGCGAATATCGGCCAGGATAATTTTTTTTTTTTTTGGGGCCCGTGAAACATGCCTTGAGGGTGTTCTGTTTTCATTTTAACTTTTTTATACAAATAAAACATACAATAAAAACAAAAAAAAACTCAACTTTTTTTCTTATCCTTTTGTTTCCGTTCTTTTTTTACTTTATTTTCAGGTCAAGATTATAATTTCTATTTGATTTTTATAATTTATTTATTTTTTGAATGTGTGGGTTTGGGGAAAAAATTTTTTTTTTTTTTGGCAAAAAAAAAGTCTTGTTACGTGTGGCACAGCACTGCTAGTCGTCTGTCCCACCTTAACTCGTCGTTTCGTCGAATCCGGTTAGACCGGTTAAGCGGGATATGTTAGATTTTCGCGGACTCGCACTTTCGGTTTCTGAATATTGTGTCCTTGGACATAAAAGTCCCCCTCTCTCTCTCTTTCTTTTTACCAGACTCCCCAATGGCCAGACAGAAATGGTTTCTTCACTGTATATATATATATGACTGATCCAAAAGACAAAAATCAATGCCACGATCGAGCGACACTAATTGACCCACTTACGAAACAGATACCTAATTATAGTTTAATTTATTCCTGTCAATTTCTTCCACACTTATAAATAACATAGAAGCAAAATATTTAAATTCTTTAAAAAAAAATTTTCCCCACGTTTTAGAGCATTTTTTTTGTATTTCGTTGTTGCGAATTACAATTTTGTTAAATTGAAGCAGTTTGTAAATTATATTACGTATTTTGAACATTTTTCTGTTTTTTATTTTCGATTGTTAAATTTGAAGATTTCGTTTTTTTTAAAAAGCTTCAATTTTATATAAAAGTGGAATAAATTTGAACTAAAATCGTTCCTGGTACTTTTTTTCAGTTAAATTATTTTTTTGTACTTTTGGGGTACAATTGAGAAAAAACTAGTAGGTACAGAAAATATGGTATGGAGAAATGGTATCAAAATTTTTTTGTCAAACAAATTTTTTGTTTCGTCTTTCAACAAATTTTGTCGAAAACTTTGTCTTTGTATAGTTTTTTTTGGTATAATTTCTAGTATTTTTATGGTATAGAATTTCTACCGAAATAAATTCCGGTATAATTTCTGATTATACTTCATAACTTAATTTTATGCAACGATTCAAATAGAATTCTTTTAATTTCCACCGGAATGAAGTCTGGTACAATTTCTGATTTCACTTACTGGGGTAATTTTATGGTACAATTAATAAAGAATTATTTTAAGTTTAAAGGAAAATTTCTATTCGATTTTGTTTGATACAGTTTCTGGTAGAATAATTCATCTAATTTTCGAAACAATTTCTGGTAAATTGTTTCTGTTTATCAGCGTAATTTACGATTTTTGATACGTATAGAGTATAATTTCATTATGTATAGGGTAAAAATTCTTTGGCATTTTTGGTACGATTTTTGATATAATCACTAGTAAAATTACTGCTTCAATTTCTGGTATAAGTCAACGGTAAAAATTCTCTAGTAGTTTCGGTACAACTTATGGAATATTTAAGCGCAAAATTACTGTCACAATTTCTGGTACAATTATTTGGTGTCATTTCTGGTACAATTTTTGGTAGAATTATTCGTTTTCCGGTACGTACAATTCTTGTTTGTTTTTAGTATACGGTTTCTGGTACATATGGAGTACAATTCTATTATGTTGAAGGTAAAAATTCTTGCGCCATTTTTGATACAATTTCTGGTATAATTATTTGTGAAATTGCTGCAAGAATTTCTGGTATTTAGTACGATAAAAATTCTATATTTTCGGTACAATTTATGGTGTATATAGGGAAAAATTAATGGCACAATTTTTGTTTGTATAATGACTGGTACAACTTCTTCTTCTTCTTCTTTTAAATTGTTTTAAATGTACAGAATTATTTTGTAGGTTAGGTTTCCCAGTCGGTAACTCGGCAATGTCAATTCAGAAATTTCTCACCCATTGGCTGACAATAAAATTTAATAATTCTCAAATCTCATGCAGTAAAAAAAAAAGAAAAGAAAAAGAAATGATTCAAGAAGACGAGAAATGAATTTTTTTTTCTTTTTCTTTTATTTCGCGACAAAGACAACGGCAAAATCAGGGACTCATTGAGAATTGGTACTGCTGTCAGAAAACAAAGAGTCGCCAATCTCTTGTGTTGAGGAGAGTCTGTGCGTCTTGTGTTGTGTTTCGTCTTCGAACTTTGGTTAAAGAAAGGAGTGGAGAGCCTCGGAATGTCTGCAAGTTCTTGGGTGAGGAGAGTAGATAGAGTGAGAAAAAGCGAGAAAGAGAGGGAATGAGAGACAGACAGAGAGGGGGGGATACAAGAGGCTAAAAAGAGAGAATAAGGCAAGTGTGCAACAGAGATATACAGAAGTTGCTAAGAGAGAGAGAGAGGGGGGGGAGTGAGCAAAGAGGAAAGAAGAGTAGTCTCTCAGAGGGAGAAATCTCTTTATTCAGCGACGTATCAGTGGCGTAACTTCATTTAAAAATTCATTCTCTTCTGCTAAAAATTATTATCCACACTATTATTTTCTTAATCTACAAAAACTTAGTGAAATCATTTTTTTTTTTTTTGCTATGTCGTTAAGGTAGATTTTTGCCTATCCAGTTGTCTGAATGTCGCCCCTATCGACAAAGTGACTTAACTAACGTTTTTTTATTTCGTACATCAGATTATTATTATTAAATAAATTAATTATTTCTTCAAATTAAATAAAAGACATTAAAAAATAATTAATGTGATAACAAGAATATTGCAAAAAAAAGGGTGAAAAATCTCTTGTAGAGAAGAAATAGGAAGAAGAGATAGTGAAAGGGGGGCCCCATGAGAGAGGGACCGATTTTTTCCCCCTCTCTTGCAGCATTGAAGGCAATGAATTGCAAGCTGCAATGAGAGAACGCCCTTGACTCGAAGTCAGTTTTGTTGGAAAGGGGAGTGGGACCGTCGAGAGTGGCCTTGAGTCGGTTTGTCTCGGTCGACCTGCCGTTTAACAGAGTTTCTCAATCATTCCCTTTATGTCCCAGAGAAATAGCCGGGATGGGGAAGGGGGGTGGGGTGGATAGAGATTCCTCCCTCTTATCCCTTTATTACTATTTATGTGGGCACAATCAATGCAAAAAAAAAAGTCTTTTGTCCCCAAATTTTAGAATTCTATTATTCGTTTTTGATTAGAATTTTTTTTTTTTGCCAAAATAAAAAAAATTATTATAGGTTAGGAATTTATAGCCGAGATTCTTCAAACAGTTTCTTTGGGACTTTGAAAAATGTCTAGACTTTATTCTTGTTGGAAAATTGTCTTTTCCTAAAGGTAGATTAGAAGAATGTCTGCACTGGACAGAAGCATGTTTACGATTTGTCTTTATTAAAATTAGCTTTTTTTTATCCACTAATGTAACTATTATCACTGCTAAAGTTGTACTGACTTTATTTTTATTAATTATTCACTCACTTGAATAACAGTAATAAAAATTCTGATTAATCTAATGGACAAGGAACCAAAAGACTACTAACGATCTGCTAGCAGAAGACTTATCGAATTTGGTTATCGATTCTTCGATTGCTGTGACTGCGCCTGCGTCTGTGTTAGACGATAAATTGGCGCGCTAGACGAAAGTCATAAGCTAAAGTGACAAAAAAAAGGCAATAATGTTAATGATCACCTTTTTCAAAGTGAATTTTCTTTTCTGAAAATTAAAGTACACTGAACAAAATTATGTACCATTTTCTCTCGATAATATTGTTAAGCTTTTACTTTCGATGAGAGAAAGAGAGAGAGCCTAGTGCATATATATAGATATTACAAGGATGGCAGGCAGATATATTTACCAGGAGATGTTTTGCGTCTGTAGTTGTAGTTCAGTCGGTAAAAACGGATGAAATCGGAGGCTCGCAAGTCACGAGCGATGGAGTCATTGACTCTCGAAACAAGTTGACGTGAACGAGTTCAAGGTTCACGAACTTGGCACGCCGACCGTCGCGGCGGACGCCAGCCTTTTACAATAGTTTCCAATGTCGTAGAGCCACAAAACACTTGAGATTACAACTTATAATGATTCGTTAGTCTACACATCAGTGTCCTTGTAAAAAGCAATTTTCAAAAAAGAATTTTCAAAAAAGAATTTTCAAAAAAGAATTTTCAAGAAAGAACTTTCAAAAAAGAACTTTCAAAAAACAATCAACAAATTCAATGATACAAAAAAAAAGTATTTACAAATGTTCTTTTCTGCATTCCAATTTTCAATAAAAAAAAAGGTGTGGGATAATACGGGACGATTGATCTAAAAAACGGAAAAAGAAAGACCGTATGAATAATCTTTTAATTCTTCGCTTGATATTTGAAAAAAAGAAGGGAGGAAAAAAAAGAATTCTCATGCGAAATACCAGCTGACAGTTTCTCCGTTCGAGTGAAATAAGAAAAGAAAAGAAAAGAAAAGAAAAAGCAGCAGAAAAAAAAGAATCTCGGAAGCAGAGTGACTGTGTGTGCCGTGCGGAACATCCTTCTAGGCTTCCACTTGGCCTACTACTCCACTCCGCGAGCAAGCTCACAGGCTTTTCTTTTTACTGCGACCACTTCCTGCTGAAACTTTTTCTTTCTTGTCTTTTCACCGTTCCTTGACATTGCCTCGCGGTATATTCATCGAGTAAAAGAGAAAGAATATATAGATTACTCGTAGAAATTGACCGCCACATTATAAAACAGATGCGCACAACTCAAATTAATGATATAGTTACTTCTATACAGATTTTTTCTATTTTTATCTCTAGTTATATTTTTTTCTTCTTTTTATTCGTATTACTATTTTTCTTTTTTTTACTTTCGTTTTTTTTTTGTTTTACTTTCAATTTTTTTGTTTTACTTTCAATTTTTTGTTTTGATTTATTACTTTTATTTTTATTCGTACTTTTAATTTTTCTTACATTTCTATTTCTATTTATAACTATTTTCTTTTTCTTTTCACTTTTTCTTTAAATTAACAAAAGAAAGAATGTTTCAATTAGCGCGCCAATTTGAATTGAATGCATGCGCGCGCAATTCAATGCGAATCGATTATCGAATTCGATAAGTGTTCAGTTAGTGTCAAAAACCATCAGTCTGCTCTTCGTATTGATTGCATTGTCTCGTAAATAAATATTTAAATTCTGCGCAAAATAATTTAGTGAAAGAATTATTATTCTTCCTGTGAACAATATTAATTCGTTCTATTATTCACACGTTAGTTTTAGTGTATTAATTTTTTTCTACATATAAAGCTAATTCTAATAAAGATAAATCGTAACCTAAAAATTGTCTCTGACAAATGATGTGTCATTACTAGAACAATTTTCGAAAACTAGCAAACATGTTTTGTAACTATTGGATATTTTTTGTTACACTAATTTACCTAAACTAAATGTAACGAAATATTTATTTTATAGTTGAAATAAATACATTTTTTGTTTGTTACTGAACTAATAGATATATTCTTTAAATTTTAATCAGTTGAAAAAGTTAGTCACTTTAAATATTAATATATTAATAAAAATAATAATAATAATAATGGTTACAAGACAGTTTGGCAATAGTTACAGAACAGTAACATAATAGTTTAATTGACTGCAGCTTTTTGCAAAATACAATGTAACAGAAATAATTACCTTTTAATCTCTACATTAAATTTTATTCCGTTTCCAATTTTTCACATAAAACATTTCTTTTTTCTCCACAATTTTCAGTTTTTTCTAACACTCTTTTCTTTTTTCATTTAATATCGCAACTTAATACTTAATCGTCTATATTTTACTCCAACTTTTTTTTTTGAAAACATGAAATTGATTTTAAAAAAAAATACATATAATCTCTTAAATCTGGAGTTATGCTGCTGAAAAATGAGAAAACCGGTAATTTATTTATCCCCTCTCTCTGTCTGTGTGTGTTGATTTATCGACGTTACAGTCGATGCATAAAGTAAATTGCAACGAGATGCAGTCAATTTTCTTGTGGCATATTATAGAAATAAATGCGAGGAGAAAAAAAAATGATCTGTTTTTATACTTTCCCTTTTTAAAACGTAAAGTATTTTTAATTTTTTTTTTTTTTAAATTCTTGACAAAATAAAATATATAGTCGCGCATTTCAATTGCAAATTAGACAGATGACGCTTGCCTACGCCACTGTAAACGACTGCTGACCTTCGAAACGGAGTATGACCGTTTTTGTGCCCCACCGTATAGACTAAGAAAGGAGAGAGTCTTTTTGAATGTGCGAGGAGGAAAGAAGAAAACCGTACTCTGATATACCCCATATTCGCATTTGTCCGTCACCTACAAACATTTATCACTGATAAAATATTGATAAATTTCTCCATCCACTTTCATGTTTTGCAAAAAAAAAAAAAAAAAAATTTTTTTTGTATAATTTTTCTTATCTCTTTACATATTGAATCCTTTTTTCGCGGTTTCGTTACTGAAAATTACAGGTTACACAGGAAATGACACTTTAACCGCACATTAGTAGAAAATAGTTTCTGAAAAGAAAAAAAAAACTTTTAGACCTCGGTTCACGTAATATACATAATAATTACATATATATATATATATAATATTTTGTATATTATTTAAACAAAGCCTATACACATATATATGTGTATATTATATAAAAAGAATATTTTGTTTTGAATAAAGCTCAACGATTTTCATCCAAACCGTCAATCAAAATCCATTTGCAGTATTACATTTTTACAAATAAAAAAAAACTGACTTTTAAATAACAATATATTGTATACATTGTATACCTTTAAATACGTCTATAATTCCAACACCAAAATTCCCTTTCTATTAAGCGCATGAATATTTCAATTATTCAACTAAAAATAAATAGAGAAAATTTCAAGATAATGAAGAATTCAAACATTGAAAGAAAAAAGTATGCAAAAATTAATTTTAAAAATATGCGTGAAAATTGCGAGAGAAAAAAAATATTGTATCGAATGTTTCAGTAGAAAATAAATTTTTTCTTTTTCTAAATGGTCAAAAAAAAAAAATAAATAATATTTGCCAAGTGGTTAATGCCATGTACCAAAAATACGTATTATACTGTGACTTATGCGAGAAAAAAGAATAAAAGGGAGTTTGTATATACACTATAAAATGAATTTTAAGACGCAGTTGTGTTTTGTGTTATTATTGCATTTAATCAAGTTAATTACAGTTGACGATATGATGACAGCGCAACGTGATAATGCTACTTGTGTATTATAGCTGCCTACTAAGTTACATTGCATTAAAAAAGAAAAAAATTAGGGGAAAAAAGCAAAAATTAATATTTGAATAAATGTCGGAAATTATTTTCACCAATCTGTGAGTGAATTTTTAACATTGAGCTTAATTACATTAGCGTGGTTGAATTTTTCTCAAGATGGGAAGATCCGAAGAGTGGGGGTACTGAGTGCGAGAGAGAAGTTACAGTTTTTCTCTTTTGCTTCCATTGCCCCCACTTCTTATGCGCTTCATTCAACCAATCACTAACCACCAGTGTAACGCTCAATAAAAAAAAAATTCACAATCTAAATTATAATTCTATTAATACAAAAAATTAACCCTTATTCAATTTTAATCGAAGTAAAATTAATTTTAATTTCAAATAAAATACTATACAATTTATTGAAAATTAAAATTAACCAAATTCACACTTTGACATTAGTTAACATTCATTTCTGTAAATGACTTTTGTCATTCGCTACGAAATTTACATTATTATTCATTAGAAAAATTTTAAAATTAATTTTAATTATTAGATATGAAAAGAAATTTTGGCAGAGAATTTACAAATTGTTATGAGAAAAATTTTTATATGAAAAAAAAAGAATGAAATTATTAGTAAAGCTTAGTTAAATTATTCCATTTATAGAAATAATGTGTATGTGTGCGATTAAAATGTTTTTGAGAAAAAAAAAAATATTCGTTACAATATTATTAGGAATCTTGAGGAACAAAATGTTTAAAAATAAATTTTTCTTTCGATAAACAATTTGTTTTCAAATAACAAAGTCAATGTTTCCAAAAATAATCATGTACACGAAAGGAAAAATTTTATTCTGCTTTTTTTTTCTTCAATACAGTGTACATATATATAATGCTACGTTATTATAAAAATTTCTATACGTGTGTAGAATTATTCCGAAAAAAAATTACTTCTACTAATTTTTCTAAAGGTACAAAAATTCTGTCTACTAACATAAAAAATTTGTTTTCCAAAAAAGAAATTAAAAGTTCGAAAAATAAAAATATTCGAACTGCTTTCGTTATGCGTAAGAGGCAAAAGAAAAATATTCAACTACTTTTTATAAATATCCACGTGTTCTCTATTCTTCATAACTACAGCCTATTTGTCTAATGAAAAAAAAAAGAAATTAATTTAAAAAAAAAACGTTTTCATTAAAAAATAATGAATATAAGAAAATAATTTTTACGCAATTAAAAATGTATGTTAAACTCTTTTGACCAGCATGTAAAATATGAATAATCGCCATGAAATTTATAAAATTCCGACAATCCAAATAAGAGGATTCTTGAAAAAAAAAATTTTTTTTCCTTCAAAAAATAAAAAAAAAAAATCTAGCGTTGCTTTTTTTTCTATTTAATCGCTCGCACTTGGGGGAAACGACGCTAGTCCGCTTAATTTTAATTACATATATATATATATATTTTACAGGCAAAAAAAAAACAGGAATTTTTTTGAAAATCGATTGAATTTTAAAGTGATGACCCTGTAAGAGACTGACAATCCATATATTGCAGTAAATTTATTATCTTATTGTAAACAATTTTTTGTTTTAATTATTAATAATTATTATAAATATATATTATACTCCGTGTACTGAGCGTGTATATTTTACAGATGATTGCACAGACAAACAGAAAAAAAAATGAATCAATCAATATATTTATTATACAGACATTTGTTATATGATTGTATGTTGTTATTACACCGGCTGCATTTTAAAAGAGTGATGCAAAAAGAAAATAAATAAATAATAATAATATTAATATCTACAGCGATGGTTTATGAAAATTTTATTTCGATATATATAAATAAATTATTTCTGTAAATATGTATCGAATTAATATTGAAAATTCCATCGTTAGCATGAAAATGATGTTCAGTCTGGGTCATTGTTTGAAACGAAACATTGCGAGAGGGTATTCCTTTGTGTAGGGTTGCTTCATCATTTTTAATTAAATCATTTATTTTTCATGAATTTATTTTTATTTCTGCAAATTGGAAACATAATACAAACCGTTTAGATTGTTCCCTGGAAATTTTAACAGAGCCCAAGTAGGACATTATTGTAATATTAACGTAATATTATTAATCAGGCTTCTCGCTCATCTGCTAAAAATAAAAAAAAAAATTTTTTCAATAATATTCTCCAATCATCAAATTTTTGATGTTCCAAGAAAAAAAACCAAAATAAAAAATGAAGAAGAAAGAAAAGAAAGAATGAAATACAATTATGTTGGAAACAGTGATAGTATACATTATATTTACTAATTTACTAATCTCTTTAATTTTTAATTATTTCACAATATTCAGAAACTAAAAACTTTTTTCAAAAACTGTTATCAAATTCTTTAAAAAGATTCAATTATTTTCAAAAAACATTGGAAACTCAATTTCAAAAGAAAAGGATTTAAAAAACAATAGTAAAAAACAATGTTCTAAAACAATGTTTACACTGAAAAAAAAATTTATTTGATTCAAATAACCGATTATTTGTCTATAATCAAATAAATATTTACTTGAATCAAATAAATTGTATTTGAATCAATTAATTAGTATTTGCTTCAAATACTGAAATATTTGATTCAAATACTGAAATATTTGATTCAAATACAATTTATTTGATTCAAATAAAAATTATTTGATTCAAGTAAATATTTATTTGATTATAGACAAATAATCGGTTATTTGAATCAAATAAATTTTTTTTTCAGTGTATGAAATTCTTATAAACAATTCAATTATTTTCAACAATAAAACAATTTTTTAAAGAAATTCAATTTTTTAAAAATTTCTAACAATAAAATTCTTCTCGGGAATTCAAAGATTTTTGAAAAGTTTAATAAAATTCTTAGCAACTATTCAATAATTTTCATAAATAAAAAAATTAATCACAGAATTTTAATTATTTTTATTTTATTTTTTAATAAAGGAATTATTTAAATAAATGTTTTTTTTTGTTAAATTCTTTGGAAGAATGCAATTATTTACAAACGTGTTAGAATTTTTGCACTGAAATTCATTTATTTTTTTAATTATTTAATAAAAATTTTTAGAAAGAAATAAATTATTTTAAATAAAAATTTTAATTAAACATTTTTTGAAAATAATTACATTATATTTTCTTTAGATTTTAATAAAATTTATAAAATTCTCCACAAACATTCAAGTCGATAAATAAATAAAATTATTCCTGAAAATTCAATTATTTTGAAGCATTTTAATAAAATTCTTTGCAAAATTTAATTATTTTTAGAAATAACAATTTTTATTATAAGAATCCACTTGTTATCTCTAAAAATAATAAATTTCTTCTTTTCAATTATATTATTTTAAAAAAAAATCTATTAAAATCGTTTACAATAATAATTCCAATTTTTTCATAAATAATAAAATGCTTATTTATAGAACATTAATTAATTTGAAAAAATTTGTACACGAAAAAAAATCTTCACCTAAAACAACTACAAATTTCACTATATTAGCGAAATTTTTAGTTATTGTAACGAATTCTTTCGCTATTTCAACGAATACTTTCGCTATTTTAAAAAAAAAGTTTTTATTCGTGTATAAAATACTACACAGAATCATTCGATTATAGTCAAAAATTTTAATAGAATTCTTTGTAATATTTAATTATTTTTTAAAAACTTTTTTACATTTCAATGATTATATCAATATTTCTGCTATTTCAATAAAATTTACAAAGCTACTTTTTGCTACTTAAAAAAAAAAATTTTTTTGAGCACGAAGTCTGCTACCTTAACTGTAATACTACTTGTAACATTTCTGTAATATTGCTGTAGCACACAGGTTACATATATTTTAGAAGAGAATTTTAATATTATTATAAGTTTACATTTTATTATTAATTAAATTAATTAAATTTATTAAATTACAAGTAATTTTAAATAATTATGTAAACATAATTACGAGTTATAATTACTAATTACTAATTACTAATTAATAGTAATTAATTTTTATAATAATTAATAATCATAATTACGTTACATAATACATAATTTAATTTCATTTGTCAGTAAAATTGCCAATTAACTGTTGACTATAAGTTGTCACTAAATTTTCGAAATTATATTACATGTAATATTACAGTAACAATGAAATCAATATTTAGTTCTACTTGGGCGGATATTCAAATAATTATGTAGAGAATAATTAATTGTAAAGAAGAAGTGGAACGCAATCAATAGAAAGGAATCGATGGTTAATTTACTTTAAATATTAAATAACATTAATAACTGACATTTTGATTCAGGATTAGCAAATTTTACTAATAGATATAGTAAGTTCGACTAATTTATCAGTAACATCTACTAATTTAGAAGCAAAAAGTCAGTCACTAATTTAACTTAGTGAACATTTTTATTAATTCAAATTTAGAGTGGTACATAACTTCTACATAAGCTTAACGAAACATTCATAATTGATATTTGTGACCTAACAGTAACATAACATCTGCACAGTTAAAATAACTGCTACATAAATTACATACAAATTACATAAATTACAATTATTACTTGAACATTAAGATTACTGTTACATGACTTACGTAACTGTTACAGAACTAACATGACTGTTACATAACTTACGTAACTGTTGCATTATTTACATAACTCATACATAGCTTACCTAACTGTTACATAACTTACATAACTGTTGCATAACATATTTAACTCATACATAGCTCACTGAAGTGTTACATAACTGTTACATAACTTACATAACTGTTACATAACTTACATAACTGTTACATAACTTACATAACTGTTACATAACTTACATAACTGTTGCATAACTTACTTAACTCATACATAGCTTACCTAAGTGTTACATAACTTACATAACTGTTACAGAACTAACATGACTGTTACATAACTCTTAAATTACTTACCCTCGCAGTACAGGATGTAGTTTCATTATATGTTTAAAATTTTTACTAAATTTTTTTGTGTTTCACTTCTTTTTTTTCGTCAATTAATTAATTATTATCTTAGGAGTACAAATTCATAATGAAAGCTACAGAGAGTGAATTTTTCTTTTCAAAATAAAAACAAAATGAAAATCTACAAGAAGAAAAAATTTGTAAAATTATATTTATAGAGAAAAAAACAAGAATCTAAAACTTGTTAAAAATAATTAAAGATGATTGCTCTTGTATGTTTTGAATATTATAATAGAAAGGAAAAAGTCATATCAAGCAATTATCACAGGTATATATATATGCATATTATGAGCAGTTATAATCAAAACGCGTGTTCGATGTCACGTGATATATATATATATATATATATATATATATATATATTTGAAATAGGGGAGTAATTTATACGGTGTTGGTGAAGCCGCAAATGCCATTTTTCAATAGAAATATCGCGCTTTAGTTTATGTACAGCTATACGTATAATATGTATATACATATTTGTATATACACATATACTCATATTTATATAAATATATATGTATAGAGTGTATACGATTCATTATTTGCTTGAATGCGGGTGAACATTGGCGCAACCCTACATCAAGGAAACAGCACATGGAAGGTAACGTGGTCAAAGATATATTATTGCAATAGCTGCCGAATGCGACAATGGCAATATGTGCCCGCGTAACGCGTGCACAATCCATTAAAAAAAAAATACAAATATACAATATATACATATACAGTTATACACAAGCATAAATGAAAGAAAGAAACAAAAAAAAAAAGTAAATAAAAATAAAAGAACAGTCAAAACTCGCGAACCCTCGTGCGTACGCGAGCTTTCTAATCGAAAATGTTTTATATTTTTGCACGGATATGAAAAAAAAAATCCACAGTATAATTAACGTACAATAATAATAATAATACTAATAATACTAATACTAATAATAATTATTATAATAATAAATAAATAAATAAATAATAACATGTCCTTCCAAGCGCAACCTCAAAATACAAAATGTTACAATTTTTTATTTTTGCAATAATATTTCCCAATCATCAAATTTTTGATGTTCCAAAAAAAAAACAAAAAAAAATGAAAAAGAAAGAAAAGAAAGAATGAAATACAATTATATTGGAAACAGTGATAATATACATTATACAAATGAATCAACTATAAATAATTGTTTTTGCCGCTGATGATAAATCACCTTTTTTTTTGTTTATATATAAATATATATATAAATAGATAAATTATAAAACACAAATGAATGCATCATTCTCCGCATTTTTTTACTTGATGAGAAAACTCTGTCATAAAATTGTATCATATATAAATGAAGATAAAAAAAAGAAGAAACCGAAAGAATATATATAATAACAATTTATTATATTACACAATTGACTTTTCATTGTTACTTGATGCTATAAAAATAAATATATATATAAATATATATATATTATGTAATTATATAAATAAATATGTCCCTTCACAATATGAAGTTTTGTATACGAAAACAAGAAGAATGTTGCATTGAAAAAAATATATCCTTTATGTAACTGTAACGAGAAATGTATACAATTTAATTTCGGTTGTATGTGAATAAAAATTATTATAAATTTCTTTGAGAAAAAAATTTCGTTTTTCATGGGGTTACAAAATTTTTAATTAGTCTCACAAATAATGACGCACAAACTGTTGACAGGAGTGTTTAAAATATTTTACGGGAATGTTTACTAAAAGTTACATAACTGTTATGTAAATGTTACATAACTGTTATATAAATTTTATATAATTGTTATATAAATTTTATATAACTGTTTTATAAATTTTATATAAATGTTATATAAATTTTATATAAACGTTACATAACTGTTATATAAATGTTATATAACCGTTATGCAGCAGCTAAATAATAGTTATAAAACTGTTATATAGCTGTAACATTACTGTATTGTAATTTCTACACAACTGTCTAGTAACATCAAATAATGAATTAATTAATTTAATTGTTACATTAATAACTGTCAACTAACTAATAATTTACTGTCATTTAAGTGTTATATAACTGTTAAGTAACTGCTACAAAGGTTTTACAAAGTGATGACGATAATTCTTACCGCTAAAGTGTTAAATAATGATTACATAACTATTTTTCTGTTGATAAATAATAACTTTTATGCAATTGCAACATAACCTGTTACAAATAATAGTTACCTAACGGATACATAATTGTTACTTCAAAGTTACAGATCTGTTATATAGCGCTTAAATAACTGTTACCTCATGGTTAAATTATCTGTCATTTAATTTTCACATTACTATAATTTAATGGTTAAACAACTGTTACGTAACTCCATTAATATGTATACAATTTTTTACAAATTTTGTTTAATAGTTACACAACCTTAAAATATCTTCCATTTAACGGTTATGCAACTGTTAAACAACTGTTATTTAATGGTTAAATAACTGTTAAATAACAGTTATTTAACAGTTATTTAATCGTTAAAAAACTGTTGTATAATGGTTAAACAACTATTAAATAACTGTTATTTAATTGTTATAAAAGTGTTAAATAACAGATTTTTAATTGTTAAACATTAAATAACTGTTATTTAATTGTTAAATAACTATTATATGATGGTTAAAAAAAATTTATTTAATAATTAATCAACTTTTATATAATGGTGTAACAAAGGTTAAATGACTATTTTTTAACTGTTCAATAATTGTTACTTGATAGTTAAATAACTGTAGGAAAGCGGTTGAATAATGGTCACATAATGGTTACATAATGGTTACAGAAAGTCACACAACGTTTACATAATGGTTACCTAAGTTACATAACGGTTAAAGATCTATTATGTTTAATAATTTTTTTCGGTGCACATTCTTTTTTTAAAATACTTTACATAATTATTTTTACGACTCTTTTTACATGAAATTTTTTTTTCTTCTTAAGAGTTATTCTGATATAAAAGAAGTTACTGCGTGTAGTTACTGTTATCTTAATTAGTTTAAAACACAATAATACAGATATTTGTTCTTCTATAAGCGGAAATATTTTCAGTTACAGGGAAGTCTGTTTAAAATAAACAATCATTGCTTATTCAAATAGTAATGATTAAAATATGTTTAAAAATTTTCAATTTTTATACTATAAGCATATTCTGTGATTAAAAAGAAATTTTTTGTTTTATTTTTGTTATTATACTTACTTAACTTTTGTTTTATTTTTCTCTTTGAAAAAAATTAAGCAACATTGAAAAGTGATAAATTCGAAAATGCTTTTTAACCACAAAGAAACAAAACAATGAATCTTAAAAATAAAAAACAATGTTATTTTAATTCTTATTGTATTTTATGTAATTACAAAATTTTCCAAATTATTTACTAAATTTAAATACAAATTTTATTCAAAAATTTGTTCAAAAAAAAAAACAAAACTCTCTTTCCGATAATTGAGAAAAGAAAAATTCATTTATTAAACCAAAAATTCTTCGTCTTCTATAATATTAATATAGAAAATAACTTCTTCTTCATGCAAATTTAAAGTGTAAAAAAGAAACAATGCTACAATGTTTAGTTGACATTCTCTTCATATAAAAAAATAATAAAAATCAATTTTTTCACTATCATTGTATGAAAAAACAAAAAAACAACTTTTCAAGTGCGTCTTTTCAAAATTTTTGTTTATTAAAAAAAAGAAAAACTCTGCATTTTTTGCGAGAAATTTTAAAAACATCTTCTTCATAAAATGTTTCTGGATATATACATATATATATATAAAATATACATTCAACTTGAAATTCATCATTCGTTATTATGTATTCTGAAATTTTTTCTCCAATTTTCACTGATCAATTTGCGAATATATGTGAAAATGAAAAGCGAATCAAAATAAAATCTTCGACTATTTAAATAGAAAAATGAAACTTATTAAAAATCACAGATCACAGTAGAAATTATTACATCAGTCTTTACAAAAATTTAGTACTAAAAGAAAAATATTTCCTTTCGGAAGTTTAAAAGGAAAGATGTAAATAAGAGCAAACGATCAGTAATTCAATTAATCAAGGATGGTCAATGTGTGAAAAATCGCCAAACTTTTTTTATAATTAAAATTCTTTTTTCAATTACTTCTCCAGAAAAATGACTATCGCTATTTAAAAAAAAAAGTGATCGAAAGTAATATAAAAAATGGACGAAGTTAACTTTTTACTAATTAATATTTAATGAAATAATACAAAAATTGTCCATCCTTGAATGCATCATACAGAGGTTTCCAAATGTTCTACACTTATATATATATATAGAATATTATTAACATCATTATTAAAAAATTGTTATAAGTTTTTAACTAAATATAACTTAATTCAATAAATATTTATATATATAGAGAGAGAGAAAGAAAAGGTTCTAATAGAGTAATGACAAAAATAATTGGTATTCAAATAAAAGAAACAAATTTTTTTTATGAAAAAAACATTGATAAATTTGGGAACCTTAATGAATGTAGTTTCAAAATGGAAACCCCTATATGCATATCAAAACTTGTCCATAAAAAAAAGTCGATGAATGTGTTTTATGTGTAATTATTATTATTATTAAAAAAAAATGTTCCCTTTAATCCTAATAAGTCTTCGAATATATTCTAAGCATTTAATTGTATATAAATATGTGATAAATATATATATAAATAAATAAATATATATATGTACATATAAGTATAAATTACCGTGTTTTTTCTCAGGGTGGGTGGGGAGGAATCTTTTTTTTTTTTTTAATATGAAAACAACAAAATAATTTCTCTTAATTTTTATTTTACAGTAGAAATGTTGAATTTCTTCTTTCTTTAAATATACAAAAATTGAACGAACTTTGTGTGTAAAATTTGTCACAATTCTAAATTTTTAATCATTATAAAATTCTCTCTTTATACCGACTGTGAAGTCGAAAAGATTTTCATTCAAAATCTCACCATCGGTGTCGATGAAATAATAAAAACGTTTTCCTTTAATACTCAATGGTAGAGTACTTCTGTATTTTCTTGAAGTTTTACAACTCATCTGAAAGAAAATTATTTCTTAAATGAGAAATAGAAATTTCAAAATGTTTCTGAATTTTTTAAAAAAAGGAGTAAAAAAAAATATTGAAAAATTTAATATTTAGCTAATAATTTATTGTTAAAAAATTTATTTACATTTTCGAGTGATTCGGTGAATACTTGTCGACTTGGATTCAAATTATAAGTGACGAATGTCACCTCTTTGCCACCCTTGTGTAAAATAATGCGTCTTATTGTTCTGCCAGAGAAAAAGACAACTAGTACAAGAATCATTGGACCTATTCGAGAAAAAAAAATTTAACTACATAACTATTTATTTAAATTAAATTATTTATTTATATAAATTAAATTATTCATTTAAAATAATAGAAATTATTTATTTCTAACAATAAATAGAATTTTCAAAGTTACAAAATTTACAAAATCATTAAAAAATATTTTTTTAAAGTACTTACCAAAAATACAACCAATAGCAATGGTGACAAGACTAAAGGGATGGGATTTGATTCTTTCTTTCCAACTTTTGGCTGCTTCGAATAAATCCTGACAATATGTGTCGTATATATTTGTCACCATCGAATACATACCGAATAATTGAATAAAAGCAAATGATACCACAATCTTATAAGCCACTGGTCGTTCAAATTGAAATATAAGAACATTATTTAAAATTTTACTTGAATAGTCCATTTCTACATTTTGTTCAACTTTAGCCGATTTCTTCCATCTGTAAATTGAAATATTTTTGGCTTATAATAAATAATAGTCCTTTCTTCAGTGTTTAATAAACCCAATATATTTCTTCACTGTTAATAAAAAAAATGTATTTCTCCACCATTATTAAGAAGTATTAAGAAATATTACTCAATAGCAGGAAAAAGAAAAGTTTTCTAAAATGAATTTCTATTTTCGTTATATTTGAAAAATAATTTTTACCCCACTCAATAATAACGGTTAGACGACTAAAAATTGTTAAATAAATTTATTTATTCTAATAGTAATAGAAATTTCAACAAATTCAAATTTTTCATTTGCAAACAAGTGATATTAAAATTAAAAAAATTTTTTTTTTACTATTTTTAATTTGTTAATTTGTTAATTTAATTTGTTAAAATATTAAAGAAGGTTTAAAAGGTGAAATGAAAAAATTGTTCAATATTGGCGTTACACGTGCTGCCATCTTTGGAAGAACCTAATAATCTGAAGAAGAGAAGTAGAAAAATAGAAGGAGAAGATAGGTTAACCACTGCCCTCTCTGAACGATTCTAAAAATCTTAAGAAAAGAATTGAAGATTAGTCAATCGCTGTCCTCTTTCGGAAATTCACAGAAGCTTCTAGGAAAAATAAATTCAAGGTAAGCCAATTCCCTGTAAGTTGACTAAAATAGAAAATTTCCACCAATAAACAAATGCTATATTAATAAAATAAAAAAATGTTTACATTTAGAAAATGCATTTTTTTCGAAAATTAATATCTAGAAAATGTAATTTTCTAATATGAATTTAAATATGAATCTAAATATGAATATATTTAGATAACAAGAATATTCATTACCTCGTGAATTTTATTTGTCTTTGGCTTGAAGTAAAAAATGATCTTGAATTTTGTTGAATTACTTGTAAATTCCCTCGTTTTATAACACATTTTTCTAATAATGTTTTAAACACTGAAGTTCCGGTCGAAGGATATTTTAATTGAAGAGTATTTCTAAGAACAAAACTCGACATAAACATGTTCTTAATCGAAAATAATCTTTAATTTTACAATCACTGACAACTTATTAGAATTGAAACACTTTTTTAAACATCAAATTATTTCCAAACATTGCGTATAAAATACTTTCTTTTCTTTAAATATTATTAGTTTTCTCCTCTTGCATTTGCCGTGTTTTTTTTAGGAAAATTTGAGGTTAAGTTTCGCACTGTCGGGAGAAGGTATGCTTATACCATTGGCCGGCAAGTAGTATAAAAAAACAAAATTCAACCAAAGTTTCTTTATTTGCAAATTTATTATCAATTTCTACTGTTTTTGTACAATTTTTTATGTATTTTAAAATAAAAATTACAAAAAAAAATTTATTTAATGTTTCATATTGCGTGAGGTTTGGTTTTAAAAATATATACATTACCTGACTTTTATATCAACCTTGGTTACACTCCTGACCTAACCTGCATTAATTTTTAAAGGGAAAATCAGTCAAACCAAAGACGAATCATTGAAACATCGAAATAAAAGTATGAAAATGCATTAATAATTAATATTATTAACAATTATTGTTGCAAAATAATGGGAAAACCAAAGGATTTAAGTACTGATGAAGATCTTAATGCAGGTGAGTTTTAATTTCAATTAAGTTAATTAAATTCAATAAAATTTTGCGGTGTTTGATGCTTTAGAATCATTTTTTATTTTACAGATCCCAGTCTCGTATTGTTACAAAAGAAGCACAAGAAACATAAACATAAGAAGCATAAAAAGAAGAAATTATCAATGGACAATACTTCATTTTTGGATATAAATGTGGATTTGGAGAAAAAGAAGCCGTTTAAAGTGAAAAAGAAGGAGGATGATAAAAGGTAAGGATTTCAGTCAATTAAATAATGAAGTAATAAAATGATTAAATAGTAAATTAAATTAATTAAATAAGCAACACGTTTGTCAAAATTTAAGAAGGGGAAATTGAAATTATTTTCTATGTTCTAAGTATCAAAATTTGGTGCTCGTATGGTATATTTAGGTTATGTTTTCTAAATTTCCTGTTACGATTGTATATTATATTGTGGTGAACATGCGAATCGTCATATATTATTAATAATGTCTTATAATAATACATTTATTTACATTTAGTATTGATAATAAAACTTAAATTCTTTCTCAGCGTCGATAAATTACGTGAAAAGGTAAAAGTGCCCACGTTAAATATTGCCGGTCCAAGTACGTCGACATCGCCAAAAGTGCCAACAAAAAAGAAGGTGCCAAGAAACAATAAAGGAAGGGACAGTGGCACTAGCAGTGAAGAAGAAAGATGGCTAGACGCGATTGAATCCGGTAAATTGGAAGAGGTTTGTGAATTTTAAACAAAAAGGAATCGATTTTCTAATTTCTCGACGCAATGATATTCAAAATATCGCCATTTACCTTTAGAAAAATAATAATTCTTCAAATAATATTTAACTATAATTAATTATTGTCAATTAATAGCATAACTAATTGTCAGCGTAATTAATAGACGACTGTTTTCTTTTTTTTTAAATAGGTGGACGATGAACTTAAGAAAATAAAGCCAAAAGATCCAAAACTGATGACGGCTCGTCAACGAGCAATGTTCGAGAGAAAAACCGACGCAGAACCAAATTCCAGTGTCGAACAACTTGTATCCCTACCAACGGGTTACAAGGAAAAAGTTATGACTGCCGAGGCTATACAAAAAGCTGCACTTAAATCATTAAAACGTAAACAATTGGCTGATGAAAAACGCGAGAAAGATAAGGTTCGAAATTAAGTTTCAAAAGAAACTTTTTTTTAAAACCCTTTTTGCCTAATTATGCAAAAGTTTTCGTTTTTTTTTTTTGAAATAAAACGCAAAATTTTATTGCAGAAAAAAACAATGGAGCGACTCTTGAAGAAACAAGAGTCAAAGGCGTCAAAAATTATCGGTAAGGGTAAACCATCCAGGCGCCAAGTTCCATTAGTCACCTACAGATTGACTCTAGAAGGAAGTTCGATATCAATGCCACTGGGAGAAGATTTTCCTCTACATCAAATGAAGAAGTAAGTAAATATAAGAAAAAAAATTTTTTTTTCAAAAATAATTCCCTTCCTTGTTTTGTTTTAGATCCGAACCACCTCCAATCATCACTTGTGGAATACCTCATTGTACACAAATTAAAAAATATTCATGCTCGAAGACTGGAATTCCATTGTGCAGTTTGCAGTGTTACAAATCAAATTTAACAGCAATATTATCGTAGAATTATAAGTAGTTTAACGTCGAATTTATTATTTATTGTTCTAATATTACTTTATGTTTAATATTAATAATAAGTTAATATTAAGTTACGCGTGAATAAATTATTTCTTTAAAAAGAAATGGTTTAGACGATCATTCAGTTTTTCAGTGTTTATTTTCAGTTTATTAACTCGAGTTCAATTGGCGATGTTTTTCAAGTGAATGTTGATGAGTCAAGTCATTCAGCGTTCAGGGTAATCATTTATATAAACAAAATTTCAACAGTCCTATTTAGATAGACAAAAAAAAGGACAAAAGCTTGTTAGTGCTCCATCAAGTGATCCAACGTTCAGGGTAATCATTTTATCTCGAAGTAAAAATTCGATAGTCCTGCTTTTATGGTCAAAATAAAACATTTAAGGACGTTAGAGACCTGTTATTGCTCAATCAAGTGATCCAACATTCAGGGTAATCACTTTAAAATAAAAATTCGACAGTTTTGGTTTAATTGACAAACATCACAGAACTATGAAAATAACAGAACCGTTGAGTCAAGTGATCCAACGTTCAGGGTAATCATTTTATTTCCAACCAAAAAACAGTCCTATTTTGGTAGACAGGAAAAATATTTATTACACTTGACCGTTGAGGCAAGTTCAGGGTAATCATTTTATTTTTATTAAAAAAAAAAATTCGATATGAATGAGACAAATTTACGTTCGATGCCGAAGATTTTTGATGAAACCAAAGTTTAACCCTATTTAATATCCAAAGATTCTCGTTCGTTATTACAAATTATTAGCACAAATCTTTCGATAATCAAGAATACTTTCCTGTTAAATTTTTTTTGTTTTTCTTCAAAAAAGAAAATGTTTAGTAAATTTAATTGAATTATTTTTGCCAACATATCCTCTGGAAGTAAGTCACGCGAATCAGTAACCGGTTCTTTTACCATGTTGCGATTGTTTTTTCTCCACTACTTCTTGTATTTATTCTTAACCTAAACCTTGCTTTCACCATTTCGGACATTGGCTACATCGTGAGTCTTCATTTAAACGCGATACTGTGTGTGCGTGCGCGTAAAAATCTTCTATTACTCTCGATCGCGCGTTCCACATCTTTCAATGTGAATTACAAACTATTCTTCAAAACCCCAGATTTTCTGGGTCATCATGGAGTCATTGAAAATAGTAATTTTTGTCCTTGAACTCTTATTATCATCATTCATTCAGAATATCACATCTATTGGTGAGATATTGGAAAAATTAATTTCCACTGTATTTAATTTTTCCTTTGATAAAAAATTTAGAAACACGTGACTTTCTTTTAACTTTCGCAAAAAATAAAAAACAAATTGCTTTTATTTTACAGTTAGCTTAGAAACTGGCTTTGCAATTATTTCCTTTTTTTGAAACTCTAGTTTTATTTTCTTATATTTTTCTTTATTTATAATAATAATTTCTTGTAATTATTTTTGTTGATATCAGATGTTAAAAACGACGATTGTCTACGAGCTTGTGGAAAATCTTCGAGAAATTGTAGATATGATTTCTATATTAGTGAATTCAGTGATTTAAATAGGTGAGTAGACAAATAAACATTTGAAGAATTTTTATTTTCCACTTTATGTAAATAATAATTTTGATTAAACGGTTTTTATTGGTTTGTGAAAATAAAAATTCCAAAGTGGACCAATTTTTTCTTTTTATTTCTTTCTACTATTTTAACAAATTAAAATTTCTTTATCTACAGTTAAAAACCTAATAATGAAAAATTAAAAGGAAAATGATTCAATATATATGAAGTGTAAAAATTGTATGGTACTCTGACTTTTAAAATGTATATTATTTCTTTAAAAGTACCGTTCATGCTTTCCAGGCGGTGCAACGAGTCACAGGAAGAAAATAATGACCAATTATTCTGTTTGGTGAATAAAACACACAAAAGTCCTTTGGCAATTAATGGCAAAAGTCCCGGTCCTTCAATTGAAGTAATGCTGATACTGTAATTATTCTAATCAATTTTCTGAAATTTCCTTTTTTTTTATTTTTAATAATTTTAATTCATTAATTTTAATAATAATTTTTATTTAAAAAAAAAATTATCTGGTGGAATTTAATAAAGAAATATTTAGGAATTAAGAAAATGAAAATTTCTTTTTTTTTTTAAAGATATGCCTAGGTGATACTTTGGAAGTGTATTTATATAACAAATTAGATTTTGAAGTATCATTTCATTGGCATGGAATTAGACAGAAGGGATATGTTCACATGGATGGTGTTCCAATGGTAACGCAATGTCCCATTCTACCATTTAGTGGATTTCGATATAAAATGAAACCAGATAATTCTGGTACATATTTTTATCACGCGCATTCTGGTAGGTTATTTTTCAGAGATGAAAAAAATTATTTTTAGAAAAGTTTAGAAATAATGAAAATTATCAATTTAATTTTGTTTTGAAAAAGTTTTACAACAGGGCGACGGTTTATATGGATCACTGATTGTCAGAGCGCCTGATGATAATGCTGATTATGAGAAAATTTTACATCTTTCGTCGGGGACTTTAAAACCCTTAGCAACATTTCCTGAACAAAAAATACCAATACCAAATCAACTATTAGTAAATAATCAGGTATATTGGTAATTCTTTCTTGCGATATCTGCTTTTTTATATTAACGACTTTTGTGATTTATTTTAACATCCATCTATTTTAACATGGTAACTCATAAATATTTATTTTTTTAAAAATAATAATAATAATTTTAATATTATTTTTATAGAGTAATGGTTCGCGAATTGATGTAAAAGGAGAGTCACGTTATTTATTTCGTTTAATTAATTCCGCCGTTTTTAATTGTCCAATTTCGTTTTCTGTTGCTAAACATCAATTAAGAGTGACGGGAAGTGATGGAAATGAAGTCAAAATGTCTGATTCAGCATCTCACATTATAATTTTTCCAGGTATTTATGATTAAAATGTGTTTATTGATTCCAAGTATAATCTGGATATTCCTTTGACACCAGTTGATCAAATTTTTATCTTTGAAATACACTCATAAATATTTTTTATTAAAATCCTCGAATAACTCTTAAAACTTGTACTCGAGATTCACCATCAGTTTCTCTATAGAGTAAAAATCAAAATTGGTTTTTATTTTTTTCAAATTGTTCCCAATTAACGAGAATCTTAAACTTTTAAGTGACTCATGTGAGATTTCAAGTGTGACTCATGAGTTTCTAAGTAACTATTAAGTTACTCATTCTTATGAGTCATTTAAGAGTGATCAAGTTCAAGTTCAACGTGACGTTCAAGTTAACGTTAACTTTTCTAAATACACTTTTTATGAGTCACTTAGTGTTCATAATCACTCTTAAATAACTCATAAAAATGAGTAATTTTAAATGATTTCTAACACTTTAAGAGTAAGTGATTTTGTTAAGAGTACCTTTTTGAAAAAAGTTATAAAGTGATAAGTTAAAGTTTAAAGTTACTCATAAAAAGTGTTTTTAGTGAAGTTAGCGTTGACTTGAGCGTTGAAATTACAACACTGAGACACTGTTGGCCTCGTGTCACTTTGAAGACTCTTAAGAATCACTTAGGACACTAATCGAACCACTTAAGAGTCATCGGTATTTCTCAACCTTCATAACTCATAACTCAGTTTTTTAGGAGTCATTTAAGTGTTTCAAGTGTCTCTTAAAATGTCTTCATAATTCATTGTTTAATTTTTAGAGGACTTACTTTAAAGTCTAAGTGACTCACTTACAAGTGACAATTGAATTTGTATAGTTAACTTAAGAGTCACTTTATGAAAGTTACAAGTGATTTTTTTCATATATAAGTCGCACTTAAAAATGACTTAAGTAATTATTTTTTTGAAAAGATGCACTAAACAAGTCACTTAAGTGCCACTTTTTGACTCATAAGAATGAGTCACTTGAGTCACTTAAGTGCCACTTTTTGACTCATAAGAATGAGTCACTTAAGTGCCACTTTTTGACACTAAACAAAAGTCATGCATAAACTACTTTTTGTTAATTTTTTGACACTTTTTCATGAGTCACTTTAGAGTCGCACCAAACCCTAATAGTAACTCTTAGAAACTCATAAGTCACTTAGGAACTAATGAGTCACTGTTTCACAAGTTATTTAACAGTTTAAACGGTTTATATTTAAGCGTTAATCTCTACAAAGTGAAGCTTTACTTTTCAATGAAATTTATGATCTTTTTAAGAGTCTCAGCGTGTAATTTATGAATAATTCACTTTAAAAAGTGATCCATGAGTTAAAGAGTCCTTACAAGACGCTTAAGAATCGCCTTTTGTTACTCATGGTTTTTTTTAACTTTGTCATGAGTTTTTTAAAAGACGAAAAAATGTTTTCTTAAACTTAGTATAATTTTGTTAAACTCATGCGTTCAAGTCGGGAGTTTAAGAGGAGTTACTTATGAGTCACTCTTGATACTTTACCGTTTACTTTTTTTATCAGTCGCTTACAATTTACAGAAGAACTTTTTTTCTCCTAATTCACCATAATTCATGGTCTTAAGTATTTTTTTTTAAAACTCATGGAACATTTTTTATGAGTCACTCAAGAGTCAAAATTTTTCCCATTGCGAAACACTGCTATAAACAAACGCTTTTAACTTTTTTTCTTTAAAATTCTACGGTGCTGCAAATTTTGTCCGACATATTGAGTCCGCCATTTTGAATCTTTGAAATCGTTCATTCAGAAAATTTTCTTAAACACTTTTGAGAGTATAATTTGAATCTCGAAAAAAGGGGGTAAAATTTTCATTTTACTGAATAGGACAATTTTATTGAGATTTTATGATGGAAATGTTTAATATTTAATAGAAAAATGTTTAATATTTTTCAATTCCTCCTTGCAAAATGGGAAAAAACAAGCTTTGCGGATAATTTTGACTTTACGCGAAAAATTATCAATTAACAATTTTTCAAATATTTGAATATTTGAAAAATTATTTAAATTCAATGAATAAAATGTTGCAATTAGCAGATTTTTTTTTTAAGGAAAAAAGGGAATGAATATTTCTGTTATATTTCATGATTATATTATATATGATGAAAGTGGCAGAATCCGACTATAAAGTCTACAACTACACCGCGTTTGCTGCTGAGCCGGTAAAAGAGAATGAAATTTGATCAGAATTTCAATAAGAGTGAGTGGGACACGGAATCAAAGTGATTATACTTTATATATATATATATATATATATATATTTTTGGGACGTGCGGGATCGGAAGGAAGGGAAAGAAGAAACAGGATGAGAAAAATAGTGGGGATCTGCGAATGGTTGAATATACTAGAGAAAGAGAATTGAAGGGTCTTGGCGCGCAGACTCGTTTCATTTCGTGTGTGTATTGCTCGCCGGTTATATTTTTCAACAAAGGAAAAATAAAGAAAGAAAGGTTTTAATCGCGCGTCTCTCTACTGTTAAAAAAAAGAAGGAGACGAAGAAAATTCATTGAAAAAACTTATTTTTTATAACAAAAAACAAACGCGAGGCAATAATTGATATAAAGTTTTTGAAAACAAACAAAAAAAATTCTTTGAAACGAATTTTTTTTTTTTTTTTTTTTGATTAAATATAAAGCACATGTCCATGTATAATCAAGGTTTATGGGAGAATGTGAATATTAATTCAAGTGAGGATAATGTTAATGGTGTTATTTTTAATATGGAATGGACGAGGGAAAAAACTCTTGAACTATTAAAAGAATATCAAGCACGTCGTGTACTTTGGGATTGTAATACACGCGGTTATCGTGATCGTATAAAACGTAGAAAAGCAATACAGGAACTTGCCGATATCCTTGGATGTAATACATTGGAAGTGGAGAAAAAAGTGACGAATTTAAAATGTCAATATTCACGTGAAGTGCATAAAATACAGAATAGCAAGGAAAATTCAAATAATCCTGACGATTTATACGTTTCCAAATGGTTTGCATTCAAATCAATGCAATTCTTAAGATTTGGCACACGACGATACAGAAGGAAAAAGGTAAATTTTTTTTTTCATCTTGAAATTTTTTCAAATTCAATTTTTCTTCAACTTAAATTTTCATAATTTAATTTTAATGATTTTTTATAAATCAGTAATTTTTTTTGCATTTTGATTCTCTTTGTTAAATTTGATATAGTAAAAGACGCTGGCCGGCACGCGAGATAAAAGCCGGTTGTATACTTTTCCCCTCCTACCCCCCTTAATCCACTCTCTTGCACCTGCTGCAGATGCACTATGAACCAGATACAAAAAAAAATTCCCTAAAACAGAGTTGCGATAAAATTTTGACTTTGTTTTTTTCCTGATTTGCAGACATTATTTTTCATTTTTTTTTAAAACTGATCGCCCTCGTGGAATTAACAGAAAAATGGCAAATTTCAAAAAATTATTTTTAATAGTTTCAAAACTTTTGAAAAATAACTATTTTAGCCAAAATAATGAAACTTTGAGTCATAATTTAAGGCAAAAAAATCATTTGCAATTCAAATTACAATCAATTTTTATTCAATTCAATTCAATTGTTCTTTATTTTAAGTAAATTCAATTGTTATTCAAAGAAATCCAAATATTATTCAAATCAATTTTATTACAATTCATTTATACTTTATTCAGATGATATAAGTTTCATTCAATTCAATTGTTATTGATTCAATTGTTATTTGATTAAATTGTTATTTGAATCAATTGTTATTTGATTAAATTGTTATTTGATTCAATTGCTATTTGATTCAATTGTTATTTAATTCAAGTGAATTCAATTCAATTCTATCGTTATTTGTTTTATGTAAATTCAATTGTTATTTATTTTTAAATAAATTAAATTATTGTTATTCAAAGAAATCCAAATATTATTTAAATTAATTTAATTGTTATTCAATAATACTTTATTCAGGTGCTATAAGTTTCATTCAATTCAGTTTGTTATTAATTCAATTGTTATTCGATTCAATTGTTATTAAATTCAAAAAAATTTAATTAAATTTAATTCTTATTTAATAATTATATATTCAGATGATATTGATATTCAGAAAAAAATTTAATTCAATTTAATTCTTATTTAATAATTATTATATATTCAGATGCTATAAGTTTCAATTCAAATAAATTCAATTGTAATTTAATTACAATTAATTGATATTCAATTCAAAAACAGTTAATTGTCATTGAATTCACTAAAATTCAACTGTTATTCAATCAAATTCAATATAATTTTTTATTTAATTCAATTTAATTTTGATTGTTAATCAATAATTTTATATTTAGATGTTATAAAAGTTTAATTCAATTCAGTTGTACTGATTCAATTGTTATTCAGTTTAAATAAATTCAATTGTAATTTAACTACATTTAGTTGACATTATGAATTCACTTAAAATCAACTATTATATAATCAAATTTAATGTAATTTGTTTGATTTGATTTATTTTAATTAACCTACTATTTAATTCAATGTAATTGAATTTACTTGTCATTTAATTTAATTTACTTGATATTTAATTGAATTTACTTTGCTATTTAATTGAATCAATCAAATTAATTTAACTAATTTCATTTAATTCAATTCGTTATGTCATTCATTATTCAATTCGCTATTGAATTGTGATTAATTGCTATTCAATTCAATTCGTTGTCATTCATTATTCAATTATTCGTTATTCAATTTAATTCAATTGTTATTTAATTCAATTTAATTGGTTTGCCTTGTAATAGTTAATTCAATGGTCATTTATTTTAATTAAATTCAATTGTTGTTGAATTGAAATTTCCTGTTCTTAAATTTAATTCAATTCAATAACATGGAATTTAAATTTAATTCAAGTTGCATAAAATAAATAACCATTGAATTAACTATTGAAAGGCAAGTGAATTAAATTTAATTAAATAGCATTTGAATTTAATTGCATAACAATTAATTACAATTGAATAATAAATTACACATCCAATTGAGTTGGTTTAAATTAAAATAATTGAATCGGAAACTTTTATTAAATAAAATTAAATTCAATTCGATTTAATTCAATTCAATTAAAATTCAATTCGATTTAATTCAATTCAATTCAATTTAAATTTAATTCAATTCAATTTAATTAAAATTCAATTCAATTGTTTTGCAACTAAATTAAAATGCTATATTAAATCACTTAAACTATTATTAAATTTATTAAAATTAAGATGAAAATCAAATTTTCTAATTGTTATTTTAATTTTTAGACAATTGAAGATTCAAAATCAATTGAAGAGGAATATCTTGTGAGTAATGTTGATCCAGAAAGTTTGACATTCATTGAAGAAAATGATGAGACAAATGGTTCAGCGACGGAATCATTTCATGCGTCATTAAGTGAAGATGCCGAGGAATTAACAATATCATCAAGTGTCAAAGAAAATGAAGATTATTCACAAACGGAGAATTATCATCATAATGTTAATAATGAAATGGATCATGTGAAAAATGAAATTCCAAATGATGAGAAAAAGAAATCAGTGAAGGAGGAATATATGAAATTTGGTGAAAGCATTGCATTGCAATTGGCTGAAATATCTGATTCATATTCAAGATCTGTTGCTAAATTGAAAATCAATCAAATTCTATTTGAAGCTGAAATTGGCATTTATGCGCAGGCGAGGCGTTAAATTTTTTTTCCTTTTCTTTTTCTTTTAATTCTTCAAATCAAAAAAATCATATATAATGTGATAAATATCGTCGTCATGAAGAAATTTTGTATTTATAAATATAGGAAATGTACTTTTTCTCTGCCCACTGACAAGTGAAAAAAAAGTCTGTAACTATAAAATTTTGATTGTTTTTTTCCATAAGCAACAGAAGCGAAAAACAATCTAAAGAAAAATAAATTAACGTTATATGGACTTTTCAAATTTACTATACAATTTTTTGACAAATGTACAATATTTATTGTACAGGCTTCACGAGTTATTTTTTTACGCATAATAATGCTTCCTTAAAAAACAGAATACGTAATTCTCAATAAGAATAATTTTAGATTGTAGAAAGAAACAATTATTGTGACACTTTTTCATTTCTCATTTTGAAGTAAGTTATCGAATCGCACTTAAGTGATCTGGCGAATGATAATTTTGAATTTAAAAAAAAAATTGTTTTTCATTATTTTTTCTTTTTTAGTTTTTAATCTTTTGTACTTATGCCCATTTTTATTTAAGGTTTATCTCCTAAAACCTTATTATTACTTACTTAAAACCTTATTCATTATTATTCGATATTTAAGGAATTTACTAACGGCCTTTAAAGTGTACTTCGTCACTGTTAAAAAAATATTCTCCAAAAAAAAGGAATATGTTATTTTGTTAACAATTTTCAATGCGTCGAGTTAATAATAAACAGAATCAAGCAAATGTTACTTAGGAATTATAATAATATACAATATTTATTGTGATCTTAGAAGTATTAAATGAAAATGAAATTAAAAAGGAACAGAAAGAAATGTATCAAAAAATTTGTAATATTGAAAAAGTTCCATTTTTTAAGTTTTTCAATTATACCTAATTTTATAAAAGGTTGAAAAAAAAAATTTTGTTAAATTTGCTTTTTACTTTGATTGAATCTTGAAAAGGATTTGTCAGTATTTTTTGGTTAAAAAAAATTTATTCATTTTATACACTTAAAAATATTTGGAGATACTAGATTTTAGGAAACAATTTTTATGACATACTTTCTTTGTAATGAAGATATTTTTCTACTTGATAAAATAAATATTTTTAATGCGCTTTAAAAACCCAGGTGAGATTAGTATAATTTTTTTTTAATTCGCATCTTAGTAGCTTCTGGGCATTTTTCATTAATAAGATGTAAAAAAAAAATTTCGAATCTGCGTGATTTTTATCAACATTTGTTATTTTGAGATTTTATTAGTCTTGCCAAAAAATTATTTTTTTTACAGTTTCACCTATTTGTAATTTATATAATTTTAAGGTTTTGTCTAAAATTCTTGAAAAGAATTCTAAAATATTTTTTTAATAATTAATGTAATCAAAAATAGAAAACAAGTATTAAAGTTTATGTTGTAGTTTAACTATTAATATCCTGATAAATGTGATCAGTTCTACAACTTCAGGGATTTTACTTAAAAATATTTTTATATATCTACATAAATATTTTATGTAAACTTTTTTATATAATGTAGTTAAGTGCATTGTTCAATAAAAATATATCATAAAGAAAATGGACTCACGTGTTTTTTCTTTTTTTTTTATATAAAAAAAGTATTTTTATTTTTACCTTTGTTTTAAAGAAGAAAATTATTTATTCTTGAATTTTAATATATTTTTATATAAAAATATGAAAATAAGAGGAAAAATAAAAATTTTCATTTTTTTCAGGCGAAAGAATTGATGCAATTATTGAAACAAATCAAAATCCAGGAAAATATCAAATAATTCTTCAAGGACTTGTTGATTGTCGTCATTTATTGCACGAACTTTATCTCTTCTATTTGGAATCAAATGTAATGAATGTAATTGAAGATGAAAAAATTTATTTAAATGCAGAAGAAATTTCACAATTAGAAAGAGGATACAATTGTGATAAATTAACGAAAAATGTAATATGTAGTTTAGATTTAAAATCAAATGATGAATTTTCATTAAATCAAGAATCTGAAGAAACAGTGATTCCATTTGATGTTAATAATTTTCAAACTATCACCGATGAAATGACTGATGAAAATTTTAATATTTACGATTACTCCTATTATCCTTCGTTTTTAAGTAAGAAACATCTGTTTTTATAATAATAATAATAGTAATTTTTAATAAACAATAATTATTTAAATGTTTCGATTTTCAAAAAAATTGTTTTTAAGAAAAAAAGATTTTTTAAAAATAGAATTTTTAATTAACAAAATTATTTTTAGGTCTACTAACAAATGGCACACAATTACCACAAATTAATGGAATGACATTTCAATATCCTTCGTCGCCAATTTTATCACAACCTGAAAATACTCTGGAGGATTTGATATGCTCATTGGAGAGACGTTCGAAAATGTGTGAAAATACACCCGTTTTTTGTGAGTGTGTACAAATTTTAGAATTGTCACCAAAAAAAATTGTTGATTTAATTTTCATAAATGAGGGTGAGTTATTTGGAAACAAAAATCTACATGAGAAAATTTTATTAAATTTTTCCATAAAATTATATAATACAATTTTACAGGATTTGGTGGTAATACTTCGTTCACTTTTCACGTGCACGGCTACAGTGTTAACATAATAGGACGAAATAATTATCAACGGCCAATTTCGGAAAAAGAAATTATCACCCTATATCGAAATAAAAAATTACAGTTAAATTTAAAGGATCCTCCGAAAAAAGATACTTTTGTTGTGCCGAACAAGGGATATGTAATAGTTCGTTTTCAAACAGATAACCATGGTAAGAGCATAAATTAAAATAATAATTAATTATTAATAAGTTGAAATAAAAAGAAATACGTATAGGGCGAAATTTTATAATGAGCCGCTCCTGAGTCTCCGCGCGGCCAATCGATTTCTCGAGAACTCCCCACTAGTCCGCGCAATCCCCACTCCGCCTTACCGTTAAGCTATATAAGCCGGTGGAGGTTTTGGAATGAGCGACAGAGCAGTATTAGCGCTTAGAGGTCTTACCTCAAATGTTTTGTAACGCTTTTGTAAAAGACAAAAATAGACAAATGTTCGAAATTTAACACCCACAGAGTAAATAATTTTTGCTGAACATTTCGTGGAATGATTTGAAATATTTATAGTTTATTTCTTTTATTTTCAACAGGTTATTGGCTGTGGGAGGCTAGAAGTACAGGTATTTCACCAGCTACCACAGGACCTGGTATGCAATTCCTAATGCGTGTGGGAAGCCGTGAAAATCTACCCGTTGTTCCATTAAATTTTCCCACTTGTGGCAGCAACAAAAAACCTGGTACGATATTCGAAACGGAAATTGAAATCTAAAATTTCCACGATACTTGTAAAATGTAAAAAGTTGTATCAATCACAAATTTACAATAAGCCTGTCAATGCAATTTTCATTTTGACATCCACTTGATTTACTTTGTTTAGAATTATAATGTTTATTTTCTTTTTTATTTGCAAAGTTTTCTTTACATTATTATTTGAGTTTCATCTAAATAGGTTTGATTTAAGAACTGAAACTGAAGATAGTAAATTAAATCCTCAATTAGCCATAGTTGTGTATGTTTACCCTGACAAAGTTAATTGGGAGGCTTCTAGGAAAAAGATCCAATTCAATCTAAGTGAAATTTTTAGTCATAATCATAAATTACCTATTTATTTATGGAGGATAAGAAGGTATAAAAAGCATTTGCAATTAATATCAGTCACTTGAAAAATTGTAGCTTGGAAGAAGACTAAGTGATTAAAACTTCATCAAAAAAATCCCTGTAAAACAGTATTTTTGAGTTTTTAATTAATTACAAAATTTTCTTAGCATTTTTATTCATGACTTTCATCTAATTAGGTTTGATTTTAGGGGGAAACATTGATGAATGTGAAGTAAATTGCTAATTAAGAAGAGTTGTGTATGTTTAGCCTGACAAAATGGGTGGGGATACTCCTATTCAGTGTAAATGGAGTTTTAAGTATTAATATTTAATTACCTATTTCCTTATGGATGATAAGAAGGTATAAAAAACACTTCCAAATTATATCTATCACTTGAAAAATTATTTATAGCTTGAAACAAAAATAAATTATTAAAACTTCATTAAAAAAATCCCTGTAAGACAGTCTTTTTGAGTTTTTAATTAATTGCAAAGTTTTCTTAGCATTATTATTCATGACTTTCATCTAATTATGTTTGATTTTAGAGAATAGAGTTGAAGAAAGTGAATTAAATTGACAATTAGGAAGAGTTGTATATGTTTAGCCTGACAAATTCGGTGACCTGCACTAAAAACTCTACTATACCTAAATACTCTACTAGTATGACCCATTAAGATTTAAGAATCATTATCATTTATTACCGTCCCTTTGTAGGTAGTGAAGGAGTCTCAAAATACCCTCTCTAATTATAATTACCACTTGAAGAATTAATCACTACACTGAACGACTATAATTTCACCAAAAAAAAACCTGTAAAACAATATTTTCATGTTTTTAGCTCAATCCAAAGTTGTCTTAACATTATTATTCATGAATTTGACTTAAATTAGTTGTATTTGATAGAAAACATTGCAAAGAATAAATTAAATTCTTAATTAGCAGTAGTTGTGTATGTTTAGCCTGACAAAAAGAGTGGGAATGCCAAAGACATTGGATTATTTCCGCACGGATTTATTAATAAAATTTTCCTTTAAATTCCAAAACTTATTAAAATTGTTGATTGATTTTACAATCATGTGATTATTTCTAGGTGACTCGATTTTACAGTACTTTATTTATTATTTGAATTCGATTTTACTAAAATTATATTCAAAGTTAATATAGCAAGATGTCAAAATGGAAACATGTAATATCTCCTCTGTATTTCAAAATATATACGTCGTGTTTATTTATTTATTTATAAATTTCTAATATATTTATAAATTATTTATTATTTATTTTATATATTTTATTTATTTGAAATAAATATATATATAATTTTTTTACTTTATTACAAAGTAAATAATTATTTACCTTGTAGTTAAAAATATTTCTAAAAACAAAATTTTGTAAATTGTCATTCTTCGGCAAAATGTGAATCAGTGAATGTAATTAATGTTTGTAAATAAAGTAGAAAACTGTTTTTCAATTCGTTTGGATTTTATTCACCATTTATCAGTATAATTTTTCTATGTGTGTGTCAGTTTATAAAAAAATACTCTAAGTGTCGAATTTCCATATTTAAAATTTTTAATTGAATACTAATATATAATATTTTATTTTCCTTTCTTCTTGTCGAAAATTTTATTTTAACTAAGCTCCTCCGATTAGTGCAATTAAAGATCTCTTATAATCACCAGATGTTTCATTCTAAGGGAAAAAGAATTTTAATTAAATTTTAGCAGAAATAATTATTTGGTTATAAAAGAACAGGAAAAATTCTTACTTTAACTGATGATTCGAGGGTTTTGTCGAAAAGCCTCTCGTACTCCTCCTTAATATTTCCGAGATCAATTTCTGAACGACTGACGACAATTCTAATTAGAGTTTGATCATCAGTTCCCGCACCTTCCATTGCTTTACGCAACTTTTTAGCGAAAAATGCTGGTGGACTTTGCACACATTCAACAATGGCCAACATTGCATCTAGTAGTTCACCACTAATCTCATCCCTTAATGCTTGCTCAATGGTTCTTCCACTAACGTCCTTGTAGGCCTCAAAAATAAGTTTCAATTGTCCAAAACATTCGTGTGCCAAAATTTTATTGAAGATTTCTTCGTCTGTACCAAGTTTTCCCTCTCCTGAATAAAAAATGGAAGAATCATTTCAATTTTTCAAACAGAAATAAAATTTCAACTTACCAGCATTATAAAGCATCTCAGCTGTTTCTCTCGCACGTTCTGGATGAACTTCGGTTTGTGCATTCCTCACTCCCTGTTCATAGAAATGGAAAAAAAGTTATCGAAGATCTAACGCCGGGGAATTAATTTATTTTTAGTGATTTAACTATTAGTTTTGTATAACTCAGTCTAGTGATAATTAATAGCTTTGAGGAGGACTGCGCACGTAAGCCGCGCAGTCCCCACCACTCGCCACTGAACCGATCTTGCGCTCAATGTGAAGTTAATAAATAATAATCTAGTCTTTACGCAAAATTTCTTTTTTAGGAATTTTTTTTTTTTTAAACAATGACAGTGAAAAACTGTTGATATTAAAAAAATATTACCGTCACAATCAGGGTTAATAGTCTTCTGAAATCTCCAGAAGTCTCACTGCATAAATGTTCGGCTAATGGACGATCGTACACTGTAAGAGAGATAAAAATTAATAAAACTTATTCAACAAAAAAATGTCCATATTGAGGGAAAATAAAAATAAAAATAGCTCACGTCTTTCGTAGGCATCAACAATTTCCTTCACTTCATTATTATTTCGCGAACAAAGAATTTCGACGAGTGTCTCCTCCTCAGTTCCTATTCCTGCCATAGCTTTCTGAAGTTGATTAGCCATGAAATCAACAGGTGTCACCATCAAAGCTATTATGACATCTTCAAATTTTCCTCCCAATTCACTTTTTAGGTCGTCAATTAAATTCTAAACAAAGAATATAAAAAAAATGAATTAGGGAATCTTTTTTAAACACAGAAATTGAAAATTGCAGAACTCGAAGTAGGTTTGTAAATCCTGAAAAAGTCCGTAACTTTGCCTCAAGTCCGTAAAAGTCCGGTTTTTTAAAAAAAAGGTCCGTAAAGTCTGTAATTTTATTCAAAAAGGATAAAAAGTTCGTAAATTGTATACGATATAATTTGGAGAATTTTAGAGAAATTACAAATGATTGCAGAAATTCAATTATTTTTAAAAGTAATAAAATTCTTCGTAAAAATTCAATTATGTTCAAAAATTTGTTTAAATTCTCGTTAAAATTTCAATTATCTTTAGAAATATTAAAATTCTTCTCCGAACTTCATATATTTAAAAAAAAAACTAAAAAACATTATCAACATTTCAATTATCTGTATAAATAAATATCAAAAATCTTCAACAAAATTCAATTATTTTCAAAAATTTTATTAAAATTCATTAAAAAATGTCAATAATTTTCATAATTAACATGACACAAATTCAATTGTTTTCTAAAGTAATAAAATTCAATTATTTTCAAAAATTTTAATAAAATCCATTACAAAATTTGAATTATTTTCAAAAGTAATAATATTCTTCGCAAAAATTAAATATTGTTCAATATCTACTATTTTTATAAAATTTACCAAAAGAATTTAATTATTAAAAAAAAATTAATTAAATTCTACAAAAGCATTTAATTATTTTCAAAAAATAATAAAAATTTCACAAAAATTTCATTAATAACAAATTTTTTTTATAAATTTCTTCGCAATCATTCAACTATTTTCATAATTAATAAAATTTTACAGGGATTCAATTATTTTCGTAAATAATACAATTCTTTTTAGAAATTTAATTATTTTTTATAGAATTGTAATCGAATTTTTCGAAAAAATTCTTAAAAAATTTATTAAAATTCGTCCAAAGAATTTTATTGTTTAAAAATTTGTTGATAACATTTTTAATAGGAATTAAATTTCAAGAAACATTCAATTATTCAATAAATTATTTATTTTTGTATGTAAATAATTGAATTCTGGTAGAATTTTCTCATAAACATTGATTTAAAAATAGATTTCAGTTAAAATCTTAGATTATAAAAAAATAATTGAATTTGGGAAATTCTTTTTAAATTGTCTTCAAAATAATTGAATTTCCACCAAAAAAAGTTTTATCAAAACTTTTTAAAATGTCTGAATTTCTGCTAAAATTCTAATATTTTTTAAAATAGTTTAATTCTTGCGAAGAACTTTATTAAGACTGTTGAAAATAATTGATTCGCTGCAAAGATTTTTATTATTTTACAAAAATATTTAAATTCTTGCGAAAAATTTTATTAAAATTTCCGAAAGTAATTAAAAATCTACTAAGAATTTGGTTATTTTTAATTTATGCCAAGAATTTTATTAAAATTTCTAAAAATAATTGAATTCCTGTTAATTTTTTACAAGAATTTAATTATTTTTGAAAATTTTAATAAAATTCTTCGCAAGAATTCAATTATTTTCATAAATAATAAAATTCAATGCAGAATTTTTAATATTTTTAATACAATTTTAATCAAATTCCTATAAAAATGTAATTATTATTAAAAATATTATTAATCATTAATAGAATTCAAGTATTTGATAATTTGTTGATAACACATTTTTATGGGAATTGAATTTTAAGAAACGTTCAATTCTTTAATAAATTATTTAATTGCGTTTTATTTTTATTCAAATAATTGAATTCTAGTAGAATATTCTAATAAAAATTGAATTTTGTAATTAATTTTTTTGAAAAAGTTTAATTGATTTTTTTAAATACTATTTTCATCTATTTTCTAATATTTGTTTAATAAATGAATTTACCTAATAATTGAAATTTCGTAAAATTAAATATTGTAAAGAAATGAATTTGAAAATTGTCAAAGAAATTTTTCGGAAATTATTAAAAATAATTGATATAAAAAATAATTTTTATGGTTATGAAAAATTGAATTTATAGTTTTAAGTAAAATTTTCTCTTATATTTGATTCGGCCTGATTCTATTTTTGTCAGTTGGTCCATAAATGGTCCTTAATTTTTAATTTTTGGTCCGTAAAGTCCGTACTTTTTAAATACTTTCACTGCTTCGAGCCCTAAAATTGTCAAATTCTTACCCGTCCGTACTCCTGGGTAAAAAATTTTGCAATTTCCTGCCTCTGAGCATTACTGCGAGCTGTTAGAATGTCAATAATAGCTTGTTCGTCAGTTCCAAAACCTTTCATAGCAGTTCGAAGAGCAACACCATCCTCAGCAGCATTAAAATTTGGCGATGACGTCACGGTTGGTTTTCTCTGTTTAAGGAAAATATTTTTAAAAAACTTTTAAAGTTTTACACTTTTGTATTATTATCTATTAAAAATTCACTTCGAATTTCCCAGAAAATTTCTACTTACAATTTCACTGAAAAAATTGTATCATTCCTTTCACTCTATAAATTTTTACATTTACTCAAAAAATTTTCTCTTTCATTAAAAAAATCTTTTCATGCCCAAAATATTTTTAAATTATACTGAAAAATAAATAAATATTTTTTTGAATAAATTAATTTTAAAATATTATATTATATTATATTTATTTTCATAAAATGAAATTTAAATAAAAATTATTCAATACAAGCAAATATTTATTTCACAATCGCTTATTTGAACGATCAAATAAATTGTTTATTCCCTGTAAATATTATTGGAAATATTTAAAAAATTAGATTTTAGATTAAATGTATAAAAAAAAGTACTATATAATTAAACTTACAACGTATCCTGTCATTGTGATTAATCCTTATATAAGATATTCCTGAAAGTAAATAAACAAACGAATTTAAAAATACTCTATAAATCAATATAAGTTTAGGATGTCAAATTCAATTTGAAAAAAAAAAATTTTCACTCTACATAATGATTAAAAAATATGTCATTACTTATTAAAATCTATTAAGCTGATGTTAATCGGATAAATTTAATAATGACATGAAAACAATTGAATATATTATTAGGCATATCGTTTATTAAGGACAATAAAATTCGGCGCATGTGTGAAACAATTATATTACAACTATATTACTTAAAGTTATATTTCGAAAATTTTCTTATCTACAAATTATAATTAAGTTTGATGAAAAATAAATGATTTTTCAATGAAGAAATAACTTACAGTGGGACAATTATTGATACAATGTTCGTCTATTTTTTTTAAACCAAACTTAATGGAATCTTAAGTAAGACTGGAAATAATGGTCATTTTCTACTTTACAAGTAACGGAATTTCAACACAAGAAGGCAGCACCTTCTGGTAAAATGCAGCGAGAAATTCATTTTCAACAGGACCCAGAAACAGGTTTTTAAATTCTTGGAAACTTGAGCCAAAAACCTAGGATGAATTCCCTTAAAAAACCGTGATATTAACCATTTTATAAAATTTTTAAACTTGCTTTTTGAATTCAGCATTTTTTTTTATTTTCTAAATCTTAAAAACTTTAAGTTAAAATATTTTTAAGCTAAAAATTAAATTTTAAATTTTTTATGAATTAAAAATACATTATTAGAAATTTCAATTTTAATGTTTTAATGTTTTTTTTATTTTTGATTTTAAATTGTAAAGAATGAAAAACTTTACAAGTATAGTTGATTATTTTTAAAACGTCTGTTTTGCTTGTGATTCTTGCTTTCAAGTGAAACAGTAGAAAAGTTCTTACCGACTACGGATATTGTACCATCTACTTCTACAGTTTACCATTTGAAATAATTTTGTTGGCAAAAGCCATAAATTTCATTATATTTTCCTCTTTCACTATCTGATGATATGAAGAATATTTTTTTAAAATTTAGTAATGAATTACTTTTTTGTATTTTGTCGACAAAATTTTGTCAAATCTGATGATAATTGTTATATGGACACTTTTGCAGTTTTTCGTCAAAATTTGGACAAATATGATGATAAACATCATGATCATTATGCTTATTGATTTTAGTTCCATTCTAAATAGATTTTGGTCATGTTTTAAGTTTTTCATCAAAATTTTTACAAATTTGATGATTTTCATTATTGCAATTGATTTTGGATTTATTTTCAACAGATTTTAGTCATATTTTAGATTTTTCATCAAATTTTTATCAAATCTGATGATTTTCCTTATTGCAATTGATTTTGGATTTTTCATCAAAATGATCTCAAATTTACTGATTTTAATTATTTTAATTGATTTTGGATTTATTCTAAACAGATTTTGTTCATATTTTGGATTTTTCATCAAATTTTTATCAAATCTGATGATAATTATGATTTTCAATATTAGGATTGACTTCAAAATTATTAGAAATAGATTTGGATCATATTTTGTATTTTTCATCAAAATGATCTCAAATTTGATGATTTTAATTATTGTAATTGATTTTGGATTTATTCTAAACAGATTTTGTTCATATTTTGGATTCTTCATCAAAATTTTATCAAGTCTGATGATTTTCATTATTGCAATTGATTTTGGATTTTTCATCAAAATGATCTCAAATTTGATGATTTTAATTATTGTAATTGATTTTGAATTTATTCTTAACAGATTTTGTTCATATTTTGGATTTTTCATCAAAATTTTATCAAACCTGATGATTTTTCTTGTTGTAATTGATTTTGAATTTTTCATCAAAATAATCTCATATTTGATGATTTTAATTATTGTAATTGATTTTGAATTTATTCTAAACAGACTTTGATCACATTTTGGATTTTTCATTAAAGTTTGCTCAAATTTGATGATAATTATGATTTTCAATATTAGGATTGACTTCAAAATTATTAGAAATAGATTTGGATCATATTTTGTATTTTTCATCAAAATATCGTCAATAATGATAATAAATAATAATTGTTTAAAATATTTGAACTCATTTTGGATTTAATTCAATCAGATTATGTTCAAATTTTAGATTTTCTTTAATATTTGGTCAACTTTGATTGATAAATAATTGTGATAGCATTTAAAAATAATTTTGGACTTATTCTAAATACACTTTTGTTATAATTTTAATTTTTCATCAAAATTCGGTCAAATCTGATGACAATCATTGTTTTAAATATGTTTGAACTCAATTTTCAATTTTATCCAAACAGATTTTGGTCATATTTTGAATTTTTCATCAAAATTTTATATTAAATCTGATGATTTTCAATATTGTTATAGGTTTTTACTCAATTTAAAAATGTATTAACAATTGTCTACTTCTGATTGTTGTTCAATAGAAAAGAAACGCTAGCAAAGCAAAGCAAAAAAAAATGTTGCCGGAAAACTAACTGAAACATCGTTTCTGCATTTTTAATTGAATTAAAAACGTGTAGGCAATCAAGGTAAATCATCATAAACGAATAAACAGTATACACAACAGTTGTAAATAATAAAATAAATAAAACAATTATTTTTATTTTCGTTGACTTTGCAACCAGAAAGATAACATTTTTCAAAAATATTATCAACATTCACTCTAAATGATGTGAATATAATTTTTACAAAAAAAAACTCTCTGTCACAAAACGATTAATTTATTTTCTAAATTACTGTAATAATAATTTTAAAAAATGGTGAAATGGATTAAAATTGTGGAAGATTAAAATTTCACAAATTAGTTTAAATAGTAAAAAGTATAGTAATGTTTCACTATCACTTAAATTACACAATTCGCATGCTTGTCTGTGAATATATAAATTCAACGACAAGTTTAAGATAATTCATTGTACATTGAAACGCAACGTTGAAGAACTAAATCTCAGAAGTCGTTACCTCAAAGTCAGAGAGATGATTCAGAGCGACGAAACTAGTTATATAGTATATAAGTTATATCTTTGTAATTTTCATGTCTCTATTGTAATCCTTTTCTATTGTTCAACTTTTTAACAAAAAAAAACTATATTTTTTAATACAATTATTAATATATTATTCTTCTTCTTTATTAATATTATATTAATATTATTTCAGAAAATTATACTTTAAAAAAAATTAAAATTAAAAATTATAACAAATTTAACTAAAAAAAAAAAATCTCAAATATTTTCACTTATTTATACGAAAATAAAGAAATAAAACGAATTTCCGGTATTACGTCAACATTTCCGCATTTCATGAAAGAAAGGTTTCGATTAATAATTTAAGAAACCAAAAGTTTTTGAATCCTGCACCATTTCATTTTATTTTTTTTCTTCAAATTATGCGAACAGCTCAATTTATTTATGAAGACTGCAAAAATTTACTCATTGTTTTGAGTTTAGAATAAAATCAGTTTTTATTCTATTTTATTAATTTTCTTATTGATAATTTATAAAAAAAACAACAACAAAAAATGGAAAATTTAACAAGGTTTTTTTTCTTTATGAATTATAAAATAATGTAATTTTATTTTCCATTTGATAAATTTTTATCTACTTATTATTTTTTTTAAATATCGGTATAAATAAAAGTGAACATAAAAGAAAGACTTTTTATATTTATTGCCTCCATATTGGATCCACCATTTTGAATTTCTGAAAAAGAAGAGTGAGCAGTAACCCCAAGAAACCTCCCATGTATCAAGTTTCGGGCAAATAGAATTATTTTTCAATTTCTCGTCCGCCATTTTGAATTTTAAAAAATTAACTTCAAATTCGTAAAAAGCGATAAATAAAGGTTTATAATGATTTGATAATTATAATTCTCTTAGAAGGCAAGAAACTTTGATAGTTGTTCAATAAAATTAATATTTCAGAAGGCTGCTAATATATGCATTCTACAAAGGTAAGTTTGATAAATTAATGTCTTACAATTTAATGCACGGTAACGATATAATTAGCGTGTTCAGTTGTTGACTCAAGGGCTTGACACAATGACACGAACTAATTAGTCTATGTAACTATGTGTGGTGGAAGTAGTTGAATTGCGCTTTCTAAGCGAACAAACTTGTACAGCGTCTCAGCTGTCTCTCTAGTGCGTTCCGGATGAACTTCCGTTTGGGCATTTCTCTTTCTCTATTTCACACATATACACGTTCTACATGAATTGACATTAAAAATAAAAAAAAAAAAACAAACAAATTCCGATATTACTCGGAAATATATTTGACAGCATTTCCTTCTTTCTTTTTCAGTTGTACGAAAGGAAAAAGAAAAGTAAATTAAAGTTATAAATGAACTAAGATTTTAATTAAAATTGTCAGTTAATCAATTAGTGGTGGCTCTTCATTAAAAGAAAATGGAGCACCATTTTGGAAAATGAGCAAATGAATAAGTTTGTTTGCTTTGTTCTTAAAGTTACGACTCCAACAATGGCGAGTACCTCATGTACTATATCTATATATATATGTGTGTGTGTGTGTGCGGTCTAAATAAAATCCGAACCAGAAAGACTAAGAAAAGTGGTTTGGGGCGTCAAGCATTTCCAACTAAACTCTGGTAATCACGTTTATGTCTTCCATGGTTGAGGAAAAGAAAAAGAACAAATAACTTTACTCGGAATACAGGAATTAACCTTGTGAACCAAAATTTAAGTAGGAAAAAATTCTCTCTTTTTTTTTTGGCCAAGGGAACATAGTCGCTATTTTGAACACCGTGTTATTTTTTTTTTTCTTTAAAAAAATCTTCCGCAGTGATTTATTTCATAATTTACGATTTTTTTTTCCTGAAATCATACTCCCGAAAAAGAAAACGAAATCATAAATAATAAATCCTCAAATCGTATCTCATCATGATGGAATGAAATATAGAGAGGAAGAGGTCACTTGAAATGCAGGAGACCATCAGAGCGATAGGGGGAAGGTCAGGTTTGAGATATCGCGATCAATCTTATCTACTGTACCAGAAAGGCGTAGAAATTGAGTGAAGTTCAAAGTTCGAAAATCAATCCACGCCAGTGAATTGAAGCAGAACAGTTTCTCTGAAACGTTATGGACTCTAATAGTCCTTTTGTATATTTGTACGGTCATTGTCTCTCGGCACGCGAAATTCTAGTTTCTATATATATATATATGAATGTAAGTTTATATAACTGTTTCTAAATCTCCTAAAACCCTCACTCCAAATCTGACCCTAATTGAACTCTAACAATATTTCATTCTTAGACATTGTTATATTCCGCAAAATGGAAATAACTCCGGTTCGGATTATTTGAATTTTTCAAATTTCTATGGACAAAAGAATATGTTCGTAAAAACAAGTTCTGGGGATCGGTTAGGTAAATACACTTCACTTTCACTCCACTTTCACTCAAAATTTATTTTCACATTCACTCCACTTTCACTGAAGATTTATTTTCACTCAATTTTCATTTCACATTCACTCCACTTTCACAGAAGATTTATTTTCACTCAATTTTCACTCCACTTTATTCAAACATTATTTCCACTTCATTTTCACTTCACTTTCACTCAATTTTTACTTCACTTTATCACCAAATTCATTCAAAATTTATTTTCTCCCAATTTTCACTTCACTTTTACTCCACTTTCACTCAAAATTTATTTTCACTCTATTTTCACTTCACTTTTACTCAAGATTTATTATCCATTTTCACTTCACTTTCACTCAAAATTTATTTCCACACAATTTTCACTTGACGTTCACACCACTTTCACTGAAGATTCATTTTCACTCAATTTTCACTTCACATTCACTCCACTTTCACTGAAGATTTATTTTCACTCAATTTTCACTTCACATTCACTCCACTTTCACAGAAGATTTATTTTCACTCAATTTTCACTCCACTTTTTTCAAACATTATTTTCACATCATTTTCACTTCACTTTCACTCAATTTTTACTTTACTTTCTCACCAAATTCATTCAAAATTTATTTTCTCTTAATTTTCACTTCACTTTTACTCCACTTTCACTCAAAATTTATTTTCACTCTATTTTCACTTCACTTTTACTAAAGATTTATTATCCATTTTCACTTCACTTTCACTCAAAATTTATTTTCACTCAATTTTCAATTGACGTTCACACCACTTTCACTAAAGATTCATTTTCACTTAATTTTCACTTCACATTCACTCCACTTTCACTGAAGATTTATTTTCACTCAATTTTCACTTCACATTCACTCCACTTTCATAGAAGATTTATTTTCACTCAATTTTCACTCCACTTTATTCAAACATTTTTTCCACTTTATTTTCACTTCACTTTCACTCAATTTTTACTTCACTTTCACTCTAAACTTTTTTTATTCTACTCTCATTTGACCTTGACTTTCACTTCAATTTTATTTTCACTACAATTTAATTTCACATTCACTCGAAATTCATTTTCACTTCGGAATTCACTCAAAATTGATTTTTACTCCACTTTTACTTAACTTTCAGATTATTTTTATCTCTACACAAAATTTAATTCATTTTTTTTAGTATCCAATACAAAGTAAATGTCCAGAACGTTGACCAAAGAAGAAGTGAAGTAAAAATTAAGTGAAAATAAATTTTGAGTGAAAGTGAAATAAAATTGAATTGTAAATAAATTTAAATGTTCAGTCTCAGTGAAATTGCAGTGAAAGTAAATTGAAATTTGAGTAAAAATAAATTTTGAGTGAAAGTAAAAATGAAGTAAAAATTGAGTAAAATTAAATTTTGAGTCAAAGGGAAAGTGCCGTGATTGTAAAGTGAATTTAAAGTATAAATAAATTTTTTTGTGGATGTAAGAATGAAGTAAAAATACTGTAAAAATAAATTTTGAGTGAAATTGAAGTGAAAATTGAATGAAAATAAATTTTGACTGCAAGTTAAGTGTAAATAGAGTGAAAATAAATTTTGACTGCAAGTTAAGTGTAAATAGAGTGAAAATAAATGTTGAGCGAAAGTGGAGTGAAAATAAATATTAAGTGAAGATAAATATTGAGTGAAATTGGATTGAAAATAAATTTTGAGTGTAAGTGAATTGAAAACGGAGTGAAAATAAATGTTGAGTGAAAGTAGAGTGATAATAGAGAGTAAAAAATTTGTTATTGAAGGTGGAGTGAAAGTAAAGTGAAAATTGAGTGAAAATTGAGTAAAAATAAATTGTGAGCGAATGTGAAAATGTATTAAAAATAAATTCTGGGTGAAAGTGAAGTGAAAATGTAGTAAAAATAAATTCTGAGTAAAAGTGAAGTGAAAATGGAGAGAAAATAAATATTGAGTGAAAGTTGAGTAAAAATAAGTTTTGAGTAAAAGTGAAATGAAAATGTAGTAAAAATGAATTTTGACTGAAAGTAAAATGAAAATAGAGTGAAAATAAATGTTGACCGAAAGTGGAGTGAAAGTGATGTGAAATTACATAATCGACCCCCTGGAAACGTTTGTAGAACATAAAATAAAATCATATAAACTATTTTTTTACTTCCTTACATTTATTCAATTTTTACTTAACTTTAACTTTAACATTAACAAATAACAAAATCTCGGACTTATTCCTACCGTCTTTAAATTTTCCTTTTCACTAAAACGCTCTTATTTTAACTTAAAACTACAGTTTCTTAAAATTTATAATAATTCGAATAGTTATTTCTTATTAGTAATTCATAAACTGCGCGTTATACGATATGGTGAACAGTCACTAAACATGTTAACGAATATAAATGTGTAACTTCATATCAGTTGTAGTTGAATAATGCCTGTTGTTTGGAACAATGCCAAAAAGCAGTTCCAGAACACTGAAGTCAAGCTTCATATTTTTGATAATTTTCTTTTTTTTTTTGAATATAAAGAAATTTTTCTTTCTAATAAAAATATAAATTTCAAATACCAAGTGTCATTGTCATTGTTTTCAAAGAAATAGAGAGATTTTTAAAGATTGTTATAATTTTGGAAAAAGGAGAATAATATTACAAAAGGTGTGAATGTTCAGAGTGTTAATTAATTGTTAGATAACGTTCAGAACAATATTCAATACCATTTAAAGAGTTTAAGTGGGGAATTTTTCAATTAATGGAAAATGACCGAGTTGTATTGTGGAGAACTTGCTTACGTCTAGTCAAACATCTCGGAGGGCTTTCGGTTCTCCATTGGGATAAGAAACTGCCGCTATCTTAATGGTTCACTGTTATTAAGCTGCCATTGGTGGTTGTATTTCCAACACTAAATAGACTACTTGATCCTCAATGCTATCAAAAGGTTTCTATAATTCTATAATCTCTTGTCTTACATTTGTATTGATTAGCTGGTCAGTTTTGTAATTTGTAATTTGTAATTTGTAATTAGTAATTAGTGTCTTATGTTTTATGTGTTTTTATTTATTAATGCTTTATGTAGGTAGTTATTTATAAAATTTTCCATTTAAATTCCAGTTTAAACTCTATACAATACGATTAAATTAAATTTCTATTTTCCTATACATTCCGTCTAAAGAATTGTACAGAAAGGGATGGTACTACAAAACCACAAGCAAGATTTATTTTGTCACTCCATTCTTATACATTGCTTCTGTTTATTGCTTACCGCGCAAACATTCTTCTTTCTGCCAAAATATTGATTTTGTTTCCTGCAATTGTTAGAAATAGGAAAAAAAATTTTTTTTAAAAATTAATTCTCTGTGAAAGAAAGAGTATCGTATACATTTTTGCAGTATCGTCTCTCCTTCTGGCGTTTAACTTCCATTCAACTTGTATCTTAGCAATAAATTGAATTTTCTCGGTCCAAGAGTACTTTTCGTGTTGAAAGCACCTTCGGCGCTCGTTTATTCAGTGCGATCACTGCAACAGAGTTTTGTGGTATGAATTCTCATGGAACTGCGCATTAAGTAACTCTGGAAAACTCACTTACCCAACTTCTTTCTCGTCTATAGGAAACCAACTCCTTTTCTCGATTTAAGGCAATTGGTTCTTATAAAACAGCAACCACCGGCGACTGACAGTTATGTGGTCCTTAATAAAAAGAATCTAATAATGTCCCATGTAGATTTTCAAATAAATTCTCCCACCACGAGATCATTATTTCTCCACTATTTTCTTACATAGTTATGAATGTGAGAATTTTTTCGAAAAAATTTACCATTTAATCTGATTTTGAGAGATTTTGTTTATTTCTCCTATATTCTCGATAATCAAAAATTTTATAGAAGCTGAGGACAAAAAATGCGATGAGAGAAGAATTACAGTCATAATATTTTTCATGGTATGTTTCAATAATAGAGAAGAGAAAAGAATATTTTGAAAGGAACACTCATAATATAAGTCTAGACGTGAGCATATCACATGTGACAAGCATAGAATTTTCTATCGATCTTTTTCAATTTTGTCGAGTGAGATTTGTTCGCTTGCTCAAATCAAAAACGATCAGATAGACAATAAAAGAAGAATGGGAGTGAAGAGAATTTTGCGGACAAAATGATCGAATGCCACTGTCTCTTAAATCCCTTAAGCGTAATTTCGATTACACAAACTGGTGATTCTCTGTTATTGCTCAATTTTTTTTTACAGAGGAATTGAATTTTCCTATTGTGTGAAATTGGACAAAAAAAAAATGTTTATTCAAAACACTTTTTCTCGACTATTGTAGATGAATATTAATATTTAAAAAAAAAAATGCAGAAGTAAACCGGATTTCATTTAGTAATTAATTGAAGGGGGTTTTACCGAAATGCCCACTACGAGACGGTTATAGCAGATGTCACGTGCAGATTATCATTAAAGTGCCTTTTACATGAGACACTAGCTGTATAACTGTATACCGTCTTCTTCTATAAAAGCTTATTATTAAGGTTTCCGGTATACGACGTGACGAGACTTTTACGCCCTTATCTTCTTTATTACTTTATAACACTTAGTGCTTTAATGCCAATGAATAAGATGGAAATGGGAGAAATAATTAAGGCATATATGATACATTTTAAGGTATCATTAAAAGTTTGTCGTAAAAAATAATTAATAAAATAGTTACTTGCTATTCTTTAGTGTTTAAAATAATGGGAGGAGTTGAAAATTATTTACAAATTGAAATACATTGTTTTAGAAGGTTGTTTCTGAAGCGTACATTTAAGACCCTTATTATAAAATCAGTAGTAGGTAAGAGAAACACACTTTTATTGTTTCATAAAGAGAAAAACTGTGCAAAGATAAAAGATTAAATAAAATTAAACAAAGATACAATTATAGAACAGTCATTAAATTTTAATATTTTATGGTTTCCCTAACAACAAATTAATATGCTCAATATTTATTTTCACTTAATTTTCACTTCACATTCACCCCACTTTCACTCAAAATTTATTTTCACTCAATTTTCACTTCAATTTCAATCAAAATTTATTTTCACTCAATTTTCACTTCACTTTCTCACCAAATTTACTTAAAATTTATTTTTCTCAATTTTCACTCCATTTTCACTTCACTTTCACTCAAAACTTATTTTTTACACAATTTTCACTTCACTTTCTCCCCAAATTCACTTAAAATTTATTTTTTTTTCAATTTTCACTTCACTTTCACTCAAAACTTATTTTTACTCTATTTTCACTTTACTTTTACTCAAGATTTATTTTCCATTTTCACTTCACTTCTAATCAAAATTTATTTTCACTCTATTTTCACTTCACTTTCTCACCAAATTCACTTAAAATTTATTTTTTTCTCAATTTTCACTCCATTTTCACTTCACTTTCACTCAAAACTTATTTTTACTCAAATTTCACTTCACTTTCTCCCCAAATTCACTTAAAATTTATTTTTTCTCAATTTTCACTCCATTTTCACTTCACTTCTAATCAAAATTTATTTTCACTCTATTTTCACTTCAATTTGGTTTAAAATTTATTTTCATTCAATTTTTTCTTGAATTTTAATCAAAATTTATTTTCATTGAATTTTTACTTCATTCTTACTTCCACTCAAATTGATTTATACTCTAAATTCACTTCACTTTCACGGCACTTTCACTTTGACTCAAGATTTAGTTTTACTCAAATTTAAGTTTACTTTCACTGCACTTCCACTTTAATTTAACATTTATTATCAATTCAATTTCATTTCAATTTCATTCAAATTTGATTTCGAGTGAAAGTAAAATGAAATTGTAGTGAAAATAAATTTTAAGTCACAGTGAAAGTCAAGTGAAAGTAGAATAAAAAAGTTTAGAGTGAAAGTGAAGTGAAAATGGAGTGAAATTAATGTTGAGTGAAAGTAGAGTGCAAATGGAATGAAAGTGAAAATGAATTAAAGTAAAAGTGGAATAAAAATAAGTTTTGAGTGAAAATGAAGTAAAACTGGTGTGAATATAAACTTTGAGCGAAAGTGAAATAAAATTGAAGTGAAAATAAATGTTAAGTCAAAGTGAAAGTGCAGTTAAAGTAAAGCGAATTTAAAGTATAAGTAAATTTTTAGTGAAAGTAAGAATAAAGTGAAAATTAAGTGAAAATAAACATTAAATAAAAGTGGAGTGAAAATAAATTCTGAGTAAAATTGATGTGAAAATAATATTGTGTAAAACTAGAGTGAAAGTGAAGTGAAAGTAAAGTGAAAATAGAGAGTAAAAAATTTGTTAGTGAAAGTGGAGTGAAAGTAAAGTGAAAATTGAGTGAAAATAAATTTGTTAGTGAAAGTGGAGTGAAAGTAAAATGAAAATTGAGTGAAAATAAATTTTGAGTGAAAGTAGAGTGAAAGTAAAGTGAAAATTGAGTGAAAATAAATTTGTTAGTGAAAGTGGAGTGAAAGTAAAATGAAAATTGAGTGAAAATAAATTTTGAGTGAAAGTAGAGTGAAAGTAAAGTGAAAATTGAGTAAAAATATATTGTGAGTGAATGTGAAAGTGAAGAGAAAATAAATTTTTAGTAAAAGTGGAGTGGAAGTGAATTAAAAATAGAGAGATAATAAATTTTGAGAGAAAGCGGAGTAAAAATTGAGAGTAAAAAATTGTGAATGAAAATGAAGTGAAACTAAATTATGAGTGAATATGAAAGTGAAGTAAAAATGTAGTGAAAATAAATTTTTAGTAAAAGTAAAGCGAAAATAAACTGAAAATAAGTTTTAAATGAAAGTGAAGTGAAAATAGAGTGAAAAGAAATTTTGAGTGAACGTGCAGTGAAAGTGAAGTGAAAATGAATTGAAATGAAAATTGAGTGAAAATAAATTTCAAGTGAAAGTGAAGAGAAAATGTAGTGAAAATCAATTTTGAGTAAAAGTAAAGTGAAAATTAAGTGAAAATAAATTTTGAGTGGAAGTAAAGTGAAAATTGAGTGACAATAAATTTTGAGCGAAAGTGAAGTGAAATTACATAACCGTCACTCTTTTAAGCACTTAGGGAATTAAAAACAAAAGAGTATCATCATCTAAATTCTAAGCGAATTCAAACGTGATGAAAACTCTCGATCCAGAAATATATTCTGGTTTACTTTATTTTTCATTAATTAAAATGACAATATTTTCGTTAAATTTAATTTAAAATTTCAAAAGCATTATCCTTCTTGTTATTTTAAGTATAATCTTTAATCTTCAAGATCCCTGGAATTAATTAACGCAAGACTTAGCAACTTTTAGCGAAAATTGTTAACGAACTCTGAAGAATCATTTCAACCACATGATTTACAGAATTTAATTATAAACGTAACAACTTTAGAGAATATTTATATGAGATTAATATAAACCCACTCTAAGTGCGCATAAATCTCTGGGAAGTAAAGTTTAACAATAAATAGGTCACATCTTACTTTAGAAGCTGAGATTTGCTAAAAACATGTCGAGACCGAATGTCGAAGTGAAACTCTGTTTACAGGAAATGAAAAATACTCAATGCTGAAACACATGAAAAAAGCTTATACATTTATGTTCTTTTATACTCAGCATTATAAACATTACTAATATCAGCATCAGCTTCTAAAAATCTCTTACCACTTTTTTTTTCTTGTCGTTTTTTACGACAATGCTTAAAATTAAAATTTTTAATCCCAGATTATGAGTATGTTAATATTTTTACAGATTATCTATATATGCATCTCATTAAATCTATACACATATAGCTTAAAAGAAATTAAAAACATTTGCCTGATAGTATCTAAAATGGTAATATGGAAATTTTTAATATCTACTTTTTAATGTACTTGGGGAAAAAAAAATTTGTACATACGTCACAGATTACGAAAAAATACCCTCTTTCGTTTCAATATTTATTTTTTCTATTTTAGCTTAATTATAGCTACTATATTGTATGTAAAATAAAATTGTAATTTTTTTTTATCTTTACAAGGAGTCAACTTTGGGACATAAAAAAAAAATTTTTTAAGCGCCAAAGAGAAACATTTCTGTTGTGAAGGGATCTGTTTACAATGAAACTACATTGATAAGATAAGCATCAGTCTCGCAATTTAATTAATTAAGTGGAGTCCAATCTGGTCATCTGAAAGAATGCACTTTAGATTACGCGTTTAAGGGTCTAATTGAATTGGCATTTGGCCAAAATGCGAGAACACAATACCTTGTGAAATCCAGTCTTAACTCCTGCTTGCATTCACTCTTCGAGAGGAAAACAACTCTTTTTATTTTTCCCTTATCTACCACACTTTGCAATAAGCCAACGGCCATTTCTATTTTATCTCTATGCTCCTGAGTTATATTTTTTCATTTTTATATATATATATAGAAATTTTATTATTTCCATTTCAAAGTATCAGCGATATCACCATATAGAAGCAATAATGGAATATTGCACAACGAAGGATATATTTATATTTCTGAATTGAAGGAAAATAAAATTTAGTCAAAAAACAAAATTGTCTTCAAAGAAAATTGTTTAAAAAAAAGAGGGACTTTATAAATCGGCAGCGTCGAGAACGACGTGTCATTGACAAAATTTATTTTACCCCATTTGAGCTTGCATATTTTACTACGACCTAAATAATCTTCGCGCCTTGTAGAATTCAACTGTGCATTTATATTCTGCGCGTGACTGCATTCTTCCACTGACTAGGATGTCTAGGTGTATCGGACACACCCCGGGTGCATGAGCACAGCCTGCAATTTGTCACTGTAATTTACAAATCTATTTCTTGGTCTCAAATTTCCTTTTTTACTATACTGCCTTTTTTCCAAAGTCTTTTATTAAAGTTTCTGACTCACAAAATCAATATGCAGAAGAGTTGGGGTCACATCAGAGGCAATGGATCTTTAATAATAGGATATCGTTCTTAAAAAATTTTAACGAAAGTAGGGTGACGATTATAAAATTTCACTTCACTTTCACTAAAAATTTATTTTCACTCCATTTTCACTTTACTTTCACTCAAAATTTATTTTCACTACATTTTCTCTTCACTTTCACTTGAAATTTATTTTCACTCAATTTTCATTTCAATTCATTTTCACTTCACTTTCACTCCACGTTCACTCAAAATATATTTTTACTCAATATTCACTTCACTTTCACTCCACGTTCACTCAAAATATATTTTTACTCAATATTCACTTCACTTCTAATCAACATTTATTTTCACTAAATTTTCACTTTACTTTCACTTAAAATTTATTTTCACTACATTTTCTCTTCACTTTCACTTGAAATTTATTTTCACTCAATTTTCATTTCAATTCATTTTCACTTCACTTTCACTCCACGTTCACTCAAAATATATTTTTACTCAATATTCACTTCACTTCTAATCATTTCAATACAATTTCACTCCACGTTTACTCAAAATATATTTTTACTCAATATTCACTTCACTTCTAATCAACATTTATTTTCACTAAATTTTCACTTTACTTTCACTTAAAATTTATTTTCACTACATTTTCTCTTCACTTTCACTTGAAATTTATTTTCACTCAATTTTCATTTCAATTCCTTTTCACTTCACTTTCACTCAAAATTCATTTTCACTACATTTTCTCTTCACTTTCACTTGAAATTTATTTTCACTCAATTTTCATTTCAATTCATTTTCACTTCACTTTCACTCCACGTTCACTCAAAATATATTTTTACTCAATATTCACTTCACTTCTAATCATTTCAATACAATTTCACTTCACTTTCACTCCACGTTTACTCAAAATATATTTTTACTCAATATTCACTTCACTTCTAATCAACATTTATTTTCACTAAATTTTCACTTTACTTTTACTAAAAATTTATTTTCACTACATTTTTACTTCACTTTCATATTCACTCAAAATTTATTTTCACTTCACTTCCATTCACAATTTTTTACTCTCCATTTTCACTTGACTTTCACTCAAAATTTATTTTCATTCAATTTTCTCTTCATTTTCACTCAATTTTTACTTAATTCTTACTTTCATTCAAAATTTATTTATATTTTAATTTCACTTCACCTTCTCTGCACTTTCCCTTTGACTTAAAATTCATTTTTACTCAATTTTCACTTCACTTTCACTCAAAACACATTTTCACTCCATTTTCACTTCACTTTCACTCAGAATTTATTTTCACTACATTTTTACTTCACTTTCATAATCACTCAAAATTTATTTTTACTTCACTTCCATTCACAATTTTTACTCTCTATTTTCACTCCACTTTCACTCAAAATATATTTTCATTTCATTTTCACTTCATTTTCACACAAAATTTATTTTCACTCAATTTTTTCTTCATTCTTACTTCCACTCAAAATTTCAGCTCCACAAAAATTTTATTTTATTAACCTTTTTCTCCAATACGAAGTTAATATCCACCACATTGCCTAACGAAAAATGAAGTGAAAACTAAGTGAAAACAAATTTTTGAGAGAATGTCAAAATGGAGTGAAAGTAAAGTGAAGATAGAGTGAAAATTAATAATGAGTGAATGTGAAGTGAAAATAAATTTTGAGTAAAAGTGGAGTGATAGTGAAGTGAAAATGGAGAGAAAATAAATTTTGAGTGATCGTGGAGTGAAAATAAATTTTCAATGACAGTGAAAGTAGAGTGAAAGTGAAGTGAAAATTGAGTGAAATTAAATTTTGAGTGAATGTAGTGTGAAAGTGAAGAGAAAATTGGATGAAACAAATTTTTAAGTAAAAGTAGAGTGAAAGTGAAGAGAAAATTGGATGAAACAAATTTTTAAGTAAAAGTGGAGTGAAAGTGAAGAGAAAATTAAGTAAAATTAAATTTGGCGTGTGTGTGAATGTGAAATGAAAATAAATTTTGATTCAAAGTGAAGTGAAAGTGGTGTGAATATAGATTTTGTCTTAATGTGAACTAAAATTCAGGTGAAAATAAATTTTGAGTCAAAGTGAATGTGGAGGGAAAGTAAAATGAAATTGTAGTAAAAATAAATTTTGAGTGAAAGTGAAGATGAAGTGAAAATAGGATGAAAAAAATTTCAGTGAAGGTGGTGTGAATGTAAAGGGAAAATTAGGTGGACTTAAATTTTGAGTGTATGTGAAAGTGAAGTAAAAATAAATTTTAAGTGAAAATGAAGTGAATTTTCGCGTTGACAAATTATGACTAATGTCCCTCGCAAATTTTCTTTGACTGAATTATGAATTCACAAAACTCGTACAACTCGAACTGGAGGAATTATAATTTGTTAATTATTTATAGTTATTTTCTATTTATCGTTAACTTGATATTACAATTTTGATATTATTTCTTGTTACAATTCGATTATTATTTATTACAATTTGTTTTTAAAATTCAGTTATTATTTATTACAGTTTATTATTATTTTTTTATTACAATGCTTCATTAATAATTATTTATTATTATAATTTGTTCTTAATGATTGCATTTTTTTATACGATTAAATTGTTAGAATTAATAATATATTAATAACAATTATTTCTTGTTAATGGTATTATTATTATTTACTATCATTATTGTTATTCTAATTCTTAATATTATTATTATTATTATTATTATTATTTTTATTATTATTATTATTATTATTATTTTTATTAGTATTATTATTATTATTAATTATACAAGTTTTCATTAGTTGTTGAAAATATGTTACTATGACGTAACATTAAATTCCTGATGACTTACCCATCAGGACTGGAAACCGGAGTTTAATCTTGAATCGAAAACTTTTATCACGTCGAATTCGCATAGATGATGATTTGTCAATAAATGATGAGTTGGGTCAAAGTTGATCACTTCGACATCGTAAACATTGACTGCCTCTCGTCCCTTGGTTGCTGAATAAACTAAAAATTCTAAAAGATTCCTTTACATGTCAAGTACATCCCAGTGAACTAATCTAACACATAAATGATAAATTTCTATACCTTCTCGATAAATTTTTAAAAAAGGCGATTGTCGAATTTTTCCACAAGACTTGATTAGATGTTGACCAAGTAAGAAACTAATGATACGTATATTATTTTTTATCCTCTCCTTGCTGATAATAATCAAAGTGTAATGTTTCACTTTGAAAGTAAATCAGCCATGATGGGGAGAAAGGAGAATGAATCGATATACCTTCTTTTCCTTTTTAAATATCGGAAATTTCACGTCGACATTCAAAATTCATACGATTTTTCTAACCCCTCGAGCGTACAGTATCACGTGCCTCTTATCGCAAACAAAGACTATGTATAGTTTGTGTTGGATCCCCGTGTACCTCTACGAGTTTGTAAAGGGGGAGTGAAAACTCAAGCCACTCGGGTATGTAACGTACATAGTTGCTGAAGTATTCAGCTAGTTTTACCCTTCCTTTTTTCACTGGGAACTATTGGGCATAATAAATAGCGACGATGCAGGAAAAGATTTGAATTCTTAGGTAAAACTGCTTTTAACTTAAAGGAGAGAATAATTTTCTTTTCTTGGTGATGATGATGATAATGATGATGGGGAAGGGGGAAAGAATTTTGCATAAATTTATAATACATTTAGATAAAGTGGTTCACTAATTCAGTGAAAGAGACAGATTGTCCATTTCTTTTGAATGATTTAATGGTTATCAACAATGAAGTACGAGAACAAAAGTACGACTTAAAACATTCTCTTCACTATATAGATTTCGGAAGAATTCTCGTGGCACACGTGGGTCTTAGAATTCTATAAATCAAGTAGACGACATGTCTTGATTAACGATCTTTAAAGTACCGTTTCCTGATTTTTTCGCTGACCTTAGAAAAAAAAGGGGGGATTACCAGTCTTTTATTTTTCCAAGTCTCGCTAATAATCGTTTCTCATCTTTTTTTTTGTTTTAGTCACTGGGACCTTTAATTTAATGCTATGTATTCCCAATTGGGAATTTATTTTCAAAGATATGTAGTCCTTTTTAATATTAAAAAAAATTAATTTTCCCTTAATGAACGTACTTTCGAATTGTATGTATGTGAACATTTATAAATGTGTGATTCAAAATGAAGACAATGTCCAGAATGGAATTGCAAGCGGTGGCTTGGTTTTCAACGGAAATTAAACGAGGATTTTCTCGTAATCTCGAGTTAATTATCTGAGGCGCTGCGTTGAAATAGCAACGAAAATTCTTGAGCTATTTCGATTAACCCTCTCTACTTTCGAAAAAAGTGTTAACCTCAATTGCAAATGAATGGAAAAAAAACACTTTCAATGCAATCAACGTTTAGCTAATAATTTCCCATTGAAATGGTAAATTAAATTTTGAAAATACTGCTTGGTATTTACATACATTTTAGAAGTTGGCAAACTTTTGGTATTCAATTTAATGAAATTTAGATTTAGAAGAAAAATTTTCTTTGCAAATTATTGATTATAACATCAAGTTTCGTAAGTTTAATCTATTATTAATCTACCATCTACGTCAGGGGAACATAATGAGGGGAAAAATAAATTTACCAGATAGGAATATTTTAAACTCTAAACTGTTTCATTTAGATTAGAATGAAAAAGGGAAAATAGAAGTTAAAAAGTTGACAACTTAAAACTTACAGAATATTTGCAAAACGCAACTGTTAGGAATTAACAGAGCTCGGATTGTGCGACTATTTCGACTTTTCTAAGGAATTGTGACTTTTTTGTGAAAAGATGTGACTAATCGACTTTTTCGAGATTTTTTTTAGTAAAATGCGACAGAAATTTTTTAAATTTTCAGAAAATAAAAGTTAAAAAAAAAGTTTTAGTCCAAAAAAATGTTCTGTTAAGTTTATTTACAGATTTCTTTCAAATTTTTCAAAAAAACACCAAAAACTTCTTTATTAAATAAATATTCAATTATTATTTTTCCATAATTATTAAAATTCTTTAAAACATTCAAAATGAAATCTTTTTGAAATTAAACTACTTAAAAAATTGTTATAAAACATGACCGAGTGATAAAATCATTATTTTACATTATAAGATTTTATAAAAAAAAGAATTTGAAAATAATTGAATTTCTAGAATGAATTTTTTTTATTTATAAAGATAATTAAAATTTAGACAATAATTTTATTAAAATTCTTTACAAATAATTGAATTTCAGAGAAGAATGTTTATTATTTATAAGGATAATTGAAATTTTGAACAGATTTTTTTTTAAATGTTTAAAAGTAATTTGAATTTAGAAAAAGAATTTTGATATTTTTAAAAATAGTTTAAATTGTGGGGGGAATTTAAAAAAATTGGAAAATAATTGAATTTCTGCGAAGAATTTTCTTATTTTTTAAGATAATTCAATTTTGCAAAGAATTTTATCAGAATTTTCGAGAATAATTAAATTTCCATGATGAATTTTATTATTTATGAAGATAATTTATTTATAAGGATAATTGAAATTTTGAACAGATTTTTTAAAAAATGTTTAAAAGTAATTTGAATTTAGAAGAAGAATTTAAAAAATTTTAAAAATAGTTTAAATTGTGGGGAGAATTTAAAAAAATTTGAAAATAATTGAATTTCTGCGATGAATTTTCTTATTTTTTAAGATAATTCAATTTTGCAAAGAATTTTATCAGAATTTTCGAAAATAATTAAATTTCCATGATGAATTTTATTATTTATGAAGATAATTTAATTATAAGGATAATTGAAATTTTGAACAGTTTTTTTTAAATGTTTAAAAGTAATTTGAATTTAGAAAAGGAATTTTGATATTTTTAAAAATAGTTTAAATTGTGGGGGGAATTTTAAAAAATTGGAAAATAATTGAATTTCTGCGAAGAATTTTCTTATTTCTTAAGATAATTCAATTTTGCAAAGAATTTTATCAGAATTTTCGAAAATAATTAAATTTCCATGATGAATTTTATTATTTATGAAGATAATTTAATTATAAGGATAATTGAAATTTTGAACAGTTTTTTTTAAATGTTTAAAAGTAATTTGAATTTAGAAAAGGAATTTTGATATTTTTAAAAATAGTTTAAATTGTGGGGGGAATTTTAAAAAATTGGAAAATAATTGAATTTCTGCGAAGAATTTTCTTATTTTTTAAGATAATTCAATTTTGCAAAGAATTTTATCAGAATTTTCGAAAATAATTAAATTTCCATGATGAATTTTATTATTTATGAAGATAATTTAATTATAAGGATAATTGAAATTTTGAACAGTTTTTTTTAAATGTTTAAAAGTAATTTGAATTTAGAAAAGGAATTTTGATATTTTTAAAAATAGTTTAAATTGTGGGGGGAATTTTAAAAAATTGGAAAATAATTGAATTTCTCCGAAGAATTTTCTTATTTTTTAAGATAATTGGATTTTGCAAAGAATTTTATCAGAATTTTCGAGAATAATTAAATTTCCATGATGAATTTTATTATTTATGAAGATAATTTAATTATAAGGATAATTGAAATTTTGAACAGTTTTTTTTAAATGTTTAAAAGTAATTTGAATTTAGAAAAGGAATTTTGATATTTTTAAAAATAGTTTAAATTGTGGGGGGAATTTTAAAAAATTGGAAAATAATTGAATTTCTGCGAAGAATTTTCTTATTTTTTAAGATAATTCAATTTTGCAAAGAATTTTATCAGAATTTTCGAAAATAATTAAATTTCCATGATGAATTTTATTATTTATGAAGATAATTTAATTATAAGGATAATTGAAATTTTGAACAGTTTTTTTTAAATGTTTAAAAGTAATTTGAATTTAGAAAAGGAATTTTGATATTTTTAAAAATAGTTTAAATTGTGGGGGGAATTTTAAAAAATTGGAAAATAATTGAATTTCTCCGAAGAATTTTCTTATTTTTTAAGATAATTGGATTTTGCAAAGAATTTTATCAGAATTTTCGAGAATAATTAGATTTCCATGATGAATTTTATTATTTATAAAGAAAATTACAAATGTACAGAAATAAATAAATAATGGAAATTCTGACAAGAATTTTATTAAAATTCTTTGAAAGTAACTGAATTACAGAGAAGAATTTTATTATTTATAAAGATTATTGAATTTTTGGAACAGAGTTTTTTTAAAAATATTTTAAAAGTAATTGAATTTTGAAAAAGAATTTTGATATTTATAAAAATAATTGAAATTTTGAGAATTAAAAAAAAAACTTGGAAAATAATTGAATTGCTGCGAAAAATTTTCTTACTCTTGAAGATAATTGATTTTTGCAAAGAATTTTATCTGAACTTTTGAAAATAATTAAACTTCCATGATGAATTTTTTTATTTATGAAAATAATGATAATTTTGACAAGAAATTTAAAAAAAAATTTTTAATAATTGAATTTTTGCGGAGAATTTTGTTACTTTTGAAAATAAACGAATTTCCATGATGAATTTTATTATTTATAAAATTTTGACGAGAAAATTAAAAAAAAATTTTGAATGTAATTGAATTTTTGCGCAGTATTTCATCATTTTTGAAAATAATTGAACTTTGCAAAGAATTTTATCTGAACTTTTGAAAATAATTAAATTTCCATGATGAATTTTTTTATTTATGAAAATAATGACAATTTTGACAAGAAATTGAAAAAATTTTGGAAAATAATTGAATTTCTGCGGAGAATTTTATTACTTTTAAAAATAAACGAATTTCCATGGTGAATTTTATTATTTATAAAATTTTGACGAGAAAATTAAAAATTTTTTTTGAATGTAATTGAATTTTTGCGAAGAATTTCATTATTTTTGAAAACAATTGAACTTTGAGATAAGAATTTTATTATTTATAAAGATAATTTAAATTACACACAAAAAACCCAGTCTCATTTTTGTTGCATCTCAAAATGAGACTATGTTAAACGCCATACAACGTGGCGCCACCTAAGAGTCTCATTTTTGTTGCAACTCAAAATGAGTAGCGTATGATACTCATTTTGAGACTAGGTTTTTTCAGTGTATGGCAGGCATTTTATTAAATTTTTTTAAATAATTGAATTTTGGAAAAGAATTTTATTATTTATAAAAATAATTGAAATTTTGAACGAATTTTTTCAAAAAAAGTTAAAAAGTTCCGAATTAAAATTTTGCCATGCATTTTATTAAATTTTATTGAATACTATTCCAGATTGTTTGATATTAAAGTATTCGTTGGCTAGAAATGTGATTTTTTTTTTAATTTTGACAATTTCGTTTTTTCTTTTTCGGGCGATTTTTTCCCTAAAATTTCATTTGACTTTGTTTTCCAACTTTTTCGGAAATTTTGTGCGACTTTTCGTGACATTTGTTGTGAATTTTTTGCGACTAAAGCGACTTCTTTGAGTCTTAAAGACGATCCGAGCCCTGAATTAATTTTCCCTCCATCAAGTTCCTGTATTGAATTAGCAAATCTAAATGATGGATAATATTCCGTATTGCTAAATCTACTGTGAATAAAGTCAATTATCTACAATTACGTTAGCATAAATCCACTTGCCAGTTATTTTTATTATTAATTTCGAATGTTTTCTTCTTGAACGCATCCAAACATGTACAATTTATCCTAATTATCCTTATTGTTCCAATTTCCTCTGAAAATAGTGGAAATGTAAGTAGCTTTCATTACTCGGCTACGTGGAAAATCCCTAGAACGTGAATTATTCTTGAAATTGCAGTAATTCACTGTTAATGTAACAGCAACGTTATTTTTCGCTTTATGCAGAAACATTGGATCTTTACGCTCGAAGAGTCGCCTCGGTAATTGCTTCAACACCTTTGGGAAAACGTTGAGAATTGCTTTACTTTATTCTTGTGTAATATGATTGTATTTTAACACTTTGTAAATGTGTACGTTTAATATAAACGAGGATACAAGAAGCGCTGAAGGTGAAGTGAGTAATATAATTTAACCGCAAAGATCTTGCGCGCAGCTTTAAGAAGCTTACACCCAGGCGCTCTTCAATGAAGGGATCCCTCTTTAATTGATGAGATCGTTAAATTCTTTGATAGAAGTAATAAATTGTATATTTGGGTTTATGGCATCTATTATAATTCAAGTTTGCGAAATTCACTAAATAACGATTTTAGCGTTCCATCTCGCGCAGTTTCTTTTTTCAATTAATACACATAAAGTTTTCCCTTTGCCGAGATGATTAGTAATTATCTATAGTTGTGGAAAGTTTTAATTTTCATTATATTGAAACTAAAGAGAGTGTTGGGGGAATTTTTGAATAATTGATTTTTACGGGTTGGTTTTTAAGTTTCGAACTTCTTCATTGTTTGGGTGTGCCAAACGAAAATGGGTTGTTTTTTATTTTAGTATGGTTGGCAACTGTGTTTATGTTGAATAATTCCTTGGGTGTCCTATGAACTTTGGTGAAACCCAACGGCAATCCTTTCATCACGTTGAATTCGTCTAGATGATTATGATGATCGTGATATACTTATGATGATGATGACCTTATGATAATTCTTAATTTATTGTTTTAATATGCTTGTCAACTGTGTTAATGTTGATGATGATACTGTTGTTTTTATTTTAATATGCTTGTCAACTGTGTTAATGTTGAATTCCTTGTGTCCTATAAACTTTAGCGTAACCCAACAACAATCCTGGATCACGTCGAATGCATACCTACATGATGATGATCATGATGATTTTACAATTTCTAATAATAGCAATATGTAATTGTTTCTAAATATGATTTACCTTGAATTTAATATAAACAGTTGGTCATAGTTTAATACTAATAGTTAATACTACTAAATTGGGGATTCTAGTTATAGAGATGTATACATTTGATTTATAGTGTATTGCAGGGACATAAGCCTTCACGCTCGGGTTATAGACGCTTAAGTCTATACGACTTAAGTAAAACCCATTTTGGATAAAATTATTTATTCGGGTACTAAAAAGTAAACATTAAAAAACAGTTGCATTTTGAAAAAGAATTTGTTCACTTTTATTTAAATTCTTAGAGGACCCAAACCATGCAATGTTTGTTAATTCAGATTAGTTCCCCCTAAATTACAAACGATGGGAAATTAAATGAATTCTTAACCGATCATGACATCCAGAAACGTTTATCTGATAAGAAGTGCTGAGAAATTTTCTTTAACCACGCTACTATATACTTTTGTTCTATTTATTTAGTAGCTTCTGGTTGGAAAAGTATATACGAGCTATCGTTAAATTGTCTCTGAATTAGCTGACATCCTCAGATTTGTACGTTGCCAACGAGTGCATACGTGCAGATATTGCAGCAGGCGTAAAGTTGTGACTGGTCATGGCGTGCCTGAGGCAAAGCCAGTCTGGCATGTGGTTGTTGGGGTGGGTTTTAGGTTGAAGAACTTTGCACCGACGAACGGAAAGGGTCGTACTGGGTTATTTAGTAGTTGCTATTGTCGAGAATTCAAGTTGGTGTGCGACACGATTTGGTGGCACTGGCCATGTTCTTGGGTTTCTCCAAAAAAAAAAAAGCAAACAAACTCTACCGGTTTTTAGGTCAAACCCATAAGTTTCCTCCTTCTCGTGTTTCATTTATTCTCACCTGGTTCTTCACCAGATTCTCCGAATTCTCCACTAATGACCACAAAATGAATTTCTTTATCATTTCCACATACAATGAATGCAAAACTAAAAGTCATTAAATAATAATTACATTCAAAAGGGTAAAGACAAAATATTATTTAATCAATAAATTCCCAGTTTCTGATCAAGTCGATTTCAAAATTTACAAATTGCTCCACTAATCCTCTCTGACAGATATAATATTTTTCCATATCGATCGAACTCGATAAAGCTGAACGACAATGCTTCCGTTGTGTTGTAGCCTAAGATCGACATCATGAGTTAATCTTCGTCATGATTAGTGGCCCAAGTAGATCACTCTGTACTCCAGCGAGTTCGTGTCACACGTACACCTAACAAGCCCTATATCCCATACGTCCGGTTTTCATGTCGAGAGCATTGTTAATGATTAATCAGCCTCTAAATATTCCAATTCCTGATGAAAAGTAAAAGGGGAAAAAAATTTTATATTCCAATATTTTTTTTCATTCTAGAATCAATTCAATTCTTTACAGACTATTTATGAAATATTGATTATTACAAGCAATTAAACAATTTTTTTTTGTTTTTGCATAAGAAGAATGAAATTAAAATACCTTGACACTTTGAAATAAGAGAATGTGAATTTAAATTGCTTTTTACTCTGAATAACTAGTTTCTTTTCATGAAACATTCATCACTTCATCAACATTTTAAGTCTCCGTCGAGACAGACGTAGTACGTACCAATGAATAGTATCGAATAAAATAAATTTACATTATTCAGGACACTTGACTTTTATTCTAGTATATGTTGTAAATCTTTTAATATATACAATATTTACAGAATAAAAATGAAATATTTTCCAAATTAGTATTGTTAGAAGACATGAAAGACATTTTTTTTACTAGACATGAAACAAACAAAAAAATTGTTTAACGTTACAGATTGTAATTTTTTACTCATTTTAAATAATTATTATAATCACTTGATAAATGAAGTGAAATATTATTAATCTATTTGGATTTATTCTAATATTTCCTATATTTTGTTATTATTATTAATAATTTTTTTTGCTTACAAATTAACAAGACACACTTTAAATTTTGTCAGTACAGTCTAAACAAATAATTCCTTTGGGTCGATTATGTAATTTCACTGCACTTTCACTCACTTCCACTAAAAATTTATTTTCAATCAATTTTCACTCCACATTATTCAAAATTTATTTTCACTCAATATTCACTTCACTTTTACTAAAAATTTATTTTTATTTAATTTTCACTCCACTTTCACTGAAAATTTATTTTCACACAATTTTTTACTTCACTTTTAAACTACATTCACTGAAAATTTATTTTTACTCAATTTTCACTTCACTTTCACTCCACATTCATTAAAAATGTATTTTTACTCAATTTTCACTTCACTTTCACTCAATTTACACTTCACTTCCACTTAAAATTTATTTTCACTCAATATTCACTTCACTTCCACTAAAAATTTATTTTCAATCAATTTTCACTCCACATTATTCAAAATTTATTTTCACTCAATATTCACTTCACTTTTACTAAAAATTTATTTTTATTTAATTTTCACTCCACTTTCACTGAAAATTTATTTTCACACAATTTTTTACTTCACTTTTAAACTACATTCACTGAAAATTTATTTTTACTCAATTTTCACTTCACTTTCACTCCACATTCATTAAAAATGTATTTTTACTCAATTTTCACTTCACTTTCACTCAATTTACACTTCACTTCCACTTAAAATTTATTTTCACTCAATATTCACTTCACTTTTACTCAAAATTTATTTTTACTCAATTTTCACTCCACCTTCACTGAAAATTTATTTTCACTCAATTTTTTATTTCACTATTAAACTACATTCACTCAAAATTTATTTTTACTCAATTTTCACTTCACTTTCACTCCACATTCACTTAAAATGTATTTTTACTCAATTTTTACTTCACTTTCACTCAAAATTTATTTTCACTCAATTTTCACTTCACTTCCACATAAAATTTATTTTCACTTCATTTTCACTTCATTTTCACTCCACATTCACTCAAAATGTATTTTTACTCCATTTTCACTTAATTTTCAATCACAATTATTTTTCATTCCATTTTCACTTCACTTCCACTTAAAATTTATTTTGACTCAATTTTCACTTCATTTTCACTTCCACAATCACTATCACTCAAAATTTAGTTTTATTTTACTTTTCACCTCACTTTCTCTTAAAACTTTTTTTATTCCACTTACAATTCACTTTCACCTCACTTTAACTTTGAGTCAAAAAATATTTTCACTTCAATTTCCTTTTACTTTCACTCAAAATATATTTCCAATCCACTTTTATTTCACTGTCAGTCAAAATTTATTTTAACTCCACTTTTACTTTTACTTTCACCTGCAATCAAATTTTATTCCATTATTCTTTTTCTTCAACACGAAGGTAAAGTTCATAACGTTAAATTGAAAGTTAAGTGAAAATAAATTTTGAGTGAAAGTGAAGTGAAAAAGGAGAAAAAAAATATTTAAGTTGAAAGTTAAAGCAGAGTGAAAATGGAGCCAAAAAAATAATGAGTGAAAGTGTAGTGAAAAGTAGCTTTAAAAAATTCTTGTGTGAGGGTAAAGTGAAATTAAATTTAGAGTGAATGTTAAAGTGGAGTGAAAGTGAAGTGAAAATATATTTTTATTTAAAATTGATTAAAAAATTTTTAGGTGATAGTGGAGTGAAAATAAATTTTTAGTTAAAATTAAGTACAATAATTGTAGGTGAAAGTGGAGTGAAAATAAATTTTGAGTGAAAGTGAAGTGGGAATGGAGTTAAAATAAATGTGAAGTATTAGTAAAAGTGAAGTGAAAATAATTTTAGAGTGAAAGTGAAATTACATAATCGACGTAATGAAGGTGTATAGTGCAGCACGAGTGCTTTAAAGTATTAACACGGCGAATCAATAAAGGACTGTTTATGTTTTTATGATATCTCCTCAAAAGGAATTAACACTTTTCACTCATTGAAATTGATTGAAGTGAAACTTTTAATTTAACTCCTGAATTCATTTTTTAATTATAATATTCAGTTTCATTTCGAGTAAAAATCTCGATTTTTATTTTTTCCACATGATTGTTTTTGATTAAAATAATTGCCTAAAGAAGGTTCGATTTAAATGAAAATTTATTTAGAATTACAATCATATATTCACTGATTACATTCAAAGTTTATGTGAACGTGAAATATAGCTCTTAGACATGAAAAGTCATACATAAGTATATAATTCAATTTGAATATAATATTTGCAGAAATATTTCATGAGCTATAAGAAGTGTTGTATACAAAATTTGATGTACGTTTGTGTCAAAATCAAAGGCACACGTATTCATGAATGCAAGTTGATAGACATATTCCTCATATATGAACATAAATGTTCTATGCTGGTTTTAACATTACCATTTGTGGCTGCGTTAAGTGCTGTGAATTAATTCTAGTTCTCTTCAGTGTATATATATATTGCTTAGTTGTAGTAGTTAATTTAGCATTTCACTGTTGAAAGTTTTCCTTGATAATCACCTAAATTCGCATTGTAAAATTAAATTATCACTCACAAAATAAATATATAGAATTAGATGCAACGCTTATATTCTGAAAACGAAAAAAAAAAGAAGAAACAATTTCTTGACATTACTGCGATAATAATATGTGTCAAAAGTGTGTTAACTTTTATATTATTGTACAAGTGACAAACTAAAGTATATAAAGAATGATAAAAATAAAAAGAATGCTGCTACTACATTGTTCTAACGTTGAAATGAAAGTTTTTGTTTGGACAAATCGAAAGAATTCTTTTGTGACAAGAGGTTCTCGAAAAAAGTGCACTTTCATCAGGTATACTGCTCATCGATCGACTATACAGGATCTGGATTTCTTTAGACTCTTTTACAGAACCAGTGGAAGATGCTGAGAAAAAACAGGAACGTTTATCCTACAAATGATCACCGAGTGCATCGATTCATCTAAAGTCCACTTGAAAATTTTCTATTTTAACCGTTCTATTCGTCTCGTCAAGTACAAGGAGTAAAAAAAAGAAAGAAGAAAAAGAACTAAAATCTTTCGTGACAGAAGAATACTTTCGCATAAAAAAAATGTACTATATTTGCTTTTAGTAAATTATCTTTATATTTAAGGTGCATTTTAATTTAATAGGTTGAGAGTTAAACGGATTATTGAATTCTAATTTTGAACGGTTACATTGTAAAAATCGAAATTTCTTCTCAGACTGTTTACAAAGATGATTTTTGAATTGAGCCAATGTTTGATTATGTGTCTCATAAATAGAATTCAGACTTAGCTGAGAAAAATTGTTTTCCAATGTAGATTTAAATTTTTCAATTTTTTTAAACAAATAATAAATGTGAATACATTTATCTTCGATGAAGATATTTAACAATTTATTTTTAAAGGTTTTAAGAAGAGAATTAAATTTTGAGTTACCAGTATTACTAACTATGTAAGAAAAAATGATCCAAACTGTAATCAATTGTGTTGATGTGTTTTAGGCGTCAAATTGTATGTCCGACATTTCAGAAGAAACTGTAGTTGATTGGTAAATCTAACAGCACACGTTTATTGATGTTAATCCATTCTTTCGAAAATTCCCCTTTGTTGTAAAAGAAGAAGAAAATTTGGTAAATATTTGCAGCACAGTTGTATGACCCTTGCAGATTCGTGGTCAATAATAATTCTATCACTCAGTTTTTAAATTAATTATGTATTTGAAAACCGAGTAATAAAATCATTATTTATATAATTAAAATAGAGAAATTTTTTTAGATCTACTTTTTGAATTTGCGTTTGGAATGGTATAATATTCCATGAATCGTTTCTCTTCCTTTCGAGGATTCAAATGTCACTATGGTTATAGCAGTAAATCGCTTTAATATTCAACGTGAGAGAAAATACGTGGCCGGAACCTTCATAAAGTCGGAGATCGCGTCAAGGATGGAAGGTATGATAAGAGTTTGCCTACATGTTGCGGAATGGAAATTTGTCTCGCATGCATGCACTATGTTGGTGCACGTTTCTATTTTCTATTACGCGTGAGCTACCAGGAGTCATTCGAGATAAAAAAAAAATTATGATGAACTGTTATAGAAGACTATCTATAAAATGTACTTAAGTCGATGTAATACTCCAACACTAGTGATAATTAATTTTTTATTTTTTTCTCCAGTCGTTCGTATAATCCGCTAATTTATAAGTCATTCCATCGTTAATAAAATTCTTCTTCTTCCTCTAAACGAAACCCTAGAATTAAAAAAAAAATTTATATAAAAATAACCTGGCGCATTGGGAACAGAAGCAAAAAAACTAATAATCAAACCTGTAACGAAAGTTCAAATAACAAAATTGATCTAAAGTAATAAAATAAATCTTTTCCAAACGTTTATGGGGTGTACATTTATGTTTGCATTTGACTGATGACAATCCGAGTGAATGTTAGTGGGGCTTGAGAAAAGTGATAGCGATATCTGAAAGCAATTCTTTGTTTTTATTGGGGGAAAAAAAGGGGTACTGTTTTCAGACTGCAAACGATTTGTAAACACGCCACTGAACTAACGCCAAACCTGAAGGATCGAAATGGGCTTCCGGATTTTTCATTCTGTTGAAAATAACAGGCTTCGTATATACAAAGAGCCAATCGTACACTCTGTTCGGTCAATGTTTCCGCTTTTTCTTCTTTGTAAAAATTTTTACGTTTTGAAATATGCTCCTTTTTGTATATGACCTCCTCGTATCGTGAATCAATATCATTGTTTCTGTCTTTCTTTTGGAGAATTCTGCAAAAAAAAAAAAGAAAACAATTGTCCACAAAGAGACAAAAGATGTTTAGTACAGTGAAATAGTCATTTTCTACCTAATTGTTGAGGATTTTTGAAATTGAATCGAATTTCTATCGACTTAATTTTTGAAATCATTAACTTGTTTCTTTAATTTATGTACGTTATTTTATTAATTATTTAATAATTTTGTGAGGTGAAATGAAAAATTTAGTTTTGTATTATTGCGAATATAATTTTTGTAAGGATAAGGAAATTTTTCTTAATCATATTATAGCTCTGAAAATAATTGGCTCAGAATTTCTGCCCTCTACTTGACGTGTAACGACATATTATTTGTTGGTTTGCGTTACAAAGTGCATTATTAGGGAGTGCAAAATGTTATCAAGCAGCAATTACTAAAGCTTTGTCGTGTAAAGCACCCTTGTGTTATGGCAAAAGCTTTCCTCTAGTGGGATTATAATTAAGATGATATTAAATGCCACCCTGTAGAGCTACTTTCATAATAAACCAATAACCAACACCGATTAAGCTATGTAATTTATATTAACCTCTTTTCTATTTTAAACCGCATAAAATTTCCCTCTACATGGGAATCAAATTTTGAATCAAAAGAATTTGAAAAAAAATTAACAAATTGTGTGTTATATTTTTTTATGAACGCGACGTAAACTATTTTAATTTAATATTTAGGATGTATATTTTTACTTACTTTTTATTTCAATCTTTTAAGAGGTTCCATTATGTCATTTCACTTCTCTTTCACATCACATTCACTCAAAATTTATTTTCACTTCACTTTCACTTAAAATTTATTTTCACTCCACTATCGCTCAACATTTATTTTCACTCCCTTTTCACTTGACTTTCACTCAAAGTTTATCTTCCATTTTTACTTTACTTTCACTCAGAATTTATTTTCACTACATTTTCACATTCACTCACAATTGATTTTTACTCAATTTTCACTTCACTTTCACTCCACCTTCACTCTACTTTCACTCAATATTTATTTTCACTCCATATTCAATTCACTTTCACTCACAATTGATTTTTAATCCTATTTCACTCGACGTTTCTTTTCCATTCATTTTCACTTCACTTTCACTCAAAATTTATTTTCACTTCACATTCCCTCAAAATTTATTTTCACTCCAGTTTCAAGTACAATTTTTTTACTCCACTTGAATTTAAAGTTTATTTTAACTTCACTTTCACTCCACTCTAACATTCATTCTAAATCTATTTTCACTTCACTTACACTTATTACTTTTTTTGATCCATTGTCACTTCACTTTTCCGTTGGTCAACATTGATGACGTTTACTTCTTCTTGGAGAAAAAGAATAATGAAGTGGAATTCGTGTTGAGGTGGAAGTAGTCTGAAAGTAAAGTGAAAATTAAGTGTAAATAAATTTTATTGAATGCAAAAGTGAAGTGAAAATGAATTGAAATGAAAATTGAGTGAAAATAAATTTTGAGTGAAAGTGAAACTAAATTTTGAATGACTGCAGTGTCAAAGTAAAGTAAAAATTGGGTGAAAATAAATTTTGAGTAAATGTAGTGTGAAAGTGAGGTGAAAATTGAGTGAATATAAATTTTGAGTAAATGTAAAGTGAAAATTGAAGTGGAGTAAAAGTAAAGTCAAAATTTACTGAAAATATGTTTCGAGTGAATTTGGCGAGAAAGTGAAGTGAAAATTGACAAAATGTAGAGTGAAAAATAAAAGAAAATAAATTTTGAGTAAAAGTGTGGTGAAAAGGGTGAAAAAATAAATTTTGAGTGAAAGTGGAGTAAAAGTAAAGTCAAAATTTACTGAAAATATGTTTCGAGTGAATTTGGCGAGAAAATGAAGTGAAAATTGAGTAAATGTAAAGTGAAAATTAAATAAAAATAAATTTTGAGTAAAAGTGAAGTGAAGAAAAATTGTAAAGTTTGAAAAGTGAAGTGAAAATATGTTCGAGTGAATTTAGCGAGAAAGTGAAGTGAAAATTACTAAAAATTGATTTTTACTTAATTTTCACTTCACTTTTCCGTTGGTCAACGTTGATGACGTTTACTTCTTCTTGGAGAAAAAGAATAATGAAGTGGAATTCGTGTTGAGTGTGAAAGTGAAGTGAAAATTGAGTAAATATAAATTTTGAGTAAATGTAAAGTGAAAATTGAAGTGGAGTAAAAGTAAAGTCAAAATTTACTGAAAATATGTTTCGAGTGAATTTGGCGAGAAAGTGAAGTGAAAATTGAGTAAATGTGAAGTGCAAAATTAAATGAACATAAATTTTGAGTAAAAGTGAAGTGAAAATGGTGAGAAAATAAATTTTGAGTGAAAGTGGAGTAAAAGGAAAGTCAAAATTTACTGAAAATATGTTTCGAGTGAATTTGGTGAGAAAGTGAAGTGAAAACTGAGCATATGTAAAGTGAAAATTAAATGAAAATAAATTTTGAGTAAAAGTGAAGTGAAAATGGTGAAAAAATAAATTTTGAGTGAAAGTGGAGTAAAAAGAAAAGTCAAAATTTACTGAAAATATGTTTCGAGTGAATTTAGCGAGAAAGTGAAGTGAAAATTGAGTAAATGTGAAGTGAAAATTGAGTGAAAATTAATTTTAAGTGAAAGTGGAGTGAAGAAAAATTGTGAATAAAAGTGAAGTGAAAATATGTTTCGAGTGAATTTAGCGAGAAAGTGAAGTGAAAATTGAGTAAATGTAGTATGTCTCTTGTGGGGTGGAAAAAATAAAAGTTAAAAATTCTACAGAATGTACCAAATCGATATTTATTTTATCTTATATCTAAATCCTCCAGATGATTTTTGAATAAAACGTTAATTACTATTCAATTGAATATATAAGCCGTTCGGAGGGAACGTCGAAAATTATTAATATTTAAAACACAGTAATTGTAAGTGTCAGTGATCTGTGAATAATAGGATGAAATTAACATTTAGAATTGTTTAAATTTTATGTATTGATTACCGAATTGTGTTCGTTGTAAATACTCTTTGATTCCGTGAAACAGTAATTATTATTTTCAAAATGTATTAATGATTTGAAATTTGATAATCGATATTATATATGGTTTTAATTTCTATCGAGCGAAAAAGGGGAAGTGGATGTTATATGAAACATTGTACATTATTAAGTCTCAATTTAGTTCGTAAACTTGTTAATGCATCAGCAAAAGTGGAGTATACCTCGTCAGTCATGTGCTTTGACGTTGTGCCTGATGAGCTCAGCGCATGGAACAGTGCGCTGCGATTTATCGAACATTCGAGCGCCTTACTGCCCAAGGATTTAGAAAATTATTGGCAATTTCTGATCCTAAAATGGCGCTTGATATCACCGCACGAAAAGCAATTCTACCAGAGATCGTAAAGTACAAAAACCTCTTAGATTTACCGCCATTCTCATCTCAAACGAGAAATTCATTTTCAACTAAACATTTATTTTTAACTTGAAAATTTAATATTATCTTCTTGTTTAACATTGTGTTTTATATATATAGTTACCAATTTTCAAGGTGTGGAAAACATTATCAGCAGGTGGATAAAAGATCGATTTTGATTATTGTTTACAAAATAAAATTTACTGGATACTTGGATTTTTGTTTTTAATTTCCATTCACGATGAATTTAAAGTCGATAGTAATTTATTGACAAACTGTTCACTAGTGACGTCAGCAACTCTTCAATATTTCTTTCTGCTTTCAGCTCCCATTATTCTGGCGTTTGCCTAAAGAAAGAAAGAGAGTACACTTTCAAGCCTGTTCGTATAGTGAATAGCAAACTTTTGGGTTGAGGGTTGGTAAAAAGTGCTCGAATACTTTTACTACAAACCCGCTATTTTCTAGTCGATCTATCTTTTTATCGTCTCATAGGTCGTTTCGTGTATTTCGGTCTATCAACTGACAAATGGTTTTTCGTGAACGACATTAACAATACTGTGACAATGACAATTTTAAAGATAATGAATGTGGATTTTCGAAACTTTAGAAAAAAGGAAAAAACGACATCTTTTCAATTTATGTTTGTTTGACATAAGTCGAATCATTTTAATAATCTCTAAGGTACTGAATCCGCAAATTTATTGCAGAAGTTAATTCTTCATTATAGAATATGATTTATTAATTAAAAACATTTACAATGTTTAATTTAATTATTATTCTTCAGGGTTGCCACAGGTCAGGGAAAAGTCAGGAAAAGTAAAATTGGTTAGGAAAGTCAGGTATTTTTACTAAAAAGTACTGGAAAAAATTTAATTTTTAAATTTCATGAGAAAACTGAATTTTTTTTCTTTTTGCCTCGAAAACTATGAAATTACCACAAATTTTAATACAAAACCTTCAATTTTTTCTATTTCTGATAATAATTTCTTTTTAAGTAACTTAAATTTTCAAAAACTATCATAAAATTAATAATTAATAATAAATAAATAATAATAAATAATAATTAAATAAAATTAATAATAACTATCATAAATTATGACTTATGAATTATTTTATGAATAATTTTTACAATTTTCATAAATACTTGATTGATAAAAGAATTTTAGTTAAAAATACTAGAAAAATTAGATTTTGGAAAAGTTACAAATGATTACAGAAATTCAATTATTTTCAAAAAGTTACAAAAATTCTTCGCAGAAGTTCAATAATGTTTAAAAATTCAAAAACAATTCTCGTCAAAATTACAATTATTTTTATAAATAATAAAATACTTCATTAAAATTCAATTATTTTTAAAAGTTTTAATAAAATTCTTGACAAAGTTCCACAAGAATTCAATTATTCAATTTTTAATAAATTCCTTCAAAATAATTCAATTATTTTCATAAGTAGTAATAAAATTTTTCACAGGAATTTAATGATTTAAAATACAAAATTTAATAAAATTTTTCGAAAAATATCAATTATATAAAAATATTTTTATAAATAATAAAATTCTTCACCGAAATTCAATTACTTTTATAAACTGGAATAAAATTCGTTGTAAGAATTCAATTATTTATATAAACTTGAAAAAAATTCATTGGAAGAATTAAATTATTTTCAAAATTAATAAAATTCTTCGCAAAAATTCAATTATTCTCGAAAATTAAAAAAAAATATTTACAAAATTTCTATTATATTTATAAATAAAAAAATTCTACACCTGAATTCAGTTATATTTAAAAATTTTAATAAAATTCTTGGCAAAATTTTGTAGGAATTCAATTTCAATAAATTAATTGAAAATAATTCCATTATTTTCATAAGTAATAAAATTTTCACAGGAATTTAATTATTTAAAATACATTTCAAAAAATTTTTGGAAAATATAAATTATTTAAAAACTTCTTCACCGAAATTCAATTATTTTTATAAACTGGACTAAAATTCTTCGTAAGAATTCAATTATTTGTATAAATAATGAAATTCTTCACATAAATACAGCTATTTTTATAAATTTGAATAAAATTCGTTGGAAGAATTAAATTATTTTTAAAATGTAATAAAATTCATCCCAGAAATCCAATTGTGTTCGAAAATTAAAAAAAAATAATTCTTGTTAAAATTCCAAGTAACTTTATAAATAATAAAATTCTTCATCTAAATTCAATTATTATAAAAAATTTTAATAAAATTCTTGGCCAAATTTTGTAGGAATTCAATTTAAATGAATTAATTCAAAATAATTCCATTATTTTCATAAGTAATAAAATTTTCACGGGAATTCAATTATTTAAAATACAGAATTTGAACAAAAATTCGTTGGAAGAATTAAATTATTTTTAAAATGTAATAAAATTCATCGCAGAAATCCAATTTTGTTCGAAAATTAAAAAAAATAATTCTTGTTAAAATTCCAAGTAACTTTGTAAATAATAAAATTCTTCTCCAAAATACAATTATTTAATGGAAATTTTAAGAAAATTTAAATTATTTTTATAAGTAATAAAACTCATCGTAGGATTTTAATGATTTTTTATACAATATATATTTTTATCAAACTCCTCGAAAAATGTAATTATTCTTAAAAATTTTATTAAAATTTGTCAAATTAAATTCAGATATTTAAAAATCTATTCATAAAATTCTTTATGAGAATTAAATTTTAACAATGAATATTCTATTATTCAATAAATTATTTATTTTTCAATTTAAATAATTGAATTTTTCAGGAATTTTCGAATAAAAATTGATTTAAAAATTTATTAATGGATAATCGATTTATTATTATTTATGAAAGTTATTGAATGGTTGCCACGAATTTTATTACATTTCTTTAAAATAATTTATTTTTTTTGAGAAATTTTACTGCTTGTAAAAATAATTGAATTCTTGCGAAAGATTTTTTTAGGATTTTTGTAAATAATTATCCTATTCTGAAAAATGTTATGGTATTTTAAATTATTACAAGTTCTTTAATTTAAAAAGGTTTTAATTTGAATGTTTTGAAGAATTTTAATTCCTGCAGAAAAATAATAATGATTAAATATTTATTCAAAAAAGAATTTATTGATGTTTTTGAATAATTTTACAATTAATGAAATTTGTAAATAAGAACATTTTTTCTCGATTATCTAATAATTTTTAGAGTAAATCAAGAACATTCTTTAGGATCAGGGAAAAAAGTAAAAATTTTGTCTGGAAATCAGGGAAAAGTCGCAGGGGAAAATAAAATTATATATCTGTGGCAACCCTGTTCTTTTCCTTTTAATTATTATTTTTTTTTACTGTTCCAAGAACCGACTGGCGCTCAATTACAGTAAACATATCCTAAACATGAGATGAAAATATTTAGTCTAAAGAAAAGTTTTTGTTAAAGGGTGTATAGAAAGTCGCACTGCATACAAAGTAAATGCGATAACGCTTGAGGAACCTTTCCTAATTTCTCATCTGTGCTCTACTTAGTAGAATTTCTAGAGGATTTGCGAGTTGCCCAGGACCACACACTCACCTCGATATATTGAAATTAAGAGTTATGACCTACTTTGTTAATAGTTAGTGCGTACAAGTCTCTAATTAATTTATAAACGATGGTTTCCTTTGACGCTATAAAGCGTAGATTTCCTTTTGCATTTCTTTACCGAAAGTTAATGCTCAATTTTACAAAGTACAATTTATTCTTCATGAACAATTTTCACATGGTACAATCATAATCATAGATGTGCTAAAACTAATAACTCTATGTAAATAGATTTTAGATTAATTTTTTTAAATCAGTAAATAAATCATACTTTTATCAACAAAATGAGAATGTAAAAATTTTGAAAGAGATTTTCAAGATTACAAAATTGAATGTTTGTTTGAATCTGATGGAAACATAATGTGGAAGAAAAATCTTAAAGGTTTATATTTACAACCCTTTTTGTGAACGTAGGAAGAAGTAAAGTAGAAAAAATATTTTCCACGAGAGAAGAAGTGTGTGTGTGTGTGTGCAGAAAGGAAGTTGAACTTGTACGAGTTCTCGTTGTCCTCGAAATAGATCACCATTAGCGGGTCATTATCCCGCGAACAGCAAATGAGGCGAGACACTCGAGGGTGTAATCCGGCTAATCTGAAGCTATTACGCTAATTTCTCTGAGTACATCACTTACTCCCAGAGCAAGATACTACAGGAGAATCCCTCCAGAAACTTACTATCTTACCTTAAATGTTCTATGCTGAAAGGAAACAGAACTGAGGTTACAAATTCATTTTTAAAAACTAGGAAATTATTTTTTAAATTTTTGTAATAAAAATATATCACGTTTTAGAGGGAACTTTTTGTGACCTAAAAAGTATAATAAAAAAAAGACAACCTCAATTCTTTTCATCATCTCGAATTCGCTAAGATGATGATTTGTTGGGTTGAAGATGATCATTTCTTTATGATCACAGTTGCTCGATCCAAAGCGTCTTTTACTAATTTCTTTCTATTTTTGGTCTCTTTCGAAAAAAAATAGTGCACTCCCCTTAAGGATTCGCATTATGAGGTCAAAAGCCAATTTCTTAGCAACCGTTCAAAATAATGGAATGATCGCGCAAACCTACAATCAAGAAAGCTGTTGGAAATTTAAGAGAGCGAGCTTTTCAATATAGGTTCAGATCCCTAATTTGATAGATTGCCGTTTGAGTTAAAAATTATATTATAATAATCTACATAATCTGTTCTCACCTGAAGTTAGTGTTATTTCATTTATTGTTTTGTAGTTTAAATTGATACATAAAAAAATGGAAAGTTAACTTATAGACAGTGTGTAAAATAAATGTACGTAGAAAATTGTGTTAAATGTGCAGTGTTTTTAATTTGTTAGCTTCCTTAAAAATTTAATTTTGAATAATATTATTCAAAAATTCTAGAAAATTAATTGCATTTTGGAATTAAATTCCTTAAAACTTTAAGGGAAACAAAGGTTTAAAAATCTTTCAATTTTTATTTAAAAAAAAAATTAATAATAACATTATTTTTTATTAAAAATTATTGAAGTTTTCCGAAAATTTTAATCGAAAATTCTAAAAAAAAGAATTTTGGATGAATTCCAGTTGCAAATTTTTGAAATAATTATATTTCATGAGGATTTTGATTGAAATTTTAATTCCTTGGGAAAAATAAATATGAATAAGTTCTTAAATTCTTGTTTCACAAAAAGTATTAAAGTTTCGAAGAATTTTATTCACAAATTTCGTAAAATTGTTTCTTGAAAAAATGAAACTAAAATTTTTTAAAAATAATTCTATTTCCGGAAATAATTTTAAAAAATTGAAACAATTAAAATTTTGCCAACTTTTATTGAAATAAATTTTGAATTTGAATTCAAGTTGCTGTTGGAAATATTTTTCTATTTTTTTCACTCTTAGTTTTTAACATTAATAATAGGTATTTTTTTTATTTAGAAATATTATTTTTATTTTTCAAATAATACAAAATTATTTTTATTAATCTACAAAAATTATTAATGTTATTTTTCAATATTTCTCTTCTTTCCAGAAAAACTTAGCACTTTGTAACAAACATTTTAGGACTAGGTAATTAATCTTTTCATTTTTTCTAAAAAATAAAATTAAAAAAGCAATTGGAAAATTAAAATTAAAAAATACTTTTCCCACATTTTCGGCTTCTCAATGACAATTTATAAACAAAGTACATGTTTTTAAGTAGAAAAAAAGTTATAAATTAAATTTTGATTAAGAAATTTGATATTTATTTTGGAAAAAAATGTTTACAGAATTTCTGTTTGTTAAAAACTATATTATCGAAATTATAATAAAAAATAAATAAATAAAACAATTTTTGGATATCACAATTTTTTAATAATATTTTCAGTTATTTTCAAATAATTTGAATATATTACGATAAATCATATTCTGACTTTTGGGCAGAAATATTTTTATTTTATTATTTGTTTTGCTTGAGAAATTTTTTAAAGGCTTGATTAGGGTTGTCACGCATTTGTTCATTTGAAAGTTCCTGATTTTTTCAGTTTAAAGAATGAAAATTTTCCAGGTTTTTAAAATAACATTATTCTTTACCATATTAATAATACGAAATAATAGATTTCGTTTGACGATTTTTAATAATATTTTTAAGTAGAAAGAAAATTAATAAAAAAAATTTGTAAATAATCGCATTTATATGAATTTGAGGAAAATTTTTGAAAATAATTGCATTTTTGGCAAGAATTTTATTAAAAAATTTTTTAAATAATTAACTTTTGCCAAAAATTTTGTTAACAATTTTTAAAATAATTGAAATTTCGACGAAAATATTGAAAAAAAACTTTTGAACATAATTAAGCTTTTGCAATCATTTATAATTTTTCTAAAATTCAATTTTTTTACTGTTTGAAGTAAATAATTCATTCATAAATCCATTATTATTTTTAATAATGAATGAAATGTATATTAAAAAATATTACGAATTTTATAAGAATTTGAATTATTAAAGTTTTTCATAAACCTAAAATATCTTTAAAATTTGTAAAGTTCAATTGTTGTTAAAAATAGAAGAAGTTTGAAATAAATAAAATCTTTTCAATGATGAGGAATCTAACATATTCAGAATTCTTTTATGAATTTTCGAAATTGAATATTGTTTCAGTACTTTTGACAAAATTTTCTCACTTTTTCCCGAATATTTTTAGAAAAATAGTGATTTTGAGTAGAATTCTTCGGAATAATTGAATTTTTCAATGTTATTGAAACAAGAAACTTCACGCGTTATTTTATCTAGTTCTATATTCAAATCAAAAATTATTTTAAAATTATTTTAGCTAGTTCTATATTCAAATTTAAAATTCCACTTCTCTTGAATATTTTATTCACAATTTTTGTATTATTTTAACCATTTTACTTTATTATTGACATTAAATCCACCCCGCCCAGAAACGTGAGACATAAATAAGTTCTCCTAAAGAAAACGTGTGTTAGTTTTGATATTTTCTTTCCGCAAGCGTTTAAAATGTTTTTCTAGAAGCTATTTTGGCTGATGTTTTCAAACTTTCTTCATTTCTCACTTTTCTTTTTTGTTAATCATATACAGTTGTTGAGGAAAAAAGTTTAATGTAACATTAGGTTGATGGAAAATTTCTCACTGTAATTTACAATATATGAATTTAATGGTTCAACTTTTCGAGATCTGATAAAGTATTTTGGTATTCTAATGGTTATCTAAATGTCTACAAATATAATCGGATTTAAAAAATCTTCATGGTTACTATACTAAATAGTTTTTTCGTTTGTCAAACCTAAAGAAGTTGTTATATAAAATATACTGCAGTTTACCATTGCGCCGTGAAGTTAGTTCGTATTTCAACTGGAATGATAGTTGTAAATACAACGATAAACTAAAAGATATAAAATTTTATAGTTAGTCGAACATGCGTGAACTCAGTTGCCACAGTCCATTTTGCATATATATATATATATATATATACAAGTAACGATCGAATAAACTGTCTATCTTAAGCAGTTTTGTACAGGAAGTCAGACATGACCGTAAGAAACTTATTTTCAAACATGAACTTTTATCCAGCAATGTCAAAACTGTCAAAACATTAATTTTATTAATGACAGTGATATATTTATCCATGTCCTTGATAATATAGAAAATTACAAACAAAGGACATTATAAAAAAAAGAAAAGATTCTAGAAAGGTATTGAATACCTTTTTTTTTTATTCTTGAAGAAAAACTCATTATTAATGATGATATTGATGTTATCAAATTTGCCAGTAAACTTTGGGAATTACAGTGAATTTACAGGAATACTTTTCTCCTTCGATAGATTCCTTTTGAAAATATGCCAAGCGGAATGAGTAAATAAAAAGGAACTTGAAAAAGCCATCTGTCAAGAACTCCAGTTTGTGAAAATCGTGGCAATGTTGGGGTAGAAATGTGAAGAGCAATAAAAAGGAAGTTATATTCGTTCTGATAAAACGCTTCTCTCAACGAAAGGTGAAAATAAACTAGAAGAACTGTCGTCATCTGCGCTTCAAGAAGGGGAACTGCGGTCGACGATGTACCGGAACTGACAACAGAGAAGCTCTGTTAAAAAATATATGACGTAAGGTAGGCATCTCGTTGTGAGAGTGCCTTTTGCAGCCACTAGCAAACGGAAAGATTTTTAAAGAAATTCTTATTCGTTATATGAAAACATTCGACATCAATACCCAACACTCATTTTTCATCAGAAAAAAAGTTATTTTCCAGCAATATTCATTAATTTAGGAAATTTATAAACACAGTAAATCGTGAGGTATTAAAAAATGTTGCAGATTAAATTAACAGCAAAAAAGATTAAAATAATCAATTTTGGTGTTATTTTTTACAATTAATAAAATTTTAGTTTATTACATTTTTTTATGATGTTTTATGAAAATTAAAGATGACCAAGTAATAAAATCATTATTTTGTATTATAAGAATATTAAACTTCTTCACAATTATTTTTATTATTTTAATTCAATTATTATTTTCAACAATTTTTAACTACAATTTTACTTTATATCTACTATTTTTAATAATAATTAATTAAACAATCGCACGAAATTTCAATTATTCTTAAATTCTTTAATTAAATGCATTTTAGAAAATAAAAACTTCAAAAAATTCAATTCAACTTTTTAAAAATATTAATTTCAAAATTCAATTATTTCCAAAAAGTTCACTCTATTATTTCTTTTAATATTCAATTAAAATCTAAAATTTTATCTGAAATTCATTTTTATGAAATGATAATTCTTATTACAAATTTTACAAGAATTTAATTATTAAAATGCAAAAGTAAATAATTTATTGAATAATTGAGTGTTTCTCAAAATTTAATTCTCATAAAGAATTTTAGTAACAAATATTTTAATAATTCAATTATTTTGTCGAATTTTATTAAAACTTGCATGAATATAATAATTTTTTTTTTGAGGAATTCAATTATAATTGTACGAAAAATAATTGAAACGCTGCGATACGTTTCATGAGAATTTTCAAATTTATTTTTTGACAATTCAATTTTACAAAATTTCAATTATTCGGAAATTCTGCAATTAAATATATATTGAAAAATAAAAACTTAGTTAATTTTAATAAAAATCCTGTTAAACTTTTAAAAATATTTAATTCTACAGAATTTTTTGACAAAAATATATGAAACATTAAGAATTACAGTGATTTTAATTTGAAACTTTTTGGAAATTTAATGATTTCTAAAAATCCACGTTATAATGCTTTTAATATTCAAGTATAATCTAAAATTTTAACTGAAATTCATTTTTAAAACCATTTTTATTAGTAAATTCTACGAGAATTCAATTATTTAAATAGAAAAATAGATAATTTATTAATTTCATGTTTGTTGAAATTCAATTCTGATAAAAAATGTTATCAACAAATTTTTGAAATCATTAAATTCTTTGGACGAATTTTAATAAGATTTTTAAGAATAATTACAATTTTCGAGGAATTTGATTAAAAGTGCATTAAAAATAATTGAAATTCTGCAATGAGTTTTATTATTTATGAAAATAATTGAATTCCTAAAAGAATTTTATTGTTTATTTAAATAATTGAATCCCTGTAGAAATGTTATAATTTATGGAAATAATTGAATTATTTCGAAGAAATTTATTTTAAAAAATTTGAAAATAATTGAATTTCTGTAAAAATTGTTATTATTTATGAAAATAATTGAATGTTTGCAGAAAATTATATTGAATTTTTGTTTAGTAATGGAATTCTTTTGGAAAATTTAATTGAAATAGTAGATATATTGAAAAATTTGGAATTTTAGAAAACTTTTGAAAATAATTGAATTTTTGACAAGGATTTGATTGAAATTTTGTAAAATAATTGAAAATCAGAGAAAAATTTAATTATTTATAAAGAGAATTTATATAAATTTTTATAAATTATTTAAGATAAAATTCAATTCATAGTTAAAAATAACAGCAAAATAGATCATTTTAATCCTTTTGGTGTTAATTTAATTCCAGAGGGATTAAACTGTTGCAGATTATTTTAATCCATTCTGGTGTTATTTTAACACCTCACGTTTTACTGTGAAATTTACAATTACAAATTTATATGTATTGGAAAAAATTTTTTGAAAGGGATTTTCTTACTTAAATTCATAACTTTTGGATTCACTGCGAACGAAGTTGAAACTTGTTTATTTTAAAACAAATCTAAGAGATATTCTTAGCCCTTGAATGTATGGCAATATCTATTTGCACGAAGCAAGTTTCATCATTTTGTTTTTGGAATGCACCGGATGTGAGAAATGCAGAGTTCATTACCCACATCCGGCCACTTTTCGCATGTCACCCTACTTTAGGTCTTTAGCAATACGGAAAGTTGCTTCTCACAAGAAAACATAAAATCAAAAATAAATTTCGCATCAGTTTATCCCTAAGTTAGAATTCATTTTTATGAAAATAATTTTCGTTTTAAGTATTTTTATTATCTTTTATATTTTTTATATTTTTATTTATCATTAAATTAAATAGAAAACAGGTAATCAGGTTGGTTTGAAGATTATCTGTATATATATATATATATATATATATATATATCCACAGGGGAAAGCTGGAAAGTTAGAAAATTTAATTTCTTATTATGGAGAAAGTGTGATATTAGCTTTTACATTGCGTGTTGTTAACTTGTATAGATAATTACAAAAGTTTAAATGTAGAATCATGCTTTTACCACTCTCTATGTACACTTATATTATTTTTGGCAAATGCATCTGACGTTTGTATTACACATATAGAACTGGAACTAAACTTGCGTGGGAATTCCCAAGGGTGAAAGACGTTACGACAAGGAATTACATTTATTTTGACTCCTGAGAATCCGGAACAAGCATTACGTGCTTGAAATAATACGATGTCTTTCTGACAGATACAAAATCATTACTTTGTAATAATTTTATTAATAATAAAATAATAACAAAATTTGTATAACTGCCATTAAAGACTAGAAAAATAGACTTTATATAAATAATAAATAATTAGCAAATTTTAACAATAACAGAACATCAAAATTTTTTAATAAAAAATTTTTTTTTTGAAATAAAATAGGCATTGGAAAATATAGTTTTGAATATAACTATAATTATAATAATTATATTCTGAAATAGGGAATTTAGGGAAAACTCTGGAATACTTAACAAATATTTATTAATTTGCTAAAAAAAATATTAAATTTTTCAAATTCATAAGAAAATTTCTTAATTTTTGTCAATTTCAATTTTTTTCAATTCAAAGATTTTCAATATCTACTATTAGAGTTTTTTTTAAAAAGAATTTAATTATTTAAAAACATTTTTGTCAAAATGTCAATTTTGTTCAACAATTTTCTTACATTCTCGTCAAAATTAGAATTGTCTTTAAAAATAATAAAATTCTTCTCTAGAATTCAATAAATTTTTAAAACTTCAAAAATATAAATTCTTTGAAAACATTCAATTATTTTCCAAAATTTTTCTCAATTCAATGATTTTTAATATCTACTGTTTGAGTTTTGCAAAAGGATTCAATTATTTAAAAACAATTTTAATAAAATCATACACAAACATTTAATTATTTTCATAAATAATAAAAATTTCGCAGGAATGGAAATATTTACAAGTTTTGTAAAAATTTCTTCGCAATAATTCAATTAATTTCATGAATTAATAAAACTCATCGCAAAAATTTCAATAATTTTTAATAAAAAAAAATTGAATTATTAAAAAATTTGTTAATAAAATGCTTTACAAGAATTACATTTCAGGGAACATTTCATTATTCAAGAAATAATTTACCTTTGTATTTAAATAATTGAATTCTAGTAGAACTTTCTAATATGTATTTTAGTTTTAATTTTTAGAGAATAATGGAATATGAAAATCAGTTTCAATAAGTTACATAGTAGCAATATTTGTATAATCTAAAATAATAATTTTAACACTTAATCCACTTTAATAATTCATTTTTGCAAAATTTTTCTAATTTGTAATACTATTTTATGATAAATCATGAAAAAATACCTGCATATTTTCGATTTCTCAACGAATAATTTTTAAAGAAAAAAACATAAGCACAGAAGCTAACTTCAAACTGCTTACAGAATGAGTGAAAGAAAATGAAGATTAATATATTTATATTTAATAATTAATAATTATTAATTTTCGACAAATTAATCGTCGACTGGTTGTTACTATTAATAATAATTTCAAGTTGAAACGAAAAGAATCTTTATTTTTTTTCGAACACTAATTTTTCACAACTACAAGAGAAAACTTAAAATAACAAAAATACACTGGTAAAACAAAAACAGAATCGAGAATTCGTAAAAGAAAAGAACAAAAGCTATAACTTCAAAACTGCGGAAAGAATGAACAGAATGAATGAAAGAAAACGAAGATTAATATAGTTAATAATTAATTAATTAATTGATAATTAATAATTAAGTAAGTTACAAAAAAAAACTTTTTTTCCCATCCGAAGAATAGAGAAAGATGAAAATAACGAAAGAATTTAATTTCCTGACAAACGAATAACATTGTTGTTAACTATTAATGTGACAAATGTAAGTAGTACTAACTTTTATATACACATTATAACTGCAGTATAATAATTGTTCGCTTATGACTTTGTAGCAATTTCTCAATTATTTCCGCTTCATGAACAGTGGACATATAGTGAAATGTTGAAAGTGTTGGTGACTAGAATCCTAGAAGCGAGGATGAATTGTTGCATTGCGGTTGTACGTGGATGTGAACAGATGTCAGGCCTTTTCACACATTATATGTACATATTTGGACATTAACATTGATGTATGATGACGTCCTTTATGAGAGATAAGTATTCATACAACTCTGATTATTCTCTCATTTCCCTTAATTTATTTCAGAATCAACAAATGGTTGTTTAACCAAACACAAACATATTAAACAGTTTGTTTCAATTAAAAAAAAAATATATACGGGAGAAGTAAATCTGTGATTTTCTTTCTGTTCTTAAAAAATACGGAATCTAAAAATGATCAAAAATGTTCCCCAAGAAGAAGAAGAAGAAGACAGATGTACTTTGCTCTTTGCCTTTCTCGTCGTTAATTTTATTCTTGTCATCAATATAAAGAGTCATCCTGATTTTAAAAATGTGCCATAACCTGATCCAGAGGGACTATTTCAGCTACTAAAAGAAAAGAGGTGAAAAAATAAAGAAGGTATTAATAAAAAAAAAATTTCTATGATGAAATATCACTATTGCAGTGATTCTAATTACTAGTGCACATACTAGCAGTTCAAAAGTGTCGATATACATACATAGACAAATATATACACAATGAAATTACACACGAAAGCAAGAGGATGATTTAGTGACCAATGGGTCGCGATCGAAGTATGTGCATGCTATCTGCCCTGTCCTTGTAATTAGATGCTAGATAGAGCAGCGAGATTCGAAATGCAATGAAACCACAGTAGATGTGCTGTAGAGCTAATTTCTGTGAGTAGTTTCTAGTATGGAATCACTGCAGAATTGAAATGAACATACAGTTACAGAAAAAAAAGTCCATTTCAAAATAACTGAGTTTTCTTTTCTTCAAAAAATAGTATAAATTGTTAAAGACGAATTTGATTATTTAGTTATTAAAACTAAATAATCTTGTTCACAGGAAATGAAAAGTGTTGTTTTAACACGAATTCAGGTTAAAACAACACTTTTCATTTTCTGTGTTCCAAACAAAATTCAACTTTAACTGTATCGAAATTATTTTCCATATTTCAAAGTGAATTGAAATTGAAAAATTAAATTACCCCAAGGTAAACGTATACGCCCACCGCAAAAATAGAAATTATTTTAAAGGTAGTGGATTCTTTTCTTAAGTTTGTTATTTTTAATCAACAACTCCTATTAGACGGTACTTCTCCAGTTTGAAAGCAATAAAAGGGAAAGGTTAAAACAGCTGTAATAAAAATTTAATAAAATGCATGACAAAATTTTAATTAGGTATTTTTAACATCTTTTTGAAAAATCTGTCCAAAATTTCAATTATTTTTATAAATAATAAAATTCTTTTCCAAAATTTGATTATTTAAAAAAATGTTATAAAATGACTGTCATAATTTCAATTATCTTTATAAATAATAAAATTCTTCTCTAAAATTCATTTATTTTCAAAAATAATAAAATTCTTTGCAAAAATTCAATTACATTCAAAATTTTTTTTTAAATTTCTTGTCCAAATTTTATAAATAATAAAATTCAAAATGGAAACTCAATTATTATTAAAAGTAATAAAATTCTCCGCAGAATTTCAATTATTTTCAAATGTTTTTAAATTTCTTGTCAAATTTAATATTATCTTCATGAATAAAAAAATTCATCGTGAAAATTTACTTATTTTTAAAAGTTCTGATAAAATTCTTTGCAAAATTCAATTATCTTCAAAAGTGAAAAAATTCTTCGCAGAATTTGAGTAATTTTCAATTTTTTTTTTAATTCTCCACATTTCATTTTTTATTATAAATATCAAAATTCTTCTTCAAAATTCAATTACTTTTAAACATTTACAAGAAAATCTGTTCTAAAATTATAAATAATAAAATTTTTCTCTGTATTTTAATTATTTTCAAAGAATTTTAATAAAATTCTTGTAAGAATTTCAATTATTTATTTATTTCTGTACATTTGTAATTATCTTTATAAATAATGAAATTCATCCTAGAAATTCATTTATTTTCAAAATTAATAAAATTCTCCACAGAATTTCAATTATTTTCAAATTTTCTTTAATTTATTGTCAAATGTAATTATCTTCATGAATAAAAAAATTAATCGTGTAAATTTAATTATTTTTTAATGTTCTGATAAAATTCTTTGCAAAATTCAATTATCTTCAAAAGCAAGAAAATTCTTCGCAGAAGTTCAATTATTTTCAAATTTTTTTTTAATTCTCAAACTTTCAATTTTCATTATAAATATCAAAATTCTTCTTCAAAATTCAATTACTTTTAAATATTTACAAAAAAATCTGTTCTAAAATTAAAAATAATAAAATTTTTCTCTGTATTTTAATTATTTTCAAAGAATTTTAATAAAATTCTTGTAAGAATTTCAATTATTTATTTATTTATTTCTATACATTTATAATTATCTTTAAAAATAATGAAATTCATCCTAGAAATTCATTTATTTTCAAAATTAATAAAATTCTCCGCAGAATTTCAATTATTTTCAAATTTTCTTTAATTTCTTGTCAAATGTAATTATCTTCATGAATAAAAAAATTCATCTTGTAAATTTAATTATTTTTAAAAGTTCTGATAAAATTCTTTGCAAAATTCAATTATCTTCAAAATTAAAAAAATTCTTCGCAGAAGTTCAATTATTTTCAAATTTTTTTTTAATTCTCAAACTTTCAATTTTCATTATAAATATCAAAATTCTTCTTCAAAATTCAATTACTTTTAAACATTTACAAACAAATCTGTTTTAAAATTAAAAATAACAAAATTTTTCTCTGTACTTCAATTATTTTCAAAGAATTTTAATAAAATTCTTGTAAGAATTTCAATTATTTATTTATTTATTTCTGTACATTTGTAATTATCTTTATAAATAATAAAATTCATCCTAGAAATTCATTTATTTTTAAAATTAATAAAATTCTCCGCAGAATTTCAATTATTTTCAAATTTTTTTTAATTTCTTGTCAAATTTAATTATCTTCATAAATAAAAAAATTCATCGTGTAAATTTAATTATTTTTAAAAGTTCTAATAAAATTCTTTGAAAATTCAATTATCTTCAATAGTAAGAAAATTCTTCGCTTAATTTGAATAATTTTCAAATTTTTTTTTTATTTGTCAAAATTTCAATTTTCATTATAAATATCAAAATTCTTCTTCAAAATTATCATTATATTCATAAATAATAAAATTAATCATGAAAATTCAATTATTTTCAAAAGTTCTTATAGACTTCTTTGCAAAATTCAATTATCTTAAAAAATAAGATAATTCATCGTAGAAATTCAATTATTTTGAAAATTTTTTTAAATTCTTCCCACAATTTCAACTATTTTTAAAAATATCGAAATTCTTCTTCAGAATTCAATTACTTTTAAACATTTAAAAAAAAATCTGTTCAAAATTTCAATTAACCTTATAAACAATTAAATTCTTCTCTGAAATTCAATTATTTGCAAAGAATTTTAATAAAATTATTGTCAACATTTTAATTATCTTTATAAATAAACAAAATCATCCTAGAAATTCAATTATTATCAATTGCTTCCTCATACTGAGAAAGTATTTTTTTTTATAAAACTATACGTATAATTATGTTTCAAGTGTACTTAATTGTAATTACATAATTCCTCAAATTTTAAAGAGTCTATATAATATAAATATTTTAAATAAAAATAAATAAAAAATTGTCACGAATTCATACGTAACATAAATATTTAATACTAATTGAATTAATTTAATTAATTTAATTAATAATAATACTAAAAAATTTTTCCCATGCAATGTTTAAATTCAAGTTAAATATTTGTTTACTGTAATTATTTTACAATTAAGAAGTGATATAAAAGAATTTTAAATTAAAATCAACTTGGTTAGCAGTTGAATGAAAACTGAAAAACTTTTCTTTCCTAATGGTAAAGTCGTTCCAGTCCTTTATTCGTTTTGTCTAATTACCCTTGATTATCAGAAAAGGGATTTCTCATTAATAATAGTTGCTTCAAGAATCTGCCTCTAAATGTTCTCTTCATCCTTATTCGACAAGATTTATCCGAAGGAATTGTTCCCTAATGTACGCGCACTAAGGTACTATCAAAAACTCAAATTCCCTCATACTATGCTTTGAGAAGATAATTAGAAACTTCAATTCCTGTAATTATTTTATGTCATTGTTTGAAATAGGGTAACAATATTCTCAACTTGGGATAAATTTCGCAAATAGATAATCATATTCGGTATTTTTTTCCGGAAACAAATTCCATAGTAAAATATACTCTAAAATATCCGCATGCTCCCAATTTATACTCAGCAAATAAGTTCTTTATTTTTTTTTTTAGAAAAACTTCATTTCCTCCTTGGATTTTGTTTTTGCATTGAAAAATTTCATCTTCAGTAGTAGAAGAAGTGAACAATAGTTTTGGACAAGGAATTCACAAGTTTCTTGTAACTTGTGTATAAATGGATGAGAAGAACAAAGGGAAAATCAGTCTAAGAGAATTGTTCCAATGATCAGGAAAATCTTTCCTCCTCACTTGATTTTCTCAAGGCGACTTTGTTAAACTTTGTTTACTCTCAAACTCTCTCACAAGATCGATATAAACTTATAATGAATACGAATCAGCGGAATGAGTCTTTAATTCACATTCCAGAGCAAAAATATATACAAAAATTGTCATCAACTTTGTTAACATTAGTTTGTTTTTAATAAAACAATAATTGTTTTGTTGTTCTTTGTAGGCTCTTATATGTTTTGATTGTAACTCACAAGAAATTGTTGTAATGTTAATAAAATCACTAAAATATAATAATTTATTGGCATTTCAATAACTTACCATCCGGATGAAAAAGCCTTAAAACAATTATGAAATTCGAAATTTTCTAAAAGTGATATTTCAGTAAAAATATTATTTCGATTGTAAATTTAATTAAACAACAGAGTTCAGTAAAATTGTCGTCTGCACGTTGAATTTCAAATGAGATATTAAATAAAAAAAGCAATGCACTCCGTTGTCTATTTCCCACAGGGCAGAGTTCGATTTCGCTCAGTGTATTGAATCAAATTAAAATTTTTTCAACTTTTATCTTTATTTTTTTTATTTATGATATCGGAGTGATGGATTTTTTTTTTGGTTTGTTATTTGTTTTTATAAGGACTGCGGCAGTGGATATTGAATATTATCTAAATTCTGTTGTGCCATGTGGTGTCTCTTTCTCTCTCTCTCTGTAAACTCTCAGGGGAATCCTTATACATATTTGAGTTAGAATGACTGCTCGTACACAAGAGTAGGAGAATATTTATATCCGGTAATATGTAGACCCATTCGTTCTCTCGTGGGCTTCTGTTAACTGCTTCGTGTCCATTATTACATACCTACGAGCCTACAAATTTAAAGTTTTGTACTTGTTTACGACAACAGGAGCTTTATTTCGAAATCCGTTTGCCAGTTGTTTCATTCGATTCAAAAGTTTTTCACTACAGATAAAACGTCAATCCATGTCTTTTATAACAGAACGGAAAATTTTGTATCAACTTATCTTAAAATGCAATGTTACGGCCGAACTCCGTAACATTTTATATCATAAATAATTATTTACAATACCTGAAAATCAAAATTATAGACAACAAATTACACAACATGAGATTTTGTTAACAAACTTTAAAACATTTACACAAAACAACCAGTTGTGATTTTACAAAAAGGAAATTCTTCGCTTTGATAATTTTAATCCAATGCATTTCAATTAGATAAAATTCTAATTCTATTTTAAAGAAGAGATTCAATTGAATTTAACAGTCCTTCGCGTTTTTCAATTTTCAGGGTGAAAAACCTAAAGAAAACAATACCGTATTTCTTAATAAATTCCTTTTCTTTGACAAACAGTTTATTAACGCCTTTTTGATAAATAGAAAATATTAAAGTAAAGTAAATTGCTCAATATATAAATCTGCAAGCTTGCAGAATTGGCTTGGCAACATTCAAGTGCAATAAACTTAACATACGATTTCCCCATTAAATCGTCTTTCAATAAAATTAATTGACACAAGAAAATCTGGGCAGTTGAGTTTAGACCGTGTAGCCGACAGCTGGCCCAGGCAACAGAAGCCTGAAGTTCAAGTCCAGCAAGTTGGCCGTGTTGATGTGAAATAATCTCAAAAGATTAAAGAATTTAATAAGAAGTTTGTTGAGAAAAGTGAATTTAATTGAGAAAAATATTAATAAATAATAAGAAAGAAAAAAGAAGGTTAAATTGAAAAAATATATGATTAAAATAATAAAGAATAAATAAAGTGATATAATTGAAAAGATAAAAAGTAAAAGATAATATTGATCTGAAAAATAATTAAACAATAAAAGAGTTAAAAAGAAAAGAATTTAAAAAATACAGAATTCGCAAAATAAATAAAGTCATTCATAATTTTGTCGCGAAAAGAAACAACAACATTGGATTAAAGTGACGAATCGAAGGAAATACTGAGTAGTAAGTATTATATTTCTACCCTACATTTTAATTTTCTTGCACACATAAAAATTGCTTTTTTATTTTTGCATACAAAATGCCGAAGGTTATTTAATTATTAAATCGTCTTTATAATCTGTTAAATGATTGCGAAGAAAAAACTCCAGACAGTTTGATTATTAATTTACTGACTATATGAGTTTACATTCATTTGATTATTAATTTACATTATCGAGTAAATTGTCAACTGCACAATTTAAGGTTTATCTGTACAATCATTGAAAATGCAAAGTCGGTAAACAATAGTCCCACGCGGCAGTGATCTATCGTAGCCACAAATCTATTCGCGAAATCATTTACATATGAGAGAAGAAAGTTGGAAATCCTGTCCTGATAATCTATCTAAACTCGTAAACTAGTTTGAAATAGTTTCTTTCCCTTAAGACGCTTCTAGCAAATCTTCAATAAAAGCACTTGCCTCACTTGGGGATATGTGTGAATACATTCTCTACCTACTTTGTTCAAGTTAGTTATATACAATAGGCGTTACTTACATACCACTGTTACTTCCACGCATATATATATAATTTCAAACTTTACGAAACACGTAATACAAAATCTTTAAGAATATACAGTGGAATTCAACTTTAACAATAAATTTCAACAATTATTACCTCAAAACCGGTAGGTGGTCACTTTTCCCAAACTCATTTTCCTCGAAGTAGATTTTTCTCAAAAAAACCGTATTCCCAACACAGTAAAACGTGAGGTGTTAAAATAACACCAGAATGGATTAAAATAATCTGCAACAGTTTAATCCCTCTGGAATTAAATTAACACCAAAAGGATTAAAATGATCTATTTTGGTGTTATTTTTAACTATGAATTAAATTTTATCTTAAATAATTTATAAAAATTTATATAAATTCTCTTTATAAATAATTAAATTTTTCTCTGATTTTCAATTATTTTACAAAATTTCAATCAAATCCTTGTCAAAAATTCAATTATTTTCAAAAGTTTTCTAAAATTCCAAATTTTTCAATATATCTACTATTTCAATTAAATTTTCCAAAAGAATTCCATTACTAAACAAAAATTCAATATAATTTTCTGCAAACATTCAATTATTTTCATAAATAATAACAATTTTTACAGAAATTCAAATATTTTCAAATTTTTTTAAATAAATTTCTTCGAAATAATTCAATTATTTCCATAAATTATAACATTTCTACAGGGATTCAATTATTTAAATAAACAATAAAATTCTTTTAGAAATTCAATTATTTTCATAAATGATAAAACTCATTGCAGAATTTCAATTATTTTTAATGCACTTTTAATCAAATTCCTCGAAAATTGTAATTATTCTTAAAAAGTCTTATTAAAATTCGTCCAAAGAATTTAATGATTTAAAAAATTTGTTGATAACATTTTTTATCAGAATTGAATTTCAACAAACATGAAATTAATAAATTATCTATTTTTCTATTTAAATAATTGAATTCTCGTAGAATTTACTAATAAAAATGGTTTTAAAAATGAATTTCAGTTAAAATTTTAGATTATACTTGAATATTAAAAGCATTATAACGTGAATTTTTAGAAATCATTAAATTTTCAAAAAGTTTCAAATTAAAATCATTGTAATTCTTAATGTTTCATATATTTTTGTCAAAAAATTCTGTAGAATTAATTATTTTTAAAAGTTTAACAGGATTTTTATTAAAATTAACTAAGTTTTTATTTTTCAATATATATTTAATTGCAGAATTTCCGAATAATTGAAATTTTGTAAAATTGAATTGTCAAAAAATAAATTTGAAAATTCTCATGAAACGTATCGCAGCGTTTCAATTATTTTTCGTACAATTATAATTGAATTCCTCAAAAAAAAATTATTATGTTCATGCAAGTTTTAATAAAATTCGACAAAATAATTGAATTATTAAAATATTTGTTACTAAAAATCTTTATGAGAATTAAATTTTGAGAAACACTCAATTATTCAATAAATTATTTACTTTTGCATTTAAATAATTAAATTCTTGTAAAAGTAATAACAATTATCAATTCATAAAAATGAATTTCAGATAAAATTTTAGATTTTAATTGAATATTAAAAGAAATAATAGAGTGAACTTTTTGGAAATAATTGAATTTTGAAATTAATATTTTTAAAAAGTTGAATTGAATTTTTTGAAGTTTTTATTTTCTAAAATGCATTCAATTAAAGAATTTAAGAATAATTGAAATTTCGTGCGATTGTTTAATTAATTATTATTAAAAATAATAGATATAAAGTAAAATTGTAGTTAAAAATTGTTGAATATAATAATTGAATTGAAATAATAAAAATAATTTTAAAGAAGTTTAATATTCTTATAATACAAAATAATGATTTCATTACTTTGTTATCTTTAAGTATTGTAAAACATCATAAAAAATGTTATAAACTAAAATTTCATTAATTGTAAAAAATAACACCAAAATTGATTATTTTAATCTTTTTTGGTGTTAATTTAATCTGCAACATTTTTTAATACCTCACGTTTTACTGTGAAAGTCATATTTTCCTAAAATAAAATTGTTTATTAGTTATAATGTGAATTATTTTTTTATTATGTCCAGTGTATAAATATAAATGAAACAATTAAAAAATAATAACGAAAAAATATAATTTCAATAAAATAATAGAAAAAATGTGAAAATACGAAGAATTTAGAATTGTATGTTGTAAACAATAATAATTTGCAAATATCCAGTCATATAATTTCTATTTTAAGAAAATTCCACAAAACAATTCAATTATTAAAAAAAAATTTTATAAAATTTGTCTTAAGAATTTAATAATTTTCAAAAGTAATATAAATTCTTGACAAAAGTCCATAATTATTTTCCAAAAAAAATTTACAAAAATTGGCGTCAAAAATGTCAATTATCTTTATGAATAATTAAAAAAATTTTCTACGAAATTTAATTATATTTTCGAAATTGTCTTCAATTTAATGATTTTTAATATCTACTACTTTAATATGATTGTGCAAAAAAATTCAATTTTTTTAAATTTTAATAAAATTCCATGCAAACATTTAATTACTTTTATAAAAAAAAAAATTTGCAAAGGAACTCAAATTATTTACAAATTTTTGATAAATTTCTTCGCAATCCTTCAATTACTGCTTTAATAAATAATAAAATTCTTCTTAGGAATTCAATTTTTATCGCATAAATCATAAAGCTAATTGCAGAGTTTCAATTATTTGTTATAAAATTTTAACAGAATTCTTTGTCAGTGAATGTCTCCATTTATAGAAAACTATTAATCATCTATACGAACAAAAACAAAAATTGTCTTCATTCCTTTCGTATTAATAAATTTTTTTTAAATAAAAGTTTTAAGAAAATATTTTTAATATTGAAAGCATAAATTTCTTGTTTATAGTCACTCTCTTCTCTCGTTGAAAAACATTTTGTGAGGAAAAAGTGCATAAAAATTTGAAACATTGAGATTTGAAAAACTTTGCATTACAAAAGGAATTTCTATACAATATTCACAGACTTTCACTTTATTTTAGAAGCGCTTGTGTTTTCTTTATGAAGTTTTGAAAACTGTCGCACATCCATTTTCTGCGAATTATTTTCTTTGTTTTTTTTTATTTTGTTTCAGCAAAGAAAAAGAAAGATCTTAAACTTTTTTATCGTAATATTTTCACCTATGGATGAAAAATAGGAGGGGGGGAAGTTGAAACATTCAAAAACAGAAATAATATTCACTTTTCATATTTATGAAGGGATGGGGTGTTGATATATATACAATTTCAGATTTGTCAAAAACATGTAAAAATAGTAATAATGATAACAATAAAAATAATAATTATAATATCAATAAAAATAATAATAATAACAATAAAAATAATAATAATAATAATAATAATAATAATAATAATAATAATATAAAGAGAATTAAAAAGTTATTACACAATTGAAACAGAATAAAAATTCCCAAATGTGAATTTGTCAGAGTTTTTTTTCTGGGGTTCAATTATGTAATTTCACTTCACTTTCACTCAAATTTTACTTTCACTCCATTTTCACTTCACTTTCATTTCCACTCAAACTTTATTTGTACTCAATTTTCATCTCACTATTACATTTACTCAGAATTTATTTCACTCTATTTTCACTTCACTTGCACTCCACTTTCACATGTAGTCAAAAAAAATTTTCACTCCACTTTCACTGCATTTTCACTTCACTTTCACTCAAAATTTTTTTATCCCATTCTCATTTTACTTTTACATTCACTCAACATTTATTTTCATTACACTTTTACCTTACTTTCACTAAAATCTTTTTTTTTCTACTTACACTTTATTTTCACATTCACTCCAAATTTATTTTCACTCCAATTTCACTTTCACACAAAATTTATTTTAACTTCTCTTTCACTCAAAAGTTTATTTTTATTCCACTTTTACCTCACTCTAGGACTACTACAAATAAGTTTTGAGTCAAAATGAAGTAAAAATGGAGTGAAAATAAATTTTGTGTGAAAGTGAAATTGGAGTGAAAATAAATTTGGAGTAAAAGTGAAATTTCAGCGAAAGTGGAATAAAAGTGAAGTGATTATAAATTTTGAGTGAAAGTGAAGTGAAAATTAATTTGAGTGAAAAAATAAATTTTGAGTGAAAGTGAAGTGAAAGTGAAGTGAAAATTAATTTGAGTGAAAAAATATATTTTTAGTGAAAGTGAAGTGAAATTACATAATCGACCTCACGATATTTAAAATTTCCACCCTTTTCTTTACAGAAATTTTAATATACATTAAAACATTTATTGAATAAATGTTTTTTTATATTTTAATGAATAAATATATATATATAGAAATTTTTTCCACTGAATTTTTTTTTTATTAGAATCCTAAATTTTTTGTACGCTGTTGAATTTAGGTCTACTTTTGTCTCATTTAATATGCAGAAAAAGGATAATGTGGCTCTTTATCATGAACCCTCTTTGGCGAATGATCATAGATATATAACATTTCCATGGGGGCGACATTAATATTCGCCTTATGTTTGATAAAGCTTCCATCCGCCGTGCCATTTGGTCTCAACTGATTGAGATTTTTACGAGCTCGTAAGAATCTCTCTCGTGGTCTCGTTAAATAAAAACGGCCAAGTTGATCCTCCTTTTATCATCTTCGGTCAATGCTTGAAGTCTTCTTACTTATTTCATCATCTAGATCTAAAATTTCTGTACAATTAAAAAAAAAAATTTTTCTCCTAATTATTTAAACTCTCATAAGTATTGAATTTTATTTTTTCTAGTGCGAATAAGAAATGACAATTCTGCTAAACGAACTTGATCCCCACTTTCCAAATAAGCCTTGTCCCCTAAGTTGTAATTTTTTTTTTTCATCAATATCGATGGTTGTAGAAGAAATTTTTTTCCCACCCAGAACTAAATAAAGCATATTGATTTTTATTTCGCCAAAGCGCACTATGAGAGAAATTAAAACACTTCAGTTATAATTCAGGGACAATAAATAAATAATGAATAATAATAATAATGTTCCACCTAAAATTAATTAACATATTTAACTTTTCAGAAACACTTAATAAAAAAATTATTATATTATTTTTTTGTGTAAAAGATATAATAAAAAGAATGTAAAATTCTGATTTACTATTTCAATTAACAATTCGATTCGACTTTATTTCTTTTTATAATTTCAACTCAGAGAAATTGTAAGAAACGTGGAACTTTTTTATATAATTAACATAAAAAAGTGCCAAATGTAAAAGAATTGATTTTCCATCTGGTTCAATTTAAATTGCTTTTCGGAATATTGCATATTCAAGAAGTGCAATCGTATCTTAACTTATTCTTCTTAGAAACTGTTCTTAATGAATTCAGTGCGTTTGACTCCGTATAATTTTATGTGAATCCAATTTCAAAGATCATTCCATACGAATCAATGTGAATACGTTCATTGAAAACCGCATATCGACTGAATTAATTTTTTTTTTTTTTTTTTTTTTTTTTTTGTTAAAACCCGAATCTTTGAAAGTATTGTATCATCCGACCTAGTTCGAAACCTCGAAATATTCAAGACTGCAATACTCTTCTAAACACTATTTTATTTTTTTAATTTTAGATGTTAGTAATAAGGACACGAAAAAAGCGATATTTTAGGAATTTTTTACAATTCTCATTTCTGAGAAAACTATTGATTATTTCAATTAAAAAATTAATACACATGTAAAGGGTAGTTAGAAACTTATTTTTAAACTATTTTATTAATAAAAATAATTTTTTTCTAAACTTCTATAAAGAATTCACTCCAATTTCATTTTCACTCTTTCACTTCACTTTCAGTTTCACTTAATTTTTATTTTCACTCTAATTTTACTTTTACTCAAATTGTCTTTTCACCTCAATTTCAGTAGAAATGTCTTTTCACTTCACATTCACTTTCACTTAAAATTTATTCTCACTCCACTTTAACTGAAATTTTATTTTCACTACACTTTCACTTACTCTCAATTTTTATTTTTTAATATACTTTCACTTCACATGCACTCCAAATTCAATTTCACTGTACTTTCACTTCATTTTTACTTTTACTTAATTTTTATTTTCACTCCACTTTCAGTCTAATTTTACTTTTACTCAAATTTTCTTTTTACCTCACTTTCAATATAAATGTATTTTAATTATAACATTTTTTTTAATCACTCTACATTCATTCGAATCTTATATTCACTTTCACTTTTACACTTTGAAGTGAATGTGAAGAAAGAATACATTTTGAGTGAAAGTGGAAAGACAATAAAATTTTAGTGGAAATGAAGGTGGAGTGAAAGTAAAATTTAAATAAAAGTGAAATTAGAGTAAAAATGGAGTAAAAATAAAAGTTGATTAAAAATTAGGTAAAAGTTGAAGGAAAATAAAATTTGAGTAAACATAAAAGTAAAAGTGAAAATAAAATTTAAATAAAAGTGTAATGAAAAAAGTGAATTAAGAATGAAATTTGGGTAAAATCGAGATTGATGTGAATATCGAGTGAAAATAAAGTTTTATTAATAGTGAACTTGGAATGAAGTGAAGTGAAAATCAAATTACAGTAAAAATGGAATGGAAATGAATATAAAATTTGAGTAAAAGTGAATTTGAAGGTAAAATAAAAGTTGAGCAAAAATGAAATTGGCGTAAAAGTGGTGTGAAAATAAATGTTGAGTAAAAATAAAATTGGAGTGAAAATAAAATTTGAGTAAAAGTAAAATTGGAGTGAAAATAAAATTTCAGTAAAAGTGAAAGTGTAGTGGCAATTAAGTGAAAATAAAATTTGAGTAAAAATGAGGTGAAAGTGAAAAGAAAATAACGTTTGAGTAAAAATGAAGTGAAAGTGGATTGAAAATAAAATTTAAGTAAAAGAGAATTTGAAGTAAAACTAGAATTTGAGTAAAAGTTAAATTCGAGTAAAAATAAAATTGCAGGGAAAGTGGAGTGAAAATAAAATTTGAGTAAAGTGAAATTGTAGTGACACTTGAGTAAAAATAAATTTTGAGTAAAAGTGAGGTGAAAGTGGAAAGAAAATAACGTTTAACTAAAAATGAAGTGAAAGTGGATTGAAAATAAAATTTGAGTAAAAGAGAATTTGAAGTAAAAGTAAAATTGGAGTAAAAGTAGATTGAAAATACATTTTGAGTGAAAGTGAAGTGAAAGTAGAGTGAAAATGAAATAGGAGTAAAAGTGAATTGAAAGTTAAGTGAATTTAAAATTTGGGTGAAAGTGAAGTGAAATTACACAATCGACCTTCAGGTTTGACAAATATTAAACAAATTGAAATTGAAATATAAATATTATTAAAATATAAACTGTTTGACAAATATTAAACAAATTGTTTACGTCACGTCCACAGGACTTACATAATATTTGAATAATTTGAGAAAAATGTATATATAGATTTATATACAAAAATATTTATGTTTATATATAAAAAGAATGAGAAATATCCAGTCTAATTGATTTAAATGTTTAAATATGTTAATCCCAGAATCCAAAATAGATCCTTTTGAATTTTTTTCCCAAATTGAATAAGACTACAATAAATTATATCATATTTCTTCAAATCTCTTTCATAGAAATTTTTTGATATATTAGATATAAAAGATTTCCTCTATATGTATGATGACAAAACATAATAAGGGACATAAAATATTCTTCTGATCTAGAAATATTTATATCTATATATATATATATATATATTTATATGAATATTCATATTGTGTATTTGAAAAATAGAATAAAAATAATCAATATAAATATACATAAAAAAAAGAGGAAAGGATGATTCGTGAAAAAGATAACTGAGAATATCAACGCGTATGTTAGCCCGAAGGCAATCATCTTCAATTCTGACCCAACGTTCATGTTTTCTCACTTCGAAAAAAGGGTAGACGTGAGGGATGGAAAAAAGGTCGAGCTTGGCAATAAAAGCGGAGCGTCCTCTTGGCCGCGAATGTATGGAAAAATATACAGAGTATATTACGAAAGTATTCAATGCGAGATACGTTTTGCACTCACAGGTGCTACCAACCTAGCCCCCCCCCAAAAAAAAAAGTAAGTTAGAAAAGAAAACTGTTGTGCAAAATGGAATCGAATTTTCTTGAATTTCAATTGCAAGATTAAGTTCTTCTTGGTTCGATAATGCATTCAATTGATGTCAATAAGGAACGTACAACATTTTATATATATTTAAATTATACATTTAATTTTTTTCCATTTTTTTAACCGTTTCAAAATTAAATTTTTTGCTATTTGAATAAAAAAATTTAACGATTCGTCAGAATAAGCAAGCGATTATTTACTACTAAGTTCCGGAATATAATAATTTCAAATAATAATATAAATATATATATATATATAAATGGGTGATTCTCCTGAAAGGCACCTGTTTTTTCCAAAAACTAATTTTTATTTCTAATTTTTCTAATTTTATATTTATTTCTATTTTGATTTTTGATTTTTTCTAATTCAATTGTTATAATTTTTCGACTCCAGACTCTACTCCATCGTCAGGGTTTGAATTTTAAGTCTTCATTTATTTAATTATTATTTTTTGATAAGACAATTTTTTTTGAATATGTACTTTATTTATTTTTATTTATTGTTAAAATAGTTTTTATTATTTTTTAATTTTGTATATATTTTTTGAATAGACTCCCTGACGAGGAAATCGATTTGATTTCGAAACGTTGGAGTAAATAAAATTTGTTACTTTGTCCGAATGTTATTTTCGTTTTCATTTATTTGACTTATTTTTAATATTATAAGTGTTTTTAAGGTTAAATATACTGTAATCAATATTGGGGTTTTTTGTAAAAAAAGTTCCTTTTAAATTTAATTTCTTTAATTTATTAAACTTTTAATATTATTCATTTATAATTTAATGAGTTGTGTATTTAATAATTTAGTTATAACTATTTTATCTTTTCAAAAATAACTAATATATATTTTTTTATATTGAATGGAAAAAAAATTGTAAAGAATTTTTTAATTTATCATTTTAAGTTCAAAATTGATATTTCCTATAAAAAAATGTTTCCTCTTAATTATAATTTTGTTATTTATCTAACTTTCTATTTAATATGTTATAGCTTAAAAAATTAAAAATATTTTATTTCAAATAAAACGGAAAATTTTTTTATAATTCAAGGATTTGGTATTTGAAAATTTAAAAAAATGAAAACAAAACAAGAACGCTTACCAAATATGGAAAAGGCTTCGGAGATTATTAGTTTGTCAAATAAAAAATTCACATTTGTGAATTTAAAATATAATTTAAAAATATTGAAACATAATTTAACAAATTTTTTGGGGTACAACTTCAAATATTTATATATAGATAACGTATAACTAAAAAACAGTTATTCAAAATATGATGTTATTAACTAAAAAACGAGGCTTCGAAGATGAATTTGATTTTTTACTCCCATTGCCAGTAATTTTTAATTAATTATTTTAAAAATTTATTTTATTTTATTTCAACTAAATATAACTGAAAAATGATCGGTAGATTCTAAGTTATGTTACAAAATTACTATATTACTATTCTACTATGTTACAAAATTTTTAATTATATTAAAAAATAATTAAAAATATATATCATATTTAATCAAAACCAAAAGACATAGTTAAATAAATTTTTTTACTAAGAAAAACTTTAAATTTTAACATTAGAAAATTATGTAATGATAAATAATGTTTCGTAGATTATGGATAAATTTTTTTCTGAAACTTATACTTAACAAAATATCAATAAAAAATTAATGCAACTATTTCTGAATTAATTATATAATTATAAATATTAATTTGCTCCAATGTGATATTAAATTGTTGAATGAGAATATAAGATAAAAATGGAAAAAGTTTTTCCAATATTAAACAGCTTTTCTTTTAAGTTTCCTTAGATTTTATTTTCACTTATTTTTTTAATTTAGAAAAACATATTGTATTTGTGTTTTTTTTTCACGATATTTATGTGTGAATTGTAAATGAAATTCGAAAATTAACATCTAGATATTTAGTAAAAGTGTGGCGATTGTGTATATATTTATAAAAATAAACACAAACAGAAGATGTCGAAGGTGGTTTAATAATCTCTGCACCTGCTGCGCGTCGTAAATTAACGGAAAACCGTTATTTAAGAGATGAGTCGAAACTACCTAATTTTAATATTAAAGATCATTGTTTCATAAATCTTAATTTTTTCTCTCATTTCAATTAATAGAGTTGGTTTCATTTATGTCTAAATTAACAATTATTATTATTGTCGTATTTGTAACAAGTTAAAATTTTTTTTTTCCTTCCTGTGTAAATATAGCTTTATAGTTATATCCATATAAATGTTTTTCTTTTCGAAAGGAATTTTTTTTTATCTAAAATTTAGATGAGAACGTTACGTGCTTAAGCTATATATATATTCTTTTTTTTTTTGCTTTTCGCCTGAGCCTTTCATTAAGCGCTAATGTTTATTAATTAAAAGAAGTTCCCGCTTGCGAAGTCAGTTAGCCTCCGCCTCCTATCCTGTAGCAGGAGCGAAACCACAAGGCAGAGGGTTGTTGTCGCATGTATATGTATAAACGTACATTTGTTTGTATCCTCACTGACAATGCAAAACATGAAAGTAAAATGCATTTACATTTCGGATATTAACTTGCCGTTGGCGTTTTTCGGTTTTTATCATTGATCGCATAACTTTTTCACGGTTCTGCAAATTCATATTTTATAACTCCACATAGTTGCGTCTCCACATGAATATTTACTTTTAAAAAAATAATTTTTGTTTAAACAAAATAAATTTGCCTATAGCGTAATTCAAAAAAAAAATTCAACAGAAACGATTAATAGCAAAAATGAATTCGAAAAAGAAAATGAAATATATATATATAAATTGAACTAATTAATGATTGTAAAATCTCAGTAAAACAAATACCGAGAGAAATATTATAGACATTGTCGCCTTTTTTTTTGACGATTTAATATTCAAACAAAAGTGGAACTCTTTGATGGGGAATAATTTTGTCATTGCGCAAATAATTATTATCATTTCATGAAATAATATTTAATGAATTTAACAATGATGATTAATTAATTGAAAGAAAAATTTAATTCAATTTCTATATTCTTTTCTTTTGGTGAACATTCATATTCGACATATTGTTTTTTTTAAATGAAAAAGTTATTTCACCGGCGGCAGCTCGGTGAAAATTTTCTCTTTTATATCCATGGATTTTAATATATTGGAAAATTTAAATACTGTATTTAATTTCAGTTATCATCCCATAGGTCATGGAGGGATTAGATTATTATTTAAAACTACAACTACCTCTCTGATTTAATCTAATTTACAGAATATTTAACTTTGAACTAAGTCTCGTCTACATGAAAACGACAGTTTTGATTATACGAGAAGTCTATCATTCACAACTCGGTAGGAACTTAAATTGATTTGAAATTAACAAAACTCTCGCTTCATCGATGGTTTCTATGTGAATCTATAATTTCGCGTAGTTATATTCGTAACTCGTCATGGAGTTTCATTTGCTATTATTATTATTATTATTATTATTATTATTATTATTAATGCAAAAATTTCAATTAAGGAAGAAAAAAAATTGTAACATTAAAAATAGAAATAAAGGGATTAGTAAAATATTCTAGAATATTATTAATTAGATTAAAATCTGGTTATATATTTCTAAAAAAATTTTATACATTCCTTTTTTTCAATATTTGGATTTTTCCCAAAAGAATTAGATATTTTCGAAAATTTAAACAAACTTCGAGATCCTATAAATTTCTAAACGGATCATATAAATTTCATTGTCAGTAGTATAAATAGTTTTCGTCAGACTTCAGTGGAAATATTACATTTTCAGTGGAAATGGCAATTTTTAGTAAGACAGCTATTTATTTCTACTTCAATCTTAATATCAGTCACTGTTACACTGTTTGAATAATTCAAAAATTTATTGCAAAAATTTCTGTCACGAAAATATTGAAATTTTCAGTTATTATTTAATTGGCTATTTTACATTGTTTATTTGCTATTGTTATTTTTGTGTGAAAAATGACTAAAAATTTCAATCATGTTTTATTGATTTTCAATGAAATTTTACTGATTCAAATCGTGAGAATATAATCACTGATAATTTTTGTAATTATTAAAAAATTAAGGAAAATTGTATTTTAAACTATTTCTATTTTTCTAATTACAAATATTTCTTTTTTAAAGATTAAAATAAATTTATTTTTTATTATTTAAATTTTCAAGGGCATTTGAGTAATTATGGTATCACAATTGTTTCGAAACATGTGTTTTAAAACGGTGATGTCATAATACCCTAAAGAGCCCTTAAATAATTTTATTTTAATTGTTTTGAAAATTAAATTTCTTTCTTCTTTCAAAATTAAATTTATTTTCTTTTTTCAAGATATTAATTTATTTTAAAAAATATTAATTAATTTCATGTTCTTTTTTCTAAATTTTAAATAATTTTTCTTTAGTTCTTCTGACTGTAACTAATTTAAATTTTAGGTTTTAAAAATGAAATTTTGTTTCATTCAAATTTTCAATTATTTGTTTTCATTTCTTCGTATTTTAAATCATTTTATTATATAAATGATAAAATTTTATGTTTCTCTTATTTTAAATATTCTTTTTTACATAGATAGTTTTTTTTATTTTTTGCAATAATTACACTTTATTTATTTCTTCTTTTAATATTTTCGTTTTTAAATATTTTTTATTTTAGCTTAAAAAAAAATTTTTTCTTCGACCTCTTTCCTTTACAGGGTTGTGTTCACGTAACTTTCACTTTCAACTTTCACAATAAAAATTTTCATTTTCATGTTCACTTTCAATTTCACCCAAAACATGTTAACTTTCACTTTTAATTTCACTAAAAATATTTTTACTTTCGATTTCACCTTAAAAATTTTCACTTTCACTAAAAACAATTTTAACTTCCACGCAAACAGTTTTCAGTTCTACTAAAAAGAATTTTTCACTTTAATTTTAGCGAGAAAATTTTCATTTTCACTTTTAACCTTCACTTTTATTTTATAATTATTAATAAAAAAATTTGATTCGATTTTCATTTGTTTAATTTGAAGAAATGAAAGTTGAAAGTGAAAATTTTTCTAGTGAAAGTGAAAGTTAAAATTTTGTAGGTGAAAGTTGAAAGTGAAAATTTTTTTGAGTGAAAGTAAAAGTTTCATGTGAAAGTTGAAAGTGAAAGTGAAATTTTTTTTTGGTGAAAGTTGAAAATGAATGTTGAAAGTGAAAGTGAAATTTTTTTTGGTGAAAGTTGAAAGTGAAAGTTACGTGAACGCGCCCCCAGGAAATTATTTTTGCAGAAAATTTGCAGCAATTTTATTTGAAAGCAAATTTCCTGAAAAATACAAGCTCCAAATCCACAAATTATTTTCTCCTAAATTGAAAACAAATTATTATAATGTAATAAAACATATTTCTTGACTCCATTCAAAATTAAATTTTATTGATTTTATTGAAAGAGGGTGAAACATGACAAATTAAGTCCTTCACTCACAAAATAAAAATAACCAAGTCATTAAATAAAATATTTATAATAAATAATAATCCTCTAATTATCCATTAATGAAAATTAACAAAATAAATTTGAATTAAAATTTTAATTAAAATTTTAATATTAATAAATATTAACATTAATATTAATAAATTTTATTTATTATCAAATAAATTGATAATTTCATATGCTAATTTTATTAATATTATTATTACACTATTATTAGAAATTTAATTATACTATTTAAATATTGAAACATTATTTAATGAAAATTAAAATTGTGCATTCAACTAAATTATAAATATAAACAATTATTTGACTCACAAATAAATGCCATCGATACTTGTTGAATTTTCCGACTTTATTGAGTATGTATAGAACCACATTAAAACGTGAACAACAGGTAATAACAAAAATATTAGGATTAAATAACAATGTATTCCAATTAAATAAGTTGAAAGCGATTCCATTTTTTCAAATTTTTCCAAATCCCAAAAAAATGTAACTGTTGCAAAGCAGATACAGAACTAAAAATTAAGAAACAAAAAATAGTAATAATTCCATAATGATAATAAAAATAATTAATTTAAAAAAAAACAATTTTATACGTTTTCTTTTAAATCAAAGTATAGATAAGAAATCAGGATAGACTTTTTAAAAAAAAATACCTGTTGTAAAAGTTTTAGTACAATGAATCCCCTTCCTGTTTAGGAGATGTTTTTCGTTGAATTATATATTGTACTTAAAATATTTTCACTAGCCATTGGAATTATTGAATTACAACTCATTTCAATTGTACTCTGTAAATAAATATATTTGTATATAAATAAAAAAAAATTATATAATAAATTCTTTTTAGATTTTTTAAAGTTAAAAAAACGGTAAAAGGAAAAACACTGTCTTTTAATTTTTAAAATATATTCGACCTGGTCTGCTTCGCCACCACCATTAGGTCACTTTAATAAAAAAAACTGTTTTCAAATATAAATTTAAAAATAAATAAATTTCAAATTTATATAAATCTAAAATTTTTTTAAAATTCTCTAAGTCTTAAATTCTTTATAAATGCGTATTTAAAAATTATTTCACAAATTTTTCATTATAAACATAAAGCTTATTTTTTTAGTGCACAAAAAATAAAAGTATAAATTACAAACTATTTATAAGAAAAAAAAGAATTTTTTACTCACCGTTTTTAAATGAAAAGTTATAAGTAAATTAAAAAATTATTTCCGAGTTCACAAATTTTGAAAAACTTGTATTTTTTCTCTTCCTTTTTAAATTACAATTTTAATGAGATAAAAAATTACTAAAATTAATATTTTAGATTTAATTCAGAAAAAACTGGTTTAAAGAAATAATTTAATAAAACTATTTTAATTTTAAAAAACGTAAGCGACTGTTATGGATCACTGTGGAAAACTTTCTAAGAAGTTCACGGAATTTTTCTACTTCAACACAAATGTCGAGTTTTATATCCTGCATTTTTTTTATTACATAATTATCACAATTTGTCAATAATAAAGCAATTACACTTCACTGTCAAGTTTTGTATTCTATTATATATTATTCTATTATATTTATATAAGAAAAATACTTTTTCGTAACCATAAAATATTGTTAAAAATCAATATTTCACGAGCAATTAAAAATTTATACTATTTAATTTTCTTTTCTTTTTTTGATCCCTGATTAAAAATCAAACTCAGACTTCAAATATTAAAAACATCAGATCCAATATTGCGGCTATAAAATTGTTAAAATCAGATTTCGGAAATTAAAAATAAATACTCAAATTCAATATTGAGAATAAAATAATTTTTACTTTAAAAAGAAAAATAGAATAAAATTATTTACTAGACTTGTATGAAATTTCATTTATTTTCACCTAAACTAAAAAAAAAATGAGAACTGTCTTAAATTTAAATTTCCAAAGGAGAAGAAAAGACATTCATTTTATGCAAAAAATTCTTCTTAAGAATTGTGCTACATTATTTTAAAATTCAGAAAAATTCCTGATCTGCAAATCAGTGAAACGAGCAAGTTTCCTGTAGATAGTAATTTGCAAGTTGGTTTTAACGAATTCACATAAAAAAAAGAGAGAGAGAGAGAGAGAAAAAAAAGAAATAAAGTAAAAAATCAAGCACTGCAAAAATCCTAGTATTGTTCCTTTTAAAGGCTTGATTTATGTGCATAATCGTCGAACGTCTAGAGATGAAAAATATCGAGTTACAAATTTTTCTCAATAGCAAAAATGCAAAAGCATCTCCCACTGTTCGTTTGTCATAGATTTTTCGAGACATTGGAATGAGAAGGAAACTTTTCTCTTTCACTGCTATTTGGTATGTCCAGAAGAAAATATATATTTAGCTTAAAACCGATATCTCCCTTTTTGAAATGACAACAAAAGACCACTGACTGGTTGGAAATTAGTTTGCGCTATATATTTCTTATATATACGTATTTCAAAAGGATAGTCTTAAATTAAAATTTTGCATTTTTCTTTTCTCATTCAAAAAAAATTGTTTAGGAAATTTAATATCAAATTGTAAATATTTACGCTCTACAATTTCATTCATACTGATTGTTGAAATTTTTAATTAAAGAAAAAGAAGATAAAATTTCTTTTTGTATACTTTTTAATACTTTCTGGCAACAATTCGGTTTTTTTTGGTAATAAATTCAGAAAAAGAATAATGCAAGCTACATCTATTTTAATCCACGATAAATCTAAAATTTATGATTAGTTTTCTTTTACGCTATTTATTTATTTTATCTGTACACGAGAATCCTGATTATAATTCACATAAGACAAATAAGTAAGAAAATTTATTTTCTCTATTATAGAGTATTATTAAATTAACTCGTAGGTGAAGATCTTATTTCCTCATTACTTTTTGCCTATTTTGTTAGTTCGTGATTTTATGTTTGAAAATAAACTTAGGTCAGGAGAGTTTCACCATTTTATCGAACGAAATGGGCGTAACATGAACGCCAATTTTAAGTTTCCTCGTTTCGTGGCAGCTGCCGACGTCATTTTCCTGCAGGTATGAAGCTTGAAATTTACAAAAGCTTGAATTTCCTGTAAGCTAACGAATCCCTTTATTTTTAATTGTATTTAAAAATAAATTTTCCCTAATGAATACTCAGTTTTACTCAATAGGTTTTTTTTCAAGTATAATATTGTTGAATATTGAAAATTTTAAAGAATTTCTAGTAGATTTGAACTCTCAATTTTATCGGGTAGGAAATTTAATATACGAAATACCGAATACTAAATGTTGCAAATTATCCTTTCCGTGAGAAAGTTAGACGAATTTTTAAATTTGTATAAATAGTATAAAAATTGAATTTTAGATCGATGGTAGAATCGAAAGAATTTAGTGAAGACTGCGTTGGTAAATTAATAGATTTTAGAAAGAAAGAGAATATAATTAATGATAATAAAATAATTGTATTGCATTTTTAATAACTTCTGGCTCGCTTCCGTTAGTTGGAGATGTTTCTCCAGGCAGGTTAGACGAGGGACTGAAAGAAAAAACGGAGCGCGCGACTTATATACCAGGCCAACGAGAGTGAGTGGTGGGGGAGCGAGACCTGCGCGTTCTGCGTGCGCAGTAGTCACTCTCGACTCTACCTGCGAGCTGCACGCGTCGACAATAATGAATCGTACCAGCTGCCACTGTTTCTAATTTGTAATCGATCTAAAAAAAAATTTGACACTCAACAGATTTTCAATTTGCACTATAAGTTCCATCAAAACGTGGAGAAAACAATCTAGTTTCCTTAGAGTAAAGTACTTTACTATTAGAGTAATTTCACAAAAATTTAGTTTACTTTTAAATAATTTACTGAAAGGTTATTAGATTTATTTAACAACCTTACGAAGCGACTGAAATCAGCAGTTTAATTTCATCGACAATTCCGTTGAAGTATACTACATCCACTGGGACTTATTGTCCTTTAGTTAATTAATTACTCCACAGAGAAGGCAACTGACCGGATCAATATTCGCGATCTAACCTTGTTTCCATTCGAGTTGTTCTCATTCGATAGTCAAAAACTAACCATTAAAAAATTTTCCCACTTTTTCTTTTAATATTAAACCTATTATGAATTTTTAATAAGATAACAGCTTGATAAAATTAATATGTTGATTATGTAAATAAATTATAAACTGTAAAGAGAATTTTTGAGCGATTGTTATAGGTAAAAAATAAATCGACAAGTACACAAAATATTTTTTTTTCTCCATAGAACACAATGTACATTTATTTCTTGTTTGGACTTAAATTCACATCATCACCTGGGGAATTGAAAATGCCTTAAGAAAGTACATATTTACAGGAAAAGTAGGTTTTTTTCCATGGTGAATTGTATAAAGAGAAAAAAGCATTTCAACAAAAGTAAGATTTCAGCTCTTTTGAAATGAAGGTTGACTATCTACCCAGGTTGACTTCTCCTGTACAAAGTCCACGCGTGAAGTCATTTCCATTTTTCAATATACCTTTGGGAATCCACCTTGCCATCGAATTTCAGTATACTGACATTCTCGTTTTCTGTGTTCTTTTTTTCTTTTCTTTTTTTTTTTTTATTCTAAAAAAAGCATGTCACAGTTTTCACAAAAATTCAACTATATATTTTCATGGCTAGAAATGTTTGAATACATTTCTCTAAAGTATATTTCCTTTGACACAAGGATGTATAAGGACTTTGACTCAATTTAGAACAAATAGTGAACACTTCTCTTGAACTAGCCTTTCCTGCAAAATTCTCATAAAAATTCTTTTCATTTTCTCGTCACTATTTTCTTCTCAAACAATTTTAATTTGGAATGACAAAATGTTTTGTGAAATTTAATTTTAAAATTTTATTTCAAAAATAGAATTAAGTGGATTTTTCTTCTCATTATTCTGTTTATGGATTTATAAAATTAAAAACTTTTTCCACAATTTCTTTTGCATTTTTAACTTGATGCTAAAAAAAAAAGAAATTTAATATAGCACGTTGACAGAAACTAAATGATTTTATCAATATAGAGTTTTGGGGGTTCATAACTCCAGGGGATTTACGTGCTATTTTCAATGGAATGCTATAAATTTTAAATTCGGAACTATTTCTAAGATCTTTGGTAAGCATGAAATTATTTTTTTACCGGACTTTGTAAATTTATTTTGAGTAACGATTTTTTTCCCCTAATAATAATTGACTCTAGGCAATTATTTTTTTATTTTTTCAACTAAATTTAATTTCAAAATTGAAACATCGAAAAGTTGAATATGCACAACATGTACTTTCTGTAGATTGGATAAATTGCAAGTGTCAATACAATTTACATCGTATTTCTTGCTAAATGCTGCACTTGGCACTGATGAATAGTTAATTAGTTTTCTAAATATAAAGACAATCGAAATGTTTGGCCGCACATTCCAGAAGTGAAATATAAAAACTAATTATTAACACTTAATTTAAAAATTCGATTTAAAAAAAATACCACATTGCAAATTTAGAACAAGTTTCTTTTTTTTTTTTTTAAAGAAGAGGGAAAAAATGAACAAAACAATATGTGGGCATAAAATTTAAAAATTAAGTATGAATAAAACATTATTTTGTTTTTATTTAAAAATTTCAGAAGCACTATTCTCATAAATAATCGTTCGTTTTTTTACTTTCCATATTTATCATTATCGCTGTCAGCTCACAGAGAAAAGAGAACAAGGCCAGAAGCAAAAATTAAAAAGTCAAAACGAAGAATGCATTCGGGGAAAAACGTAGATTACCTGCAAAATTCGACGCCGAGAGAAAGAGAGCAAAATTATACACACGACAAAAAAAAAATTGTTATGGATTAAAAATGTCACTCTCTTGTAAAAGAATTCTATCAGCAGAGATTACAATTGATTTAATGGACATTTAAGCGTCTTCACTGGAATAATTTACAACGATAAAAGCATGAAAATAAAGAGAAAAAAAAAGGAAAATACCATAGGAATAAATATTTTCTGAGAATTATTATTTGAATAAATGTAAAGAACTTTTTCTTACAAAGTGACATAAAGACCATTAAAATCTTGAATGAAAACTAAAACAGCGTTACAAGAATAACAAATAAAGTGAACTTTATTTAGTTTGCTTTTAAAAGGAATGATTGGAAGAATGACAAATTGCTGATAAAGAACGTTCTTCTTGTTTCACGCGCGCACACACACTAACCGAGTTTGTTTCATAAAGTTTCTCACTGTTCCGCTTCCACCTTTTGTCTGATAATGTCAAAGGTTTTTTTTTCTTTTTTTTTTTTGAAATAAATTTACAAATAAAAGGATTCATTGAAGTCTCTTTGGCCTCCTTTCAACACACCTTCGAGATTGTTTCAGAAAAGCTGCGCTACGCTATACCTTTAATGAACTTTTCGAGCGAAATACGATTCCTGTAATCAGCGCGCCTCCACACGAACCATGATTACACCCATTAAGGCACTATGACTGTAACGGTTAACGATTTGCAGAAATTGTTCAGAAATATAACTTTCTTATAGAATTTACTTTTTTCATCTCCTAGAGGATCAATAATTTAATTTCAAAGGAAAAAGAAATCACTAATAGAATATATAATTAAAATTGTTTAATTTTTGTAAAATTTCTGAGGATGTTGAGTGATGTTTCAAAAAAAAATCAATTTATAAATTTTTTATATCTCTCCGTTTGTTCTAAATAGAATGAATAATATTCTTTAAGTGTTTTTTTTTTATTTTTAATTGGTCACAAATTAATTTAGAATTTTCACGCAGTTCAGTTTCACAAACAAAGCAATCAAGAAACCGTCAATAAAGTGGTTGGAAGCCCTCTGGCATTGAACCAGCATAAATCAGTTCAGCCTCTAGTTTGAAGGTAAACAAAGTTTAGATAAAGGACCTTGTGTGGAAAAGGGAAAACAAGCAGGTAACTCTCTCTCTCCCTCTCTCTCTAATACTTGCTGATATTCCTACAAGCTTGGCTGTAATTACATTCCAAAAAACTCAAAAGTCAAAGAACATTGAATAGAATGTAACTAGAAAATTAATTATAATTTTGAAACAGTAAATCGTTGTGCTTAAGGAACAAGGACAAATTTATATTAATTTAATTAATTTCTAAAATGTACACTGTTAATTTGAAAGTATCAAAGTGTATACATATCAAATAGTAATGAAAATATTTATAAACATTTAAATAATAATATAATTTATCCTATTTAAATGTTTATCTAAACTATTAAAAAAAAATTTTTTTCTTCATAAATTAGAAGAATTCTTCTCTAATTTCGAATGATTATAATAACAAATTTAATGATTATTAATTACAACAGCAAAAAATGCTGTGCCATATATTATTTTGCAAATTTTATATTTCCAAATGCAAACATGAATAATTATTGAATAATTTTAGATTCAACAATTTTTAAATTAACTCATTAACTACATAATTAACAATTCGTTTTTCGCAAGAATTAAATTATTTCAAAAAAAATTTTAATAAAAAAAATAATTCAATTATTTTTATAAACAGTAAAATTCACGCCAGGAATTCAATTATTAAAATTAAAAAATATTGAATATTATAAATATTAAAAAAAAATTAAACAATTTTCTTAAAATTTCATGAAAAAAATCAATTGTTTAGAAATAATTTTTTTTTAATTTTTAACGAAAGTTATTTCATGAAGTTGTATTAAAATTAATTAAATTTTCGCAAAAATATTTTACTAGTTATAATTGAATTTTTTCGAAGAATTTATAAATAATTTAGAAAATGTTAATTGAATTTTTTTTAAATTTTCAAACGAATAAAGAAAAAAATTTATATATTTTAAAAGAAACGTTATAAAACAGAGTAATTAAATTATGTTTCGAAAGATTTATTAACATTGTAAAATATATTTCCATTTCTTTGACAAATTTTATAAAGAATTTAGGAAAAATTTTACGAAATTTATAAAATATAATTGAAATGTTTGTATTTTTTTTGCAAAGAATTAATTATTTAAAAAAATGAATTGTTTCAAAAGATTAATTAAAAATTTCAGAGGATAATAAGTATTTGCTCGTGAAATTTTCTAAAAATTTTCCTTAAAAATGATTGAATTTTCTAAATTATTTTACTTTTTTTTTAAAGAATTGAATTTTTGTGAAGAATTTTATTAAAATTTTTGAAACATCAAAATTTTATAATTTGCATAATAATTTTTCATAAAATTCTTGTTAAGAATAAAGTTATTTTTAAAAATATTAAAAAAAACATTCTTTTGAAAAATTAATTACTTTACTAATCAGTTAAATTCAACACACGAATTCAATTATTTTAAAACCATTTTAATAAAATTTTACAAAAAATTCGATTATTAAACAAAAATCATTAATTAATAATAATAATAATATTAATAATAATATTATAATTAATTGTATTCAAAATAAAATTATTTGAATTTTTGAAAGATTTATTAAAATTTTAGAAAATAATTGAATTCTTTTGACAAATTTTATAACGAATAAAGAAAAAAAATTGAATTAAAAAAAAACTTATTTATTGAATATAATTGAATTTTTGCAAAGATTTTACTATAAGGAAAGGAATTGAATTGTTTCGAAAGATTTATTTAAATTTAGAAAATAATAATTAAATTCTTTTGAAAAATGGTATAACAAAATTAAGAAAAACTTTACGAAATGTTAAAAATATAATTGCAACGTTTTTAAATTTTTTTGCATAGATTTTATTATTAAAAACTATAAATTGTTTTAAAAGAATTATTAAAATTTTATAAAAGAATGGAATTTTTTGCACAAAATTGACAAAGAATTAAAGAAAAATTGAATTCTTTCGTGAAATTGAAAAATTTACAAAATTTATTCAATATAATTGAATTTTTTGATAGATTTAATTATTTATAATCGTAATAAAATTTTTTCGAAGGATTTATTAAAATTTTGGAAAATAACTATTTGTTCGTGAAATTATATTGAAATTTTGCTACAAAATAATTGAATTTTTGCAATAATTTTACTATTTAGAAAACAAACTTAATTCTTTCGAAGACTGTTCTTATTTATGAAGATAATTGAATTTTAGTTGAATTTTCGAAATTTTGTAATTTGCATAATATTGTTTGATAAAATATTCTTGTTAAGAATTAAGTTATTTTCAAAAATTTTATAATAAAACATTCTTTTGAAAAATTCAATTTTTAGTAAAAACAGTAAAATTCATCGCTGAAATTCGAAAATTTAAAAACTATTTTAATAACATTCTTTTGAAAAATTTGATTCGTTTTACAAATAATAATATTTTTTGTGAGAATCCAATTATTTGCAATACAATTTTAATTAATTTTTCTCTAAAGAATTTAATTATTTAAAAAATGTGTTGATAAAATTCTTCAAATGATTTAAATTATTTTCAAATTTTTTGATCAAAACTTTGCGAGAATTTAGTAATTTTCAGTGCATTCATTTAAAATTAAAAACATTGAAAAAGAAAAAATTTATTAAGAAAGTTGAGAAGCAAACAAAAATTAATCTTTGAATTGGGAACATATATTCAAATACAACAAATATTAATTCGTTTCTTGAAAACTGTCTGTGAAATTTAATTTAATTTATCATATTTTAGAAAAAATTGTAACCAAAATCAGAAGAAATTTTTTTAAGATAGTCGAAGACAAAGAAAAAAAAATCTTACATTACCCAAACAATGAAAAATTAATGAAAAGAAATAAAATGATAATATTAGATATTTGACTGTCACAATCACAAATAAATAATTTCCCTTTACATTATTTGTCTAGTATATATAAATGGGTAAAATTTCTAAACTCAAGAAAAGTAAAAACCCCTTTTTAAAAGTGTCAAACTATTCTTAAATAAACAAGTTTTTACACGCTTCTGCAGAGTAGAAAAATTATAAAAACTTCTTTATTATCTTGAGACATATTTTTATGTCAAGTGTGTTCTATTCTTTCTTTTTTTTGCAAAAAAAATTGCTCAGATTACTACTAAGGTATATACAACGGTTAATATATCTTTCTCGAGTAATTTCAGTGAAAGCTATACTTTTATTCGTTCATATTGAAACAGCAGTCTGTGAAAAGATAATTTTTGTAATTGCAATAACAAATTAGGATATTTCGGGAAGCCTGGACACTCATTCCAATTTTGTTGCCACCTGCGCTGAAAATGTAATGAGCAGAAATTGCTTTTCAAATCAATTTGCTCGCAATGTAGTATTAATGAAATTCTTCCAATTAGCAAGAGTCATTTGATTTTCTTCTCTATCAAAATTTTTCTAAATGTTAAAAGAAACTGAATTAATATAATAATAATAATAATAATAATTAGAAGTATAATTAATAATTAGAAAAAAAATTTAAATGAATTCATTTCATTTTTGTAAAAAAAAATGTACAATACTTTTGCACTTAAAATATATTACAACTGATGTTACGATAAAAGGAATAATTTAAACTTAAATTGCACGAAAAAAAATGAATGGTAAAAAATATGATACCCTTGAGAAATATTCTGTTTTTTTTTGGTCGAATCTCTACAATCCACTTTCTGTCATGTAAATTTTTTATTTTAATTAAAAATCTTTTTAACTAGCTCTTCTTCAATATTATAGAGATCAGAAATTTTTATTTGCGTTAAACGACATAATTTAAATGAATCTTTTGCTGCCTTATAGTCATTTTAATAAGTGACAAAAGCTGAAAAAAGTGTTTCTCGGTTGCTGATACACATAATGAAATTTAATTTCTTATTCGCCGAGAAAAATGTTCTTTGTGAAGAAAGTAGCTTTTTGAAAAATGTCTTTGAAATTTTAAAATTGTTATATTTCATTGTGATGAAATGAAAAAAAATCCCTTCTTTTAAAAAAGGAATGTAGTTTTTTTTATTACTATCTAAAAATAGAATGTGAAACTTTATTAATGATATTCGACTCTTGATTATCGTACAAAATGATGCTTATGTTCTTCTCATTTTCGACTTCAAGTTACCAGGTTGATTATAAATTGACGAAATTCAAAATTCCCTCTATTGTAATTATTAACATGGTATTTCATTATAATGATATCCTGGTGATGTGGAATTTTCCAGAAATTTAATAATTCAGAATTCGACGATCAAATTTTTTACTAATACGGGTAAATGAAATCAGAATGAGAGCAAAAAACATAAATTACGAAATACCATGAGAATTATTCGAAAACACGAAAATAATATTTACGTTTAAAAAAAAATGTTATAGATTCGTAATCATCGACGATGAAATATAGAAAAGATTCAAAACAGTATAGCCTCTTTCACGTAACAATATTGAAAAACAAATTTGTAAACCGTAAAACAAATTGCGAGCCAATAATTTTACACTCACATTGTAGAAACTGATAAAAGTAAAACTAATTTCATTAAGCATTTTCAATTGAAATTTAATTTCACACACAGTCATGAATTACTGATCAATTTTAACTGTTGCGCGCAAGAAATATGTTTCACGCAGGTGAAATTGCGGTAATAAAGCCGAAACAAGCGAATGTAATGTTCCCAGTGCCACTGGATTCACAAGAAGAAAAAAAATTACTTACTAAAGTGAAAAAAAATTTTATGCCCCACTTTCATTTAAATATTGTTGTTCAAAAATTTATGAATAAGAAAAACTTTACGGTTTATGAAATTATAATTGCACACATACACTGTAGATTTGATTAATTTCAAGTTTACTAGAGACCATTTGGAATATTTCAAAGTTTATGCAATAAAATCCTGATTTTTATTTCTTTTATTTTTTAACGAAAGTCTTCTGTCAATTTACTAAACAATAATATTAATGGCAAAAAGATTGCAAATTTAGCAGGACAAAATTTTTGCATTTTCTAAAAAATTTTCGTAAACTTTCAGAAAAATTGACTCGTTAGGGGTCTGCTTGAGATTTATTCAAGCTGATTAACATCGGTTGGCAAATTTTAGAAATGTCCCCAACCAATCTACCAAGCTGTAATGGTTACTGCTCGTAAACAGTTGTTCTTCAAAGTATCCAAATATTACTACCACGAGATCAATGAGGGGAATATTCTCTAGTCTACCTTCCAATATTGTCGCATCAGAGGATCTTTTCAACAAAGCATGAAATTAAAAAAAAATAAATTTGCAAATTTTTTTCTTTGCTGTAAGGTTTTTAGAATGATTGACAACGAATAAAAGTTCAAAATGGCGGTTCCAATATGGCGGATATTTTAAATGTTAATGCTAAAGTGTACTCGGAGTGGAATGTGTAATTTCACACCACTTTCACATGACTTTTATTCTACTTTCACTTTCACTAAATATATATTTCACTTTCACTTAAAATTTAATTTCTACTCCAATTGAACATCACATTTACTCCACATTCACTAAAAAGTTAATTTTTACTCTAATTTCATTTCACTTTCACTCCATTGTCACTCAAAATTTTTTATTCACTGAATTTTTACTTTACATTCACTCTACTTTCACTGAAAATTATTTTTCCATTAATTTTCACTTCACTTTTACTCCACTTTCATTTAAAAATTTTTTTTTACTAAATTTTCACATCACTTTCACTCAAAATTTAATTTCTACTCCAATTTCACTTCACTTTTACTCCACATTCACTCAAAACTTAATTTTTACTCCAATTTCATTTCACTTTCACACAAAAATTTTTTTTAATTGAATTTTTACTTCACTTTCACTTAAAATTTAATTTCTAATCCAATTTAACATCACATTTACTCCACATTCACTAAAAAGTTAATTTTTATTCTAATTTCATATCACTTTTACTTCACTATCATTTACAATTTCTGTTCACTAAATTTTCACTCTATTATCACTCAAAATTTTTTTGACAGAATTTTTACTTTACTTTCACTTAAAATTTAATTTCTACTCCAACTGAACATCACATTTACTCCACATTCACTAAAAAGTTAATTTTTACTCTAATTTCATTTCACTTTCACTCCATTGTCACTCAAAATTTTTTTTTCACTGAATTTTTACTTTACTTTCACTCTACTTTCACTGAAAATTGTTTTTCCATTAATTTTCACTTCACTTTTACTCCACTTTCATTTAAAAATTTTTTTTTACTAAATTTTCATATCACTTTCACTTAAAATTTAATTTCTACTCCAACTGAACATCACATTTACTCCACATTCACTAAAAAGTTAATTTTTACTCCAATTTCATTTCACTTTCACACAAAAATTTTTTTTAATTGAATTTTTACTTCACTTTCACTTAAAATTTAATTTCTAATCCAATTTAACATCACATTTACTCCACATTCACTAAAAAGTTAATTTTTACTCTAATTTCATATCACTTTTACTTCACTATCATTTACAATTTCTGTTCACTAAATTTTCACTCTATTATCACTCAAAATTTTTTTGACAGAATTTTTACTTTACTTTCACTTAAAATTTAATTTCTACTCCAACTGAACATCACATTTACTCCACATTCACTAAAAAGTTAATTTTTACTCTAATTTCATTTCACTTTCACTCCACTTTCATTTAAAATTTCTTTTCACTGAATTTTTACTTTACTTTCACTCCACTTTCACTGAAAATTGTTTTTCCATTAATTTTTACTTCACTTTTACTCCACTTTCATTTAAAAATTTTTTTTTACTAAATTTTCATATCACTTTCACTCAAAATTTAATTTCTACTCCAATTTCACTTCACTTTTACTCCACATTCAATCAAAACTTAATTTTTACTCCAATTTCATTTCACTTTCACACAAAAATTTTTTTTAATTGAATTTTTACTTCACTTTCACTTAAAATTTAATTTCTAATCCAATTTAACATCACATTTACTCCACATTCACTAAAAAGTTAATTTTTACTCTAATTTCATATCACTTTTACTTCACTATCATTTACAATTTCTGTTCACTAAATTTTCACTCTATTATCACTCAAAATTTTTTTGACAGAATTTTTACTTTACTTTCACTTAAAATTTAATTTCTACTCCAACTGAACATCACATTTACTCCACATTCACTAAAAAGTTAATTTTTACTCTAATTTCATTTCACTTTCACTCCACTTTCATTTAAAATTTCTTTTCACTGAATTTTTACTTTACTTTCACTTTTAATTTCTACTCCAACTGAACATCACATTTACTCCACATTCACTAAAAAGTTAATTTTTACTCTAATTTCATTTCACTTTCACTCCACTTTCATTTAAAATTTCTTTTCACTGAATTTTTACTTTACTTTCACTCCACTTTCACTGAAAATTGTTTTTCCATTAATTTTCACTTCACTTTTACTCCACTTTCACTCAAAAAATTTTTTTTTACTAAATTTTCACTTCACTTTCACTTAAAATTTAATTTCTACTCCAATTTCACTTCACTTTTACTCCACATTCAATCAAAACTTAATTTTTACTCCAATTTCATTTCGCTTTCACACAAAAATTTTTTTAACTTGAATTTTCACTTCACTTTCACTTAAAATTTAATTTCTACTCCAATTTAACATCACATTTACTTCACATTCACTAAAAAGTTAATTTTTACTCTAATTTCATTTCACTTTCACTTCACTTTCATTTAAAATTTCTTTTCACTAAATTTTCACTCTATTGTCACTCAAACTTTTTTTTCACAGAATTTTTACTTTACTTTTACTCCTCTTTCACTTAAAATGTTTTTTCTTGAATTTTCACTTCACTTTCACTCCACTTTCACTCAAAAAAATTTTTTTTACTAAACTTTCACTTCACTTTCACTTAAAATTTAATTTCTACTCCAATTTCACTTCACTTTCACTCCACATTTACTCAAAATTTAATTTTTACTCCCTTTTCATTCCACTTTCACAAAAAAAAATTTTTTTACTAAATTTTCACTTCACTTTCACTTAAAATTTATTTTCTACTCCAATTTCACTTCACTTTCACTCCACTTTAACTCAAAATTTAATTTTTACTCCCAATGACTACCAATGAAGTAAAGGTGTAATGTAAATAAATTTTGAGTGATAGTGGAGTAAAAGTTTAGTGAAATTAAAGTAAAAATAAATTTTAAGCGAAAGTGGAGTGAAAATATTTTGGGTGAAAGTCAAGTGAAAAAAAAATGTTGAGTAAAAGTGAAAGTGGAGAGAATCTGAAGTGAAAATAGAGTGCAAAAAAAATTGAAAATGGAGTAAAAAATATTTTGTGTGAAAGTGGAGTAAATAAAATTTTTAGATGAAGTGAAAGTGGAGGGAAAGTGAAGTGAAAATGAAGTGAAAAAAATGTTTGAGTAAAAGCGAAAGTGGAGTGGAAATTAAATTTGATTGAAAGTGAAGTGAAAGTGGAGTGAAATGATTTTACAACAACGTAGAAAAATACTTTTCGTAATTCAATAGATTAATATTTTTTAAATTCTTGTTCGGCTTTTTCTGTGCTCTCACATTGACGTCAATCATAATTGCATGTCTAATTTTTTTCTTATTACCAAAAACCATGATTAGTAATCATGTGTAATGATGACTCGATAAAATCCCTCCACAGTGACTTATCATCTTTTCCTTCCTATAATTATTATCCATCCCCTCAATAAAAACTCTAGCAGTTATTTATTTACTTTTTGCAGTATTCATTTTCAGATTCAATTAAAAATTTGAATACATTTTTAACAAAAGTATCTGCTATATGTGTATGAAAATGAAAATTGAATTTCATTTTACTTTGTAGCTATATAAATAAAGAATAGTGGATAGAGAGGGAAAAAAACAAAATTTAACGAACGAGGCGTGGATTTGAATCTTTCAATGTTTGTCCCCTGGTAAATGTAACGCGTGTGCAATGTATGAACTAATTGACCACGTGAGCACAAAGGAGAGTATTGTTGGTTGGTTAGGTCTCCGGTTATCCTCGGTACAAAGACACAGCCAACCGACCATAGATTTCGTGAACAATGACAAGGCGCAAGATACGATGACTATATATATTCACTTCGACAGATCGACGTCTATTCTACTAAATAGCGAAGGGGGGTTCTGTTTGTCTGTCATTGTGACGAACCTCAAGTACAATACTTTCCAATTTAAACGCACAATTATTTTTTTACAAATAAGAGATTATTGCAAAAAAAAATTTTTCTAATTTGAAAAAAAGGTACAATTTTTATATTGTATACAAATAGAAAAAGAAGTGAGGATATAGCAAATATTTTTTCTCACATACAAACTTATCGATGATTTTAAGCCTTTGAAAAATCCAATTCCAGTTAGATTTGTTTCGTGCAAAATAGCTTTCTTTAAAGATATCGGTTTGTATCGGAATACGTAGAGAAAATGTGAGATGCTTCAAGATTCGTTCTTTTCCTCTTGCGATACTATATTTTCACTTCTTAAAAAAAAACAAAAATGAGAAAAACAAACACTTTTCAATTTTTCTGTTACAAAAGTCTATTTTAATGATTTGCATAATATTATCCAACTCTCCTAACGTATAACAAATTTTGAACAAAAAAGTGATTCATTATTATTTTACAAAAATGTACATTAGTTTTTATTCCGCTCTAAATTTCTCGATTGCGTGATACTTATTCATTGGAAAAAGATGAACAAAAAAAGATTTTCTTTTTTCACTCGAGAGCCTGGAAATAAGTTTTGGACTCGGAGTCTATGAAAAATAGTAGTTTTCAATCAATTTTATTTTTATTACAAATTGTTTTAGAATTTTGCAAGGAAAATTAGTAGTTAATGAATTCTAAAGGTGGTGAAATGTAATAGAGAAAACAAAAAAAAAATAAATAAGAGAGAAGTGTAAACCAAAAGGGGGAAATTTTTTAAAATTATAACAAAACAATGTCACTTCACTTTCATTCAAAAATTTATTGTTTTTCAAAATTTATTTCCACTCTATTTTCACTTTACTTTCACTCGAAATTTATTTTTCCTTCAATTTCACACTACATTCACTCAAAATTTATTTTCACTCAATTTTCACTTCACTTTCACAAAAAAATTATTTGTACCCCTATATCACTCAATTTTCACTTCACTCTCACTCCAAATTTATTTTCATTACACTTTTACTTCACTTTCACTCCACTTTCACTAAAAAAAAATTTTCACTGACTTTTTACTTCACTTTCACTCAAAATTTAATTTCTATTCCTATTTCACTTCACTTTCACTCAAAATTTAATTTCTACTCCAATTTCACTTCACTTTCACTTAAAAATTAATTTCTACTCCTATTTCACTTCACTTTTACTACACTTTAACTTAAAATTTAATTTTTATTTCCACTATACTTTACTTTCAGCCCACTTTCACTCAACATATTTTTTTTACTGAACTTTCACTTCACTTTCACTCAAAATTTAATTTCTATTCCTATTTCACTTCACTTTCACTCAAAATTTAATTTCTATTCCTATTTCACTTCACTTTCACTCAAAATTTAATTTCTACTCCAATTGCACTTCACTTTCAACCCACTTTTACTCAACATATTGTTTTACTAAATTTTTACTTCACTTTTACTCAAAAATTAATTTCTACTCTTATTTCACTTCACTTTTACTACACTTTTACTCAAAAATTAATTTTTACTCCTATATCACTTCACTTTCACTTCACATTTACCCAAAATTTAATTTTTTCTGCAATTTAACTCCACTTTTACTCAAAAAAATTTTTTTGCTAAATTTTCACTTCACATTTACCCAAAATTTAATTTCTTCTGCAATTTAACTCCACTTTTACTCAAAAATTTTTTTTTTTGCTAAATTTTCACTTTACTTTCACTCAAAATTTAATTCCTACTTCTATTCCACTTCACTTTTACTCCATTTACACTGAAAAATTTTTTTTTCTGATTTTTCTCTTCACTTTTACTTAAAATTTAATTTGTACTCTAATTTCACTTTCCTTTTAGTCCACTTTTAGTCAATATTTTTATTCACTGAATTTTTACTTCACTTACACTCAAAACTTATTTTTTACTTTAATTTCACTTCACTTTCACTCAAAATTTAATTTCTACTTCTATTTCACTACACTTTCGCTCCACTTTTACTTAAAAACAAATTTTCATTGAATTTCTATTTCACTTTCCCACAAAATTTACTTCTATTTCACTTCACTTTTGCTCCAGTTTTAATAAAAAAAAAAATTTTTACTGAATTTTCAATTCACTTTCACTCTACTTTCACTTAAAACTGAATTTTTACTTTAATTGCACCTAGCTTCCATGCAAAATTTATTTTTATTACACTTTTACTTCAGTTGCACTCAAAATTGTTTTTCCCTGAATTTTTACTTCACTTTCAGACTACTTTCATATCTAATCAAATTTTATTTCATTATTACTTTTCTGCTATACTAATTTAGAATCCTTAAGATTTATCAACAAAATACTAAAATAAAAATAAAGTGGAAATAAATTTTGAGTAACTGTGAAATAAAAACGGAGTGAAAAAATATTTTGGGTGAAAGTGTATTGGAATTTTAGTGGAGATAAATTTTGCATAAATGTGAAAGTGGAGTGAAATGAAAATGAAGTGAAAGTGAAGTGAAATAGGAGTAGAAATTAAATTTTGATTAAAAGTGATGTGTAATTTCAGTGAAAACAATTGTTTTTAAGTGATAGGAGAGTGAAAGTCAAGTGAAAGTGTAATGAAAATTCAGTTTAAAATAATTCAAGTAAAGATGAACTGAAAATTCAGTGGATAGAAATTTTGAATCAAAGTGGAGTGAAAGTGAAGTGAAAGTGAAGTGAAATTGGAGTAAAAATGAAATTTTGAGTGAAAGTGGAGTAAAACTGAAGTGAAAGTCCAGTGCAAAATAATTTTGAGTGAAAGTGGAGTGAAAGTGAAGTGAAAGTGAAGTGAAATAGGAGTAGAAATGAAATTTTGAGTGAAAGTGAAGTGAAAATTTAGTAAAAAAAATTGTGTTGAGTGAAATTGGAGTGTTTTAAAGATTTAATAAAATAGTTGGTATTAAATTTAAAAATGTTTGTTGCTGTACAAAATTATATACGATATTTGCTCTAAACATTTTTTTTTTGTATAAAATTTGAAACAAAAATTTCCAACAGTGTAACTAATTTTCAAGACTAAGGACTAAATTGCATGGGGATTAATTTATTTAAGAAATCCTGGGAAGTAATCAATTATCTTTGAATTTATAATTAGCATTATAATTGAACGTATATTTGAGATTAGAAACGCTTCCTTCGTGGGAACGCGCAAAGACAAGGTACTTGATGATGAGATGATAACCGATCTACGGGATTTCTCCTTGTTTCTCATCACTGGCAATATACTCTCTCTCTCTCTCTCTCTCTCTCTCTCTCTCTCTATACACATATATATTTGGATGCTGGGGTGAAATCCCGCGCGCGCACACACATCCCTGTTGAATTTCTGCTCTAGAACGACAAGCTGGAAGACAATTGCAAAGTGAGGAAGGGCGAGAGTTTGGTTCACATTTGAGGCGCGCAAACGTGTTCGGCTTCTCTCGTACTGGTCCGAACACATTACATCCCGGACTCTCGGATAAATTCGGCACACAAAGTTGTTTCATACCGGCGCGAACTCTCCGCTTGGAAAGCTCGTTTTCTATTTCGGTTTTCGTTCGAGAAACTACACGCTCGTGCTATACTCGCATAAATACTATTAATCCCTATTCTATTCTTTCAAATTTAATAACAATGCTCCATTTTTCGACGAATTGGATTTTATAATTATTTTTGTAAAAAAAAAAAAAAAATAGAATACAATTTACAAGGAAAGAACTGGTGAAATATTTTTCCGAACAATATATTTGCAAATTGCGAAATAGTGTCAAGTTAAATTTACAACCCCCCCCTCTATCATCGTGTTTGGAAAATATATTGCGTTTTTATTTTTGTTTTTTAAATTCAGATGCTTTTTGTATTCTGTTGGCAGTTTTGAAAAATTAGAAAAGAGGGGAGAGGAAATTATTTATGTGTGAAACAAACTTGATGGAATTAATTAATTCCATGAGTGATTGCTTTGAGAAAAGTTGAAGGAAAAATAAAAAGAAAAAAAAAGGTAAATAAGTGCGAATTGGAAGTGAAAAGTGAGAAGTGATAAGAATAATTTGAAATGAGAGAACTGTATTAATATTCTGAAGGGTGTGTGGAGTGAATCGCCTGAGGAGGAAGTGGGTACCGAGAGTAGTATACGATTTCCGTATCGCGTTCCGAATACGTGATGTGCACTTCCCTAGACACGACGAATTCTCTAGTTGGTAATCTCAGCGAGAATTCAGACTTGTTCGCGTTCGTGCGTCCTAATTTAAAATCAAACTGCTCCCATTTAGTGTCATTGGATGATTTTTTTAGTTGTGAAAAAATTAAATATGAATTGGTTGAATTTTTAAATTTATTTCACGTGTAATTTTTTTTTTTTTTTTTTTTAGGGGGGGAAATTTTATGAAAGTATTTTTTTTATATTAATTTTAATTCCACTGCGACGGAGAATAACTCAATGGACATTTGTCAGATGGGGATGACGATACGTTTAGGAAGCACGTAGGACCCTCCATCTTCCTCGTTTCGGAGATGAGGCACTATCTGGGATTTACGGCTCTCACCTTTGCCTTCCTCCTCCAGCTGGCGAGCCGCGTGACACTCGTCAGTGCCGGGGAACAAGGTATATAAAAGAATCCATCTCATTAAAATAGAATTACAACATTTTTCTTTTTCTTTTTTTTTCTTTTTTGAAAATAATTCATTCCAATGGAAATGTTTCCAATGAACTGAATTACATTCCTAGAATAAAAGGAGGAATTTTCGAGTAATATTTCTAGAAGAGATTTACTATATTTTCTCGGAGAAAATTATTCGAAAAAAATCCAAGAACTTTCAACTGACAGTTTTTTTTATTCTCCCGTCACTCCTGACACACTTTTTGCATTTTTGCGAAATCTTCATCGATACTATTTTTCTAATTCTTTTTCAAATTTTTTTTCAACATTTTTGAAAAAATATTAATGACGAAAGTTAAAAAAACATTTTTATTTTTACGATGTTTTCTATTCAAAAGAATCCAAGGACAGTTGACAGTTTTCCATAATCCTGATTCCTGATTCTTTTTTCGAAGGTAATTTTCAATCAATTATTAATTTTTTTTAAAAGCTTTCTCCGAGCAAAAAAAAACAAATATTCTTATTTATCCGCTAAAAAGAATTTTAATCATTGACAGTTTTCTATTCGAGTCGAAGGACAGTTCTTCGAAACTCATGTAACTCTCAAAGTCTCAATTGACACTTTTGACGTCTTTTTTGCATTGCACCATTTAATTGTTCGGAAAATGTCATTCAAGATTTAAATCGAAATTCAAAATTGCAAAATGTTCCTTTTTGAGGAAATATTTTTTGCTAACGATACACAATATGGCTTCCGCAATTTTAATCCGAATTTCTCAATATGCGGTTCTATTGACAATAGTTTCTTATGGTGAACAAAAAAGTCCAGTCGGAGAAAAACAATATAAAGGGAAAGCTTTTAAAAGACGCATTTAATTAATTAATTAATTAACTTTTAAATTTACCGTGGTAAATAAAGAATTACAAAAACCGCTCTCTTTCTCTCTTCAATGAACATTTTCCGCTTTTGTGGAAATTCGCCTTTTTAAGTTTTCTTTTTAGTCACAAGTTTTAAGTCAATATTAGTGTTTAACGTCATCAAAGCGTTTACGAATTTTTTAAAGTTCTTCCACTTTTTTCTCCACTGACATTTAGTTTTCGCATTTTTCAATGAAGCTCTACCACTTTTTCTTTTTTTTTGTAAAAGGGTAAAAATTTCTTTAGACATTTTTTAATTTCAAAAAGCAATCTTTTTTTGTGCTTCATAAAAAATTGTACATTTGGTGATTAAAAATTTCCAGTTTTAAATAAATTTCTATCGTTTAAAGACAGTTTAACAAAAAAAAATTGATAAAATATTCTTTTTATAAAAATATAATATATATTATATTTAATAATTAATTAATATATTTATTTATTTTTCATTAACTTTATAAACAATAATTTTGTTTAAAAAAATTATCGTACATTGTTGACATACAAAAAAATATTTTTACATTCATAAATGTAAATATTATTTATATTTTTAATTTCTTTTATTTTCTGTTTTATTTATTTTTCAATAACTTTATAAACAATAATTTTGGTTAAAAAAAATATCGTACATTGTTGACATAAAAAAAATATTTTTACATTCATAAATGTAAATATTATTTATATTTTAATTTCTTTTGTTTTATTTTTTCTAAAACCATTATTTATCAATTTATCAATTTCGTTATCAAAACGATTACGAAATTCCTTAAAGTTACCACTTGAAGAAATAAATGGTCAGATACTGAAGCAAGTTTCCAGATTGCGCTGCTCAGTAATTTTTTTCTTTGCTAAACACAGAAACTATATTGTTTTTAGTTTTAATAAAAAAGGTTACTCAACTTTTTTTTACACAATTGATAAAATAATGATAAATATATAAATAAATAAACCAATAATATTGTGTTTATTCCTTTTTATATAAAATAACAGGGCTCGGATTGTGCGACTTTTTCCGACTTTTCTAATAGTTTAATAATAGTTAATAGTTTAAATTTGTGGGGAGAATTTTAAAAAATTTGAAAATAATTGAATTTATACGATGAATTTTCTTATTTTTTAAGATAATTGAATTTTGCAAAGAATTTTATCAGAACTTTTGAGAATAATTAAATTTCCATGATGAATTTTATTATTTATGAAGATAATGATAATTTAGACGAGAAATTTAAAAAAAAATTGTTGAAAATAATTGAATTTCTACAAAGAATTTTATTACTTTTGAAAATAAATAAATTTCTAGGATGAATTTTATTATTTATCAAGATAATTACAAATGTACAGAAATAAATAAATAAATAATTGAAATTCTGACAAGAATTTTATTAAAATTTTTTGAAAGTAGTTGAATTACAGAGAAGAATTTTTTTATTTATAAAGATAATTGAATGTTTGAACAGATTTTTTTAAAAATGTTTAAAAGTAATTGAATTTTGAAGAAGAATTTTGATATTTATAAAGATAATTGAAATTTTGAGAATTAAAAAAAAATTTTTTGAAAATAATTGAATTTCTGACAAGAATTTTCTTACTCTTGAAGATAATTGAATTTTGCAAAGAATTTTAACTGAACTTTTGAAAATAATTAAATTTCCATGATGAATTTTTTTATTTACGAAGATAATGATAATTTGACGAGAAATTAAAAAAAATAATTAAAATTCTGCGGAGAATTTTATTACTTTTGAAAATAATTGAATTTTTATGATAAATTTTATTATTTTTAAAATTTTGATGAGAAATTTAAAAAAAAAATTTTTTTTTAAAAATTTTTGCGAAAGAATTTCATCATTTTTGAAAATAAATGAATTTTAGAGAAGAATTTCATTATTTATAAAGATAATTGAAATTATGACAGGCATTTTATTAAATTTTTTTTAAATAATTGAATTTCGGAAAAGAATTTTATTATTTATAAAAATAATTCAAATTTTGAACAGATTTTTTTTAAATGTTAAAAATACCTAATTAAAATTTTGCCATGCATTTTATTAAATTTTATTAAATATTGTTTTAGATTGTTTGATGTTAAAGTACTTGTTGGCGAGAAATTTGATTTTTTAAACAATTTTGACAATTTCGTGTTTCTTTTTCTGTATTTTTTCCCTAAAATTTCATTTGACTTTTTTCCTACTTTTTCGGAAATTTTATGCGACTTTTCGTGAATTTTGTTGTGAATTTATGCGACTAAAGCGACTTTTTTTGAGTCTTAAAAACGATCCGAGCCCTGAAATAAAGAATTTTATTTAAATTTTTTGATTACTTTCTTCTTCTTATGAATTTTTGATTGTTGATTCATTAAAATTCATTGACATAAAAAAAACAAAAATTTAAAATTCCATGTAGTGTAAAAATGCGCATTTTCTCACCACAATGCCCATATGGCGTCTCTAGTATTTTCTGTCCACTTTTTTTTCTTCTCCTGGCGCCATATGGCATTCTTGGCACTCAAGAGTTAAAATGACCAGGTTAAAGATTGTTTACGACATCATAAGTCAATTTTAATTTCTAAAAGTAATTAAACAATTTTTCAATGTTGCTTTCCATGACAAGAAAAAACAATATTCCGTTTCATTAACTTTATAAACAATAATTATGTTTTAAAAAAATATTCTACATTGTTGAAATAAAGAAAAAAAAATGCACATTGATGAAATAAAAAAAAAATATTTATACATTGATGAAATAATAAAACAAAAAATTCCAACATAGAAAAAACTTTTTAATTTAAAAACAGGAATTTTTTTTCATCAGTTGAAATTATCTATATAATCTGCCTACAATGAATCATGAGTGCATATAGAAAAGTTAAAAGTTTTAAAACTGATTGCATTCCGGGTTAGAGAAGTGAGTTTGAATTTGCTGACGTAGTATAAGAAAAGTTGTGTATGTGGAGAGGGAGAGCAATTTGTTCTGATAATAAATTTTTGTCTGACGACTAAATCAATGTGTTAGTTCGAAACGATCTGTTGGGCAACGTTAGTGGCTCAACATAATAACAGGAGTCTCTGTTCCGGACTTTCCACTAAAGCATCTAATCGATTTTCACTTGAAACTGTCCAAAACGTATATATATAAAACTATACCTGAATTCCGGAGATTAAAATTATAGATTATTTTATACATCATTAAATTAAAATTTTTTGCCCCATCATAAATTAAATTTCAGTCTTGCATAAAATTTATATATACCGCCAATATTGAGCTATTAAGACAAGAATATATTTAATTTATTTTTTTTTTAAACGGAAAATTAATTAAAAATAAACGAATGGAGAAAAATATTCATTTTTTTTTTGTAAATTGGAATGAAATTGTCGGTTTGATTTTAATCAATTGATAGAAGATTATATTGCCAATCATTCTGTTGTGGTTTCGTTTTCATCATGTGTATAATATTCGTAAAAAAAAAAAATTTACTAAAACGAATTAATAAAAAAAAAAGGATATTTCATTTTTAAAAAAACCAAAAGAATTGAGAAAAATTTAAAAAAAAAATGTTTTAAAACAATTTTTAATCACAAACACAGGTCAAAGCACTTTCACATGTTTCATTGCCTTGACATTTTCAGTAGAGAAACAACGTTTTGGTCAGACAGAATCAATCTCACGCAACACTTATACTGCGTTCGTTTATATTTTATTTTACATTTCGTCAGAGTACTTTGTTGTAAAAGAATAACGTTTTTTTTAAATTATTATTTTTCTCAATCTGTAACGGTTTTTTTTAACACTATTTTTTTTTAACAATTTGCATTTAATTTTTTCTTCTTCAAAATAATAAGGAAGAATAAAACGCAATATTTTTGTTTTATTTTCTCAAGTAAAAGTAAAGAAAATTGTTAGAAAAAAAAAAACTAACAATCATTTTTCACAACAAGCCACAGAGTTTACGTTGCCAGGAGATAAAATCTTCTCATTTTCACCACATCGCGTTTTCATATATTTCTCGCTTTTTTTGTTTTTCTGAGTGACAATAGTAACATTTTCTTATTCAAATATTGCTGTTTTTTTAAATACATTCTTATCCTTATTCTTAGCTCTCAATTTAATATTTCATTTTCCAAGATAATTGACAACGTTGTTGAGATAATATAGGGTATTTTTTTCAAGGGAAACAAAAAAATGATAATTTAATTGAAAACATTTTATCACTAAAATTATATCAATTAAATAGAAAAAAATTGCTCATTAATTAATATGATAGAAAGGATAAATAGAAGGGGAAAAAAATGGGGAAAAAACATTTTAATATAATTAGTCTTCTGTTGGAGAATTATTTTCTCTAATTAGTATATAAAGGTTTTACACAATATATAACAATTTTTTTTCATATTCCTCTTTCATTTAAAAATGCGCTTTTATACATACGCTTTTAATTATAATTGCTAAATATTTTAAAGATAGTTTTTAACTTCACAATTCACATTGTGTTTAAAATACAAAATTTATAATAAACCTGCATTTTATCTCTTGATTTAATTAGACTTTTTTATTAACATTTAAAAGTGAAAGAGGTTTTTAGACTTCAATTTTAGTGCAATTAAAATGTAACACAACAGAGGGAAAATAATACTAAAATGTAAACAATAGTTATCAGTGTATGTTACGAATTTAAACTATTAAAAATTACTATTAATAATTAAAACAACTTTTTAGTATTTTATTGAAAAACTTTTCGCTTTTTGAAATTTTTTCATATTCAAATTTTTTGATTATGAAGAAAAGTTGATAAATATAAGCAATATTATAGAGAGCATCTAGATTTAAAAATAAGACAATGAGAGGTCGACAATGAATCTTTGAAGGAATGCGTTATCTGTTTATGGTACTAAGGGAAAATATTAATTTCATCATATTTCATGACATTGCTAGCGCGAATTCTGCACACCGGAGAATGCTGAACGCTCCATCAAGGGATTAAGGATTATCCGTTGTAGTAGTTGAAGCATCCAGGGGATATTCGCGCATAAAATTTTTAGCTTCGTCTATAAACCAACAACGAGCAAACTTTTCATTGTTACCAACATGTTTTCGATCCTCTGTCAATTTACCTAATCGACCAGAACATTACAGACAGGCGAACATTCTATAAACATCAGCCTTCTATTTTATCCGCAGTGACCACCCTCTATATCGCCACCTCTATGATCATTTATATTTTCATCACCTTCGCTTCTTTTATCCCTTAAACAACACATTACAATATATTGTACTTTTATTTGTCACTGTTTTTCGTTTTTTTTTTCTTTAATTGAATCTCATGAAAAATTTTAAAGAATACTTTCGCTATTTCAGCGAAAGAAGTCGCTGTTCCAGTTAAAGATTTTTTTCCATTCAAAACAACCCGAATATTAATACTTCAGAAAAGAAAAAAAAGATTAAAATGGAACTTTTTTTTATACTTAAACAAATATTTGTCATTTAACACACTTTGAACTTAGAGTTAGAATTTGCTCTTATTTTTTTCATTCCTAAAAAAATATTGATCGACAAATCGAAAATATGCAGGAAATTTTTTATTTTATAATAAAATAATGATTTACAATATGATTTATAATAAAATATTATTTGTAAGTAGAAAATTAAAAAATTCCAAAAAAATTGTGATTAACAAATAAATATTATTCTTTTAAGTTTTTTTATAACAAATTTCGTTTCACTGATCGAAATTATGCAAATTTTTTCATTTTTATTTACTATAAATATTTTAAAAATTGTTAATTGTTTGAAAATTATGATTAATAATAGAAAATATGTCCATTTTGTTCATAATTTTTATTTCTCAACAACAATATTGTTCACAAAATCATTTTTTTATGGGAAACACAACTTTACATATTCCCATTTTTTAAAAATATTTTTGTAAAAAATTCTCAATTTTCATAAGGAAATACTTTACATTATTTCTATATCTTAATTAAAATTGCTCCAAAAAAATTCAAAATTTTTTTTTAAATAAAAGAAAAAATGTATATAAATTCTATTTTCCAGTTGCTCATTTTTTATTTGAAAGTGAAACTGAAAATTATTAAATTTTTAGAAAATATTAAGAATATTTCTACTGTAACTTCTTCAAAATTATTTTCATCATTTCAATTAAATGATTAATTTCAATGAATTCTAAACTAAAATTGTTCTCTAAATCAACTATTTTTAATAACTTTGAAAAACTATTTGGAAAACATCTTTGCGAATTTGCTAATACATTTATTTAGAATTCAATTTTACGAAGTTTGTATTATTCGGAAATTCTTCAATTAAATGTAATTTAAGAAAAATTTTTTAAATTTTCCCCAAAGAAATCTATATGAAGCAAATTCTAATAATTCTTTGAAATAATTTACAAACACAAAAATAAGGGAATTTATTGAAAAAATATCGAAAATTTCCTATCAAGTAAGAAACATTCCCTTGAAATAATGTAGAAAAATTCCAAAAGTTTGGAAAAATTCTCTTAAATGTTTAGGAAAATCCCCTTATTAAAATATTGGAAAATTTCTGAGAACTCGTAAAAGTTACAATATTTGGAAAAATTTCCATTTTAACTTCCATGTAGCTTCAAATTAATTAGAAAAAATTGAATTAAACTTTTTTAAAAAAATTAATTCTTAAAGATTAGCAGTTAAAAGTGTAGAAAATTTAAATTTTCCACCAATTTGATTTGAAACCTTTTCAAAAATTTTCAAATATTTAAATACAAAAGTAAATAATTTACTGTTGAATTGAACGTTTTTGAAAATTTAATTCTTATAAAGAATGTTGTCAATAAATTTTTCAGTAATTAAATTCTTTTGACGAATTTTAATCAAATTAACAATACTTTACATTTTTCGAGGAATTCGATTGAAATTTGCACTAAAAATAATAAAAAGTTTTCAATAAAATTTATTATTTATAAAAATAATTAAATTCCTGCACAATTTTTATTAATTATACAAATAATTGAATTCATAAAAAAATTTACTATTTATGAAATTAATTGAATTATCGCGAAGAAAATTATAGAAAATTATTTAATTCATGTTCAATTTTTATTATTTATAAAACTAATTAAATGTTTCGAGTACAATTTTATTAAAAATTTTTTTTAAACAATTGAATTCTTTTGCGACAATTTTTCTTTAAATTTTAAACATATAATTAAAGCATTGTAAGTAGAATTTTATTCCTTTTGAATATATAATTAAATTTCTCAAATCATTCGTAATTTTTTCAAAATTCAATTTTTAAAAATGTTTCGAACTAAAATTTTACCATAAATCCATTATTGTCATTAATTAATCAAATTCTGTATTAAAAAATTTAATTAATTTCAAGAAGAATTTGGACTATCACCATTTTGTAAAAATCTGTTTTTTAAAAGTTTGAATATAAAACATTTTGACGCTAATTTATTTATGAATAAATTATAAACGCAATTCTTTAAGAATTGAATTAATTTTGAAAAATTTATGTAAACTTTTCGTTAATTAATTTCTGAGTAATAATTTTATAATTGTTCAAGAACTAGTTATTTAGAATGAAAGTTTTTTCAAATTAAAGTTATTTAAAATGACATTATTGTCAGAAATAAAAAAACATTGAGGGTTTTGTATTAGTTATTAGTGCTTTCAAAATTTTATTTCTTACAAAGAATTTAATGAAAAAATTTTTAATTGTTGAATTCTTGAATATTTAACGAATATTTAAGTAAGATTTTCATTAAATAATTTCTAAGTAATAATTTTATAATTGTTGTTCAAGAATTAGTTATTCAGAATGGAAAAAAGTATGTTAGAGTTATCCGCGCGAATAGTTGCTAGTTTCAAATAGGTGCAAGAGGAAAAAAATTAATCACCATAAATAAATAATGAAAAAATGAAGGTTGCACTTTAATTAAAAAAGTGAATTAATAAAAGCTTTTATAGAAAAGTGAGTAAATTTTCGTCTTCTAAATTATAACCTCTACTATGGTACCTAATTTGTCTCTTAAATGGCGCTGTGGTCACTGAGAATTGCAAGGGCAAATCGTAAAAGCGTAATAAATGAGACTTGCTGTCCCATTGAACACAATAAAACTTAAAGAAGAATTATAAATGATCCCATAAATTATATATGAATTTCGTTTTAAAATATTTTTGCGCATTTTAGTAAAATTATATTCCGCACAGTAGTTTTTATAAAATTTTGAAAAATTCCACATCACTTTCTTTTTATTAAATATTTACTATATTTCAAAATATTCACTTTGAATAAAATGTAAAAAATTTCCATAGACAATTATAATTTTCTAGTTCGCACTTGGAAGATTAGACAAAAAAAAATGAGAAAAAAAAATTCAAGAACGTGCGATTTGCATGAAAGTAAGTTTATATTATTTTCTAGAGAAGACTGAAGTAATTTTTGCCCCTCTAGAGTCGTTAGCTACGTCGCTTTAAGACAAAAAGCTCTAAGTTACATTTTCCTCGTAAATTTTTTTTTTTGCCTCTTTTTTTCCATCGCAGGTTCGAACGCAAGCAGACGTGCGGAAATTCAGCTTCCGCTGATTGAGTGCCGTAAGACATTAGAATTTAAAGAATAGCTGAAAGTTATTTTTTCCTAATATCATCATTAAAAAAAAAAAATTATGTACATAATTTAAAGGGGAAAAAAATTCTGTTTTTTTAGATTTATTGTAATTTTTTTTGCTTGGGTTTATTTTTATTGGCTTTTTTAGAGGGGCAACAATTATAGTTGTTCCATAGATCATAATAGTGTTAATCTTCATAATAATCAGCTAAATGATGAACAGCTCTCAATGTACAGCTGTAAATTAACCGAAAGTCCGAAGCATCACTAGTGTGTTATTTACGTCAATAATATAATGCACAGAGCTTGATTTATAAGAGACAAAATACATTTCTAAATTATATTCTGTTTTTATTTTAGAAATTAATTTTTACAATTTCTAATTTTATTATTCTAAAATACTTTTTTTTTAACATTTTTTTAAAAATACTGTTTTTTTAAGAAATATTTTTGTCTTGTCATTAAACAGAAGTATTAGTTTTACAACTAAATTACACGATATATTACACTCACTGCATCAGCAACTTATTTAAAATGTTCGACGTAATTTTTTTTTTCCTTTCAAACGTGACATATTTTCTGCCTCATTCACTGTGCAAAAAAATAAAAACGTACCTTTTTCATCGAGCTTGTGTTCCGTTTCAGCAGAGTACATTAATCCTCTCGAATCGTAAACATTGCTTGGAATACGTGACCAGTAGCAGTATACATATATGATATGATATAGATATGCAATATATATGAAAATTGAAAAACATTATATACGACTATACAGTATATGGAAAATTAAAATAAAAACGAAATTCTATTTACAAAAAAGAAAATAAATTACTTTGAAAATAGGATAATTTGATGAAGCACGAATTGCTCAAAGGCAGTATTATCCATTAGCACTTTATGGTAAAAAAAAAATTACACTAAGAATAAATCCAAAAAGAATTCTGAGTGCAAAAAATAATTTGTGTCATTTTCAAATTCTGCTTTTCATATTAGTGAACACAGACAGTGAATTCACAAGTTTATCTGTTTATTACTGTAAACAATTGATTTCTAATAAATAAATAAAATAAATTCCTTTTATTATGAATTATACAATTTTTACCAAGTGATAAATTATTTTAAATATATAAATAAATTAATTGATTAATTAATTAATTAGCAATTTTAAAAAAATGTAATAAAAAAATTTTTTTCTTAACATAAAATATGAATTGAAATATAAATTATAATTGTTATAACCACAATAAAATAAACATTCTAAGACAGGGGATGCAAAAAAAGTTCGACAGAGTAGTGAAAAAATTAAACTTTTAGAATTCATAAAAAAAATTATACAATGCAAAATAACTAATAACTAATACAAAACCTTCAATGTTTTTTTATTTTTGACAATAATGTCATTTTAAATAACTTTAATTTGAAAAAACTTTCATTCTAAATAACTAATTCTTGAACAATTATAAAATTATTACTTAGAAATTAATGAACGAAAATTTTACATAAATTTTTCAAAATTAATTCAATTCTTAAAGAATTGCGTTTATAATTTATTCATAAATGAATTAGCGTCAAAATATTTTATATTAAAACTTTTAGAAAACAGATGTTTACAAAATGGTGATAGTTCAAATTCTTCTTGAAATTAGTTAAATTTGTTAATACTTAATACAGAATTTGATTAATTATTGACAATAATGGATTTATAGTAAAATTTCAGTTCGAAACATTTAAAAAAATTGAATATTGAAAAAATTACGAATGATTTGAGAAATTTAATTATATATTCAAATGGAATAAAATTTTCCTTACAATGCTTTAATTATATGTTCAAAATTAAAAAAGAAATTTGTCGCAAAAGAATTCAATTGTTTAAAAAATAGTTTTAATAAAATTGTACTCGAAACATTTAATTAGTTTTATAAATAATAAAAATTAAACATGAATTAAATAATTTTCTATAATTTTCTTCGCGATAATTCAACTAATTTCAAAAAAAGTAAATTTTTTTAATAAATTCAATTATTTGTATAAATAATAAAAATTACGCAGAAATTTAATTATTTTCATAAATAATAAATTTTATTGAAAAATTTTAATTATTTTTAGTGCAAATTTCAATCGAATTCCTCGAAAAATGTAAAGTATTGTCAATTTGATTAAAATTCGTCAAAAGAATTCAATTACTGGAAAATTTATTGACAACATTCTTTATAAGAATTAAATTTTCAAAAACGATCAATTCAACAATAAATTATTTACTTTTGTATTTAAATATTTAAAAATTTTTGAAAAGGTTTCAAATCAAATTGTTGGAAAATTTAAATTTTCTACACCTTTAACTGCTAATTTTAAAGAATTAATTTTTTTAAAAAAGTTTAATTCAATTTTTTCTAATTAATTTGAAGCTACATGGAAGTTAAAATGGAAATTTTTCCAAATATTGTAACTTTTACGAGTTCTCAGAAATTTTCCAATATTTTAATAAGGGAATTTTCCTAAACATTTAAGAGAATTTTTCCAAACTTTTGGAATTTTTCTACATTATTTTAAGGGAATGTTTCTTACATGATAGGAAATTTTCGATATTTTTTCAGAAAAATTTCCTTATTTATGTTTGTAAATTATTTCAAAGAATTATTAGAATTTGCTTCATATAGATTTTTTTGGGGAAAATTTAAAAAATTTTTCTTAAATTACATTTAATTGAAGAATTTCTGAATAATACAAACTTCGTAAAATTGAATTCTAAATAAATGTATTAGCAAATTCGCAAAGATGTTTTCCAAAATGTTTTTCAAAGTTATTAAAAATAGTTGATTTAGAGAACAATTTTGGTTCAAAATTCATTGAAAATAATAATTGAATTGAAATGATGAAAATAATTTTGAAGAAGTTACAGTAGAAATATTCTTAATATAAAATAATGATAATACTTTTATAAGCTATTTATTTGCAAAAAGCTTCGAATATTTTTTCCTTTATTTTCTAAAAATTTAATAATTTTTAATTTCACTTTTAAATATAAAATTAGCAACTGGCAAATAGAATTTATAAACATTTTTTCACAATTTCTTTGAAATTTTTTAATTTTCTACTTAGAAATAATATTTTATTATAAATCATCATTTTATTATAAAATAAAAAATTTCCTGCATATTTTCGATTTGTCGAACAATATTTTTTTAGGAAAGAAAAAAATAAAAGCATATTTTAAATCTAAGTTGAAAGTGTGGACTGACAGAAAAACGAATTACAGTTAATTATTTATTTATTGGAAAAGCACGAATTGCTATGCTAAATATTGCCAATTAGCATTTTCTGGAAATTTTTTTAATACTACTCGAATAATCACTTGAAGACAATGGTAAGTACAATTTACTAGTGTAATTATGTAGAAGAAAACTGAAGTTTAAGGGCTATTGTAGATTATATTCAAATTCATTCCAAAAGTTGGTCAACTTTAAGGCCAACTTTTTATTCTTTATTAATTTTCTTAACCTCAGTAGATATGAAGAGACAGAGAAAGAGAGAGAGAGAGAGGTTCGGCTTAAAATGAGGCAAGTTTTGTCGAGAACAAGTTTTCCTATCTGTAACAGGAAGTGAATAGCATTCGTATTCTCCAATGGGACACTTCGTATAACGCATAAAATCGCGCGTTTAACTTCTTTGCGACTGTCGACGATGCAAGGGTCGTAACAAAAGTTTTCAAGGGGTTTCATACCATCAATATATTTCACGTTTGTCGACCTCATTTTTTTTTCCTTCTATTTTTCACTGCATTTACTGTTTGCATATATAGATACAAAAAGAGTATCACTCCTCAAATATCACACTCGTCATTTATTTTTATGTTTTCTTTGGCGAAGAAGAATTTCTTTTCACTCGCACTTGTTATTTGACAACTGTGACGAAATAGTGAGAGTTTTAAAAATATTTTCTTTTAAAGATAAGTAGTACGAACTTGAACAATAGAAAATCCTTAAAAAAAATTTAGCTACTATTTTTATTTTCTAAAAATGTAAAATTGTCGAAAAATGGTTTATAACGCGATAAATTGAATGTTAGTTAGTTTTTTTTAGTTTGATATAGAGAATGACTATCGTATGAAATGTAAAATTCGAAAATAAATAGACAATAAGTATTCAAAATATACATTTTACAGGGATATAAATTGTTACCGAAATTACAAAATTTGCGTGTAGAGAATGCTGGAAATAAATTAATGCTTGACGGTTCCATATTGTTATCAAAACCTCATTTGCAGTGGTTACTGTTGACTCGGAGGTTATTTAAGTGATGTGGGGAATGGGAATGATATATGAATATTGCGGGGTTGCTTCTAAGTTTCTGTCATTGTTTTGAGTAATTTGGATGCTTGCTATGAAATTTTGTATGATTTCAAATACATTTAGAATTCCAAAGTCGCAGTAAAAAATTTATCTCTCTCTCTGGAAATTCACCATCGATCGAATATTTCCATGTGGATACAAAGAGTGGATTATCAATTTGAAGAAAAGCAAATTTTTTTAATTTTCCCTTTTTAGAAAATAATAAAAGTAGCTAAATTTTTATTTAAGGACTTTTTTTTAACTATTTAAATAAATGCATAATTTTCTTATACTAAATAGTTGCTCTTTTACGATTACTGTATATAATGTCAAGCGAATTTACAAGAGAATGATGAACATTATTTTATAATTACGATATAACAATGAACGTTTAAAGACACTTGAAGTAAATTTAATACAGCTGCCAAATTCCTATTAATCTCCCCGGACAAGTAGTCACACACGGACAATGGTGTATTTGTGACCCCCTATGGCTGAGAAATTTACGATCAACATCGTAGCCCACAAGGTCCTAAGGTCGTAATTTATACTATGGAGCTATTTTGCCAATCACATTGCAATAAATCCCATACCCTCGATTTCTCCCCTCAGATTATCACTTATATATTTTGATGCTCTCGATATGCATATAGATTCAATACAGATAACGAATTATCGTATTAGGAATCAATTAGGATTTTAAAATTCTGCGATACAAAGAAATATACATATTATTCTGTTACGTAACAATTTTTTTTTTATTAGCTACCTTTCAGGAACTTAAATAAATGTTTTCTGCTTTATTTCAATATATATGTGCACGAGTTTTGTGTATATGTGTTACTTTACATGTGAATGTGATTTCTGCGTTGTTTAAGTGTATATGTGCATGATTTTTGTGTACATGTGTTACTTTACATGTGAATGTGATTTCTGCGTTGTTTAAGTGTATATGTGCATGATTTTTGTGTACATGTGTTACTTTACATGTGAATGTGATTTCTGCGTTGTTTAAGTGTATATGTGCATGATTTTTGTGCACATGTGTATATGAGACTTTGGCGATGCATAAATATCTATATTCCTGAGTGTATGTGCCTTTTGCTATGTTTAAGTATACATGTGCATCAGTTTTGTGCACATGTGTAAGTAATTTAGACAATTTGTAACTATATATGTGCATGATTTTTGTGTACAATTAACTATTATGTATATGTGATTTCTGCACATGTGCGTGAGATTTGTGTACATGTGATAGTTTACATGTATATGTGATTTCTGTCTTTGTTTAAATATACATTTTATTTTGTAATATAAATAATATTTTTATTTAAATACTATTTTTAATATTTTAATTTTTAATAATCAAATGTCTTTAGGTATCTTTTTTTAATGTTTAAAAGATTAGATTCTTGAAATTTAGCTCATGGGTAAAATTCTAAATATTAATAATCGTCTGTCAAACACTAGTGTTTGACTTCTTTCGGCAAACGTTCTGATTAAAACTAATTAAAATGGAAGAGCTCCTGTGACCCTTTCAATGAATGAATTTGTGGAGTTAATGAATTAAAAGCTTTTGTTCTAATACACATTCAAACAAAATAATAAAATTATAGTTTCTACACTCAATAGGAACATGTAACCGAATTTCTGCTCTCGCTTAGAAGCACTTCTGTGCAGAATTATATGTGGAGCTAGTTTATGGTCGAGAAACCAGAATCGAACGTGAAATTTGGAAGCAAGTTTGCATTACATAGATGTTATATAGAGGATTATCGAAGGGAACGTTCGATCAATTGGCAAAAGGTGTTTTCAACCACAAGCACTTACGATATCATAATACGCTTTTAGATTTAGTGGATAAGTAAACTTTTCAATTGTCATTAATTACGGAAAATAGTGAATTACTTCAAATACTAATTTCCTTTACATTCGAATTAAATCAGAATTTTCATCGAATTAACCATGAACTCTGTTTTAGTTTATACTGTAAATTTCTTTTTTCGTCCAAATTGATAAATGAACAGAAGCTGATTAGATGGATGAAAATTTTTTACATTGTTTGCAAATAAAATTATTTAAATGCAAAACAGTGCTTTTGTTTCTTCATTTTCCTCTAATTATTAACACGGCAATTAAATTACCTTCGTTTGTAAACCTCTCTCACTCTCTCTCTATCAGTTTATTTTTATTTATTATACACTTTTGCAACCTATCGAGGTGAAATTAATTAATCGATTTGCCGATAAAGCGTAACTCGGACGAGGAAGCAAGTTGAGAGTGAAGATAGTGGGGAAAATATCCGGATCCAATAATAGTCATGTTGTTGCTGGACAGGACAAAGCCAAGTGTAGAGACCATTTCTGCATCCCGAGCACTTCACTGTCCCGGAAATTGGTAATTGGCCATAAATGTATATGATATCAGTGGACTCAGTGTCACAAACTTTCAGTTCTAATTAAGACACGTTTTTTTTTTCATTTATATTTTCAAAAAGAAATTCTTTTTTATTGTCTTCTATAATTAAAATCCTCACAATCTCTTGTTACAATATGTCAAGGGAATAATCTCTCTATATTAAAAATAATACAGGTAATGAAGGTTAGACTTTTTTTTTATAATTATAGTCTGTTATTCATATTTAAATAATGTATTTAAGTGAAGAAAAATTTTCTCAATATTCCGATCCAAGGTCATTAGAAAATAAAAGATTCGAAATTCCTCTCGAACAGTTTCCTAAGTTTTACGATTAATTCAATCAAATGTGACACCCGAAGAAGGAAACGAATTTTAAGGTTAGGTTCGCGTTAGATTTCTCTTGATTAAAACTCTTTTTTTATATATTTGAACTTGAAACCAATTTTCATGGAATATTTTGAATACAATTAAGATTGAATATCAATAATTTTCGATTAATAATCGATTCTATTTCTGTTCTTTTACTCACAATGTTGAAAACATAACCTTAAATTTTCAGCTTTTCCTTTTTTTCAGAGCGTGAGACGAATTCAATTTAAATCATAAGATTCTTAACGATGAAAGTTCGAAACCAAACCATTTTTTAGAATTTAGTGTTTGAAAATAAGGGATAAATGTTTACAATAATTATTTACTGTTTATTAGTTAAAAAACGAACATTGCGATGAAAGGAGGAATAAAACGATTGTAAAGAAAATTAATATTACAATATATTTCTGCAAGATAGGTTAGATGGATTTATAGTACACGCCAGTAAATTGAGTTTAACCGCGGATGTCATTACAGAGGGACCTGACGCTAATTGGTGTAATCACTTCTGGTGATTTTACCAATCAGCAGACAATTGTCGTCTAATAGCTTTGCCATCACCTTCATTTTCCCCTCCATCACAAACTGATTCAGAATAATTAACACTAAGTTCAAAATTACAAAAAAAAGTATCGGAAAAAAAGCTTTTCGGATAATAAACATATTCGGAAATTTTAATTCGGAAAAATGTCTGGGAACCATTTTCACATTATGCTATCATTTGGATCCTTTTTTTTATTTCAACCACTAAAATTTACTTTTTTTTCACCATTTTGAGAATTTCCACTACTGTGAATTCGCTAAACTCAGAAATCAAAGAACTATTCCAAATTCCAGGAAAATTTAATTATTTAAATACAAAAGTAATTTATTAAATAATCAAATGTTTCTTCAAATTTAATTCTCATAATTTTAGAAACAAATTTTTTTAATAATTGAAGTTTTTTGACGAATTTTAATAACATTTTTTAGAATAGTTCTTAATATTTTTGAAAAAATAAAACAAAATTGTAAATCAGTCAAAAAAATGAAATCAGTCCTACTTTTATTAATTAGTGTAATATAATTTTAGGTTTGGAAAAAGTGTAAAAAATGCTATCCATAAAAGTGGTAGTTTTTGATTGACTTAAATTTTATTAGAAGTTTTTAAAAAATTCAACCACTTGCAGATTATTAACATTATTTATTTATTTTTTTTCGTTTCAATATACTTTTAGTTTTATTAATAAATTATTATTAAAAAAGTGTCGAGTTATTTATTTTTCCCATTTGTGATACGGCTTTACATTTATAAAGCCTTTTAAAAGCTTTTTTGAATATTTTATAATTCAAATTTCTATTTGAATATGTAGGTTACTTTCATATTGGTGGTTCATTGCAAGTTTTGCATTCATCCTTCACTGCGGCGGCATTTGGCTTATGTATTCTTCATATTTCTTTATCAATAATTTTTCCCTTCTTATATTTCTTGATGCATTTAATTTTAATGGCCAATAATATGCAAATTGCATCGGTTTCTTTTTTTATAATGCTCGATTCTGTTTTTGTTTTACTAGTGTATTTTTGTAATTTTTAAGTTTTCTTTTATATTGTTGTGAAAAATTAGTGTTCGAAAAAAAATAAAGATTCTTTTCGTTTCAAATTGAAATTATTAAGAGTGACAATCAGTCCACGATTAATTTGTCGAAAATTAATAATTATTAATGATTATTATTAATTATTAATTATTAGATAATTATTATTATTAATTATTAATTTATTATTAAATATATTAATCTTCATTTTCTTTCATTCATTCTGTAAGCAGTTTGAAGTTAGCTTCTGTGCTTTTGTTTTTTTTTCTTTAAAAATTATTGGTTGAGAAATCGAAAATATGCAGGTATTTTTTCATTATTTATAATAAAATAGTATTAAAAAGTAGAAAAATTTTGCAAAAACGAATTATTAAAGTGGATTGAGTGTTAAAATTATTATTTTATATTATAAAAATACTACTACTATGTAACTTATTATAAATGATTTTCATATTTCACTATTCTCGAAAATTTAAACTAAAATTCATTTTCAAACAAATTTTTATTAGAAACTTCTACTAGAATTCAATTATTTAAATACAAAGGTAAATTATTTATTGAATAATTAAATATTCATTGAAATTTAATTCTTGTAAAGGATTTTATTAAAAAAATTTTAAATAATTGAATTCTTTTTTATTTAAAAATGATTTAAATTTCTGGCTGAGTTTTTATTAATTCATGAAAATTAATTAAATTATTGCGAAGAAATTTATGCAAAACTTGTAAATATTTCAATTTTTGTGAAATTTTTATTATTTATGAAAATAATTAAATGTTTGTGTGTAATTTTATTAAAATTGTTTTTAAATAATTAAACTCTTCTGAAAAACTCTAAAAGTGGATATTGGAAATCTTTGAATTGAGAAAAAGTTTTGAAAATAATTGAAAATTTTTCCTAGAATTTATATTATTAAAGTTTTTAAAACTAATTGAATTTTGGAGAAAAATTTTATTATTTTTAAAAATAATTCAAATTTTTACGAAAATGTAAGAAAATTGTTGAACAGAATTGAAATTTAGTCAAAATATTTTTAAATATAATTGAACTCTTTTGAAAAACTCTAATAGTAGATATTGAAAATCTTTGAATTGAGAAAAATTTAGGAAAATAATTGAATTTTTTCAAAGAATTCATATTATTAAAGTTTTTGAAACTAATTGAATTCTCGAGAAGAATTTTTTTATTTTTAAAAATAATAAAAAAATTGTTCACCAGAATTGAAAATTTGCCAAAAATGCTATTAGGTAAAATTAAAAAAATTGAATTTCTACAATCATTTGTAACATCTTGAAAATTTAATTTGTTTAGTATTTTTAATCATAAAATTCTTCTATAAATCCATTTTTTTTTCTTAATTAATTAAAAATAGTAATTTTTAGAAGATTTTCAATTATTAAAATTTGTCAAAAATCTAAGTTTATTAAAATTTCTAATTTAAATCATTCAACATTGAAAGTTTCTAAAATTTCAAATTGAAATCGTTTAAAATTAATTTATTTACGTAAATTGAAAATGTAACTCTGTTAAAGTTTAATTTATTTATTTAAAATTATTCATTAAAATAATTCAATTATTTATCGTTAAATTCAATGTTTAATATTTTATGAATGTCGTTCAAGATTTAAGTTATTTAAACGGAATTTTTGGTCAGAAATTGGAAAAATTGAAGGTTTTTGTATTAAAATTCACGTTAATTAAAAAATTTATGAGTTAAACAAAAAAGAGGCAAAAATTTAGAAATTTTCTTATGAATTTGAAAAATTTAATTTTTTTAACACTTTTAATAAATATTTCAGAGTTTTTCCTAAATTCCCTATTTCAGAATATTATAATTAGAGTAATATTAAAACTGTATTTTCCAATTCCCATTTTATTTTTCTAAAAACAATTTGTATTAAAAATTTTTGATATTTTTTATTTATTATTATTTTTTTATTTTGATTGCTAATTGTAGCTAAGAAAGTGAGTAAAAAGTCAGCCACGCGCTTATGGGTGCTCTTTTTTGCTGGTTAATTAATTAATTTTTCATTAACTCAAAAATCTCAGTTTAGATATATTTAACTTGAAAAGCTGACTATAAAGCATGGGTAAATTTTTGATTTTGTTCCTTTAAATGGTGATTTGATAATATCTGCAAAACCGACAATTAGATGATGTGTACAATTTATAAAACTTGCTTCAAACTGGGTGGTAAGTGTTTTTTTCCCTGGGTATGAAAAGCTTCAAGTAAACTCTCGTCGAGTCTAATGCATGCGAACGTTAATGTAAGTCCGCTTATATTGTATACACCAAATGCTTAAAGCTTTGTGGTATAAAGGGGGAGGCTTACTTTTTGATCCACGCTTTTAAGAATTCTAAGCACACGAAACTAATGGAAGAAGAAAATGAAAACGGAAAGCAATGAATGTATTGCAGTATGAGTTTAAATCGCTATAGTGGAGTTACCTTAAAGCTTCCACAGGAAATGAATTAGATACGTGGAAAATTCATTTGAATTAAGCCAAGCCGAGCTGAAGGTTTTATGAGTTGAGACATCGTAAACTTTTATCGCTCTTTACGATTTTGTTTCAACAAGTTTTATCTGCGTGAGTTACGGCATTGTCTTCTTTTCAGTTTGTTTTTGTGTGTGTGTGTGTGTTTTTTTTTTGTTTTTTTTTCTTTTTTGAAATTTATTTTTCGTCTTCAATTCGTAAGCGATTTGAAATGCTTTTGAAATAAATATCTTCAAGATATTAACGACCTTTAAGAACAACGAACGTTTTAAGCATTGATTACAAAAGTTATTGTTCCACTTTGAGAAGTGAAAATCTCTAGTAATACTGCAGAGTTTTCGCCGCATGCGATAGTAAAAACTGAAAGACGACTTGCTGAGTTGAAGTTAAGATAAAAGGAGGAAAATATAAAGAGCAATGAAGAATGAGACATAAAAACAAAACAGCTAAAAAATTGGTTCTAAAAAAAATATTCCTCAAGTTCTTTTTTTCCTTTTTTTGTTGAAGATAAATGTGATTAATTTTTCTGGTAATTAAAAGATGAAAACTTTTGTAAAATAAAAAAGTATTTTTTTTTAAATGAAAAAGCATAGTTTTTTAATGATGCTATCGATTACAGATGATGAATTTATGTAATTCTATTTGTAATTTTTAAATGTTTGTTTTCGACATTTTCGCAAAAAAAAAATTATATTTTGTTAAACCCAAATGGAAGTAGTACTACAGTCGACATGCCAAGTTTTCAGAATTTTTCTGGCATCATCCTTGATAAGTTTTAATCAATAATAATGAAACCAATATAAGCACACTCTATTACTCAATTCAAGAGCAATCACTCCGAAAGCACTACTATTGAAACACCCATTTAAAAGTGAATACTTTTTTAAAAAAATGGATTTCACAACTCGTCAAATGTTTATAAATAACAAATGTTTAAATTCATTCTACATTATTAGCATTATAAAGCCATTCTCTCTACTGTTATGTAATACCTTCAACTGTTCAATGAAATCCACTCTAAAATCTATTAAAACCATTGGAATTCTCATTAACTCAACGTGATCGAAATTTAGAGTAATTTGAAATCTGTATTTAGTGTATCTAATATTGAACCATTCTAAGTGAAATAAATACGTACAGTTACAAAGTCAATAAATTAAATTCGGTAAAATTTCCTACATAGAATAAATAATAGAAATAATAAATAATCATAGAAAAATAAATACGCATGTTTATTACAATTAGTGAGAAGGTACAAAATATATTTTGCTGATATTTTTCTATTATAAATTATAAAGAATATGAAAATTATAGATACAGTCTATAAAGTGTATTTCATTAGGCACACGTTTATATATTTTACATTAAACATAAATACACTTGGATAAACGTAAATGGATTTAACACTAAAGTAACTTAGAACTTTAGAAGTAATAACTGCATACAATGTATGTACATAGAAAGGCAAAACTGAAACATGCACAATATTATACATGCAATATATAGAATGTGTTGTTTAGTTAATAAATTCCAACATTATCTAGATGCTAAAATTGCTTTTTAATTAAAAATTGATTTTATTTGATTTTTTTTTTGCATTATTTTTGTCAAAATTTAATTCTCTATTTATTTTACTTATTTTATCCTCTACCTGTCTATTGATAATTAAAATTAAAAAATCAAAATAGGGCATAAAGATTAGAATCTCAATTTTTATTTGCATGGTTCCAATTTTGAGAAATTTGCAAAAAAATTAAAAAAGTTACCTGTTCATTTGACATAAATTTCACTTGACGTAAATATCATTTGACATAAAGTTTATTTGATATAAAGTTTATTTAACATAAACTTCATTTAACATAAAAGGTAATTAACATAATTCTTCTATAACATAAAATTCACTTGATATGAATTTCATTTGTCATAAATGTTATTTAATATAATTCTGATTTGACATAAATTTCATTTGACATAAAGTTCATTAAACATAATTTTTATTTGACATAAATTTCACTTGATATGAATTTCACTTGACGTAAATATCATTTGACGTAAATATCATTTGACATAAAGTTTATTTGATATAAAGTTTATTTAACATAAAGTTCATTTAACATAAAAGGCACTTAACATAATTCTTCTTTAACATAAAATTCACTTGATATGAATTTAATTTCTCATAAACGTCATTTAATATAATTCTCATTTGACGTAAATATCATTTAACATAAAATTCACTTGATATAAATTTTATTTGTCATAAATGTCATTTAATATAATTCTGATTTGACATAAAGTTCATTAAACATAATTTTTATTTGACATAAATTTCACTTGATATGAATTTCACTTGACATAAAATTCATTTAACAAAAATCTCATTTGACATAAAATTCATTCAACAAAATTCTCATTTGACATGAAATTCATTTTATACGTAATTACATTTCACGAAAAATTATGGGCGCGAATTTGAAAAGTAACCAATTAAATATTATAAACAGCATTCTGATTCGATAATTTTAAAAATTCGCGCCTATATTTTCGCATTAAATGATTTTTACAGTAAAATGTAATCTATGTCAACTGAATTTTATGTCAAATGAGAATTATGAATTTATGATGAAAATGAAATTTATATTAAGTTAATTTTATCTTAAACAAGAATTATGTTAAATTATATTTTCGCCTAATGAAATTTGTGTCAGGTGAATTTTTTGTAAAATGATATTTATGTTAAATGAGAATTGCGTTAAATGACTTTTCTGTCAAATGAAATTGTTGTCAAATGAATTTAATGTGAAATAAATTTTATAACAATCAAAATTTTCCTTAAATGAATTTTTTGTCAAAAGGAATTTATGTGAAATTATTTTTATGTCAAAGGAATTTTTTGTTGCCTGATTTTTATGTCAAATGGAAATTATGTTACGGGAGTTTTATGTAACATAAATTTTGTGTTAAATGAATTTTTTAACGAATGAAACTTATGTTAAATGAATTTTATAACGAATGAAACTTATGTTAAATGAATTTTATGACAAATGAAATTTATATTAAATGAATTTCATAACAAATGATATTTATGTCAATTGGTTTTTTGTCTGCAATGAAATTTATGACAAACAATGTTTATCTTACGCGAGTTTCAGCCAAAATTTAAGTTTTTTATTTTAATTGAAAATATCCAGGAGGTTATCGTTAACTTTAAAGTTTTATTATTTACATACCTCAAAAAATTTTGTTTTACCTAAATTTATTTGAACTGATTTTGTATTTTAATATTAACCACAACAATTTTCTTTCTTTCTTTTTTTTTACTTAATTCAGCGGATTTTGCAATTTATCAAAAGTTACTTTTCTTACAGGGGTAAACTTAGTACTGGTGCGAACATAAAGCAAAAAGTTGCTTTCCTTGAAATTCGTAAGTCGATCAACTCTTGTTACATATCCGTAAAGTTTGGACGATAAACTTCAAATAGTGAGTGGTGCTTGCTATCTCTATATGACTTAGTCTTGTAACTTCAAAACTTAGAGGAGTGAGTGAGAGAGAAAGAGGGTAGTGCAAGTCGAGAAGTTTGTAAATTATTCAAGAATAATCCACTCTTGAAAAAAAAGTGTGATTCTTTAATAAATAAAATGCTTGCATAGGAAAGTTAATTTTAATGACGAATAATTAATTTTACAAAGTGAAGGAAAAAATTTTCAAACAAAGATACGATGATTTCAATATTATATTAAATATTACTTTGTGTATCATATATATAGGCAAAAAATGAATAAAATGAAAAGAAATTGAATTTTGTTTTATTGATTGAGTAATAATACTCTCTGTTGCAGACACAATCCATATATATGCATTGCATTTCGATACATTATATAATTAAATAGTCACACCGATCGCATATCACATTTATTGTGTATCAAACGAATTTGCTGAAATGTAAACAGAGAAACGTATACGTTTATAAACAGAGAATACACGAGAACCACAGACGGCGAAAAGGAAAATGGCGTTCAATTAGTCACAGCTTTTGGCAGCGTGTCCACCATGCAGTTAATATTTAGATCAGTGATGCCAAATATGAAATTGAAAATGGAAAAATTTTTTTTCTTTCTCACACCTCAAATGTCTCAATACTGCAGTGTAGTGCTGCATCAACTTGCCTCGAGTGCTGCTGTATAGAATTAATTCACGAGAGTATTAAATACTAAAAATAGCTAAATAATCGTATAAAATAAGCAACAATTTTCAGTCGCTTTTCTATGACACGCAATTGGATACGATTCAAGTAATTATTCCTTTGGGCGATCAAACACAGCCGCCTACATGATGGGCCTCCTTTCGTACATATGGCGAACACTAGGAGACATATTGCGCCTACAATTGTCATTATGCGTTAAGCATTATATAATAATAATAATAATAATAATAATAATAAAAATAATAATAAAAATAATAATAATAAACACAATAATAATCATAAAAATAATAATACACTGAAAAAAAAAAATATTTGAATCAAATAAATTTTTTTTAAGTGTAATAAACATAATAATAATAATAATAATAATAATAATAATAATAATCATAAAATAATAGTAATAATAATAATCAAAAAATAATAGTAATAATCATAGAAATAATAATACCCTGAAAAAAAATTTATTTGAATCAATTAAATAATATTTGCTTCAAATACAGTTTATTTGATTTAAATAAATATTTATTTGATAATAGTCAAATAATCGGTTATTTGAATCAAATAAATTTTTTTTCAGTGTAATAAACATAATAATAATAATAATAATAATAATAATAATAATAATAATAATAATAATAATAAAAATATCATAAAAATAATAGTAATAATGATAATAATAATAGTAATAATGATAATAATAATAATAATAATAATAAAAATATCATAAAAATAATAATAATAATAATTATAATAACAACAATCACATTACCATATCATATCATACTCAACTATCTATCTGACGGAATTGTTCTTTAAAAACAACAAATTAAATACTTCTACATAAGTAAAAATGAAAAAAAAACATAAAAATCATTGCAGTTCTTTCTAACGAATAAAAAAATAATATTTCCCAGATATATTGAATTGTTTGCAAAAATTACGATATTTTTGTTAGAAGAATGAAAAAAACTAATATTTACTTAGTGTTTTTTATTAAAGGAAGTAAAGTTAAATGTAAAGAATACGGATTTCTCTTCTCTACTCAACTTTTAATGAGATTTCTACTCGAACCTTAAACAATACGATTTAGACATTTCTTGTCTTCTATTGATTCCTTTGATAGAGTAGCTCTTGCGAAATTCTTTCCCTCTGAAAAGAATTCGGTTACGTATAACATAGTTTTAAGAGAAAGAAAAAACTGTGGTAATATATCAATTCTTTTCTACTTTTTTACAAATTGATTTTTCCAAAGAGTTTTTCTAAATAGTACATTTTTATTTTAATTCGACATTTTTTTTTTTAATTATTAGAAAAAGAAATTGTAAAACAATGAGAATAATTTCGATTATTATAAACTGTTTTATATTACTATTATTAGTACCCATTAAAATTATTATTATTAAAATATAATATTATAATATTGATATAAACTTTGTTTATAAAACAAAGTAAATATTAATAATAATTTAATAAAAAAAAATTGTTTTAAAAGTTAAAATTAAATTTAACTTTCCATGCTTCAAGTTATATTGAAAGTCTAGACAAAGAAAATATTGTTTGAAAACACGGTTTTTTTTGTAGTCAATTACTGTTTATATTTACTTTGTTTAAAATAATTGTTTACAACTATTAAAAAATATTAAAATGGAAATTAAATTTCAAGATTTAGTAATTTTTTAGAAAAGAAGAAAGTTAAAAAAAAGAAATTTTTTCACATTTACTTGTTGATAATTTGGAATTTGTTTATAACAATAAATTATTTATAACTTGATTAAAAAATTTAAATAGGTAAATTAATTTTCAAGATTTAGTAATCTTTTAGAAAAAAATGACAGTTAAGGAAAAAAATGAAATTTTTACTTGTTTACTTGTTGCTTATTTGGAATTTGTCTATAATAATTATTTATAACTATATTAAAAAATATTTGTAAGTAAATTAAATTTTTAAATTTAGTAATATTTTAAAAAAATAGATAGTTAACTAAGAAAAATCCAAATTTTTACACATTTTCTCGTTGATAATTTGGAATTTGTTTATAACAATTGTTTATAACTTTATTAAAAAATATTAATAGGTAAATTAATTTTCAAGATTTAGTAATCTTGTAGAAAAATAGATAGTCAAATAAGAAAAATCGAAATTTTTGCAAAATTTCGCATTCGAATGCTACTTTTGGAATTTGTTTATTACTTTTTAAAAAAATATTAATAGGTAAATTAATTTTCAAGATTTAATAATCTTTTAGAAAAAAATAGTTAAATGAGAAAAATCGAAATTTCTACACGATCTCATGTTGCTAATTTGGAATTTGTTTATAACAATTGTTTATAACTTTATTAAAAAATATTAATAAGTAAATTAATTTTCAAGATTTAGTAATCTTTTAGAAAAAAATAGTTAAATGAGAAAAATCGAAATTTTTACACGTTCTCATGTTGCTAATTTGGAATTTGTTTATAACAATTGTTTATAACTTTATGAAAAACTATTTAAAGGTAAATTAAATTTTAAGTTTTAGTAATATTTTAGAAAAATAAATAGTTAAATAAGAAAAATCAAAATTTTTACACGTTTATTTGTTGCAAATTTAGAATTTTTTTATAATAATTGTTCATAACTCTATAAAAAATTATTAATATGTAAATTTAATTTCAAGATTTAGTAATATTTTAGAAAGAAATGATAGTTAAATAAGAAAAATCGAAATTTTCACGTTTATTTGTTGCTAATTTGGAATTTGTTGATAACAATTGTTGATAAATTTATTTCAAAATATATTTATAGGTACATTAAATTTCAAGATTTAAAATTACTGAAAAAAATTGAAAATTTTGAATTGTTGAAAACAATTGTTTATAACTATTAAAAAATATTAAAATGGAAATTAAATTTCAAGATTTATTATTTATTATTATTATTATGTTATTATTTATAATAATATAATTATAATAATTTATAATAATATATATATATATATATATATATAATCTTATATAATAATTTATATAATATTATTATTATTTAAATAATATAATTAATTATTTTATTATTATATTATTGTAATTATTAATCTTTTAGAAAAAAAAGATAGTTAAAAGTCGTAATTGACCAGAAAAAATGCGCAAATATACAGATATGTTTATTTTATTTCTATTTGTTTACAACATTTGTTGCTATTTCAAACAAATTTTAATAAAAATGTAACAAATGTTTTTTATTTGAAAAAAAGATGATTATTATTGTGTATTATTTGTGCCAATTTTTTTTTAAATCGATCAAATAAAACTGTAGAAATTTCTTTTTTTCTTTCTATAATAGATTAATTTTTCCAATGTTTTTTTTTTAATATTAATACATTTATTTTTAATTCAACATTTTTTTTTATTAGAAAAATTGTGCAATTGTAAAACAATGAGAATAATTTCGATTAATATAAATGGTCGTTGAAAATTTGAAATTGACATATATACAATAAAATTATATATATATAGGTATCATTCTACAATAATGTGGCTATCTGCAAAAGCCATTTGTGTTCGTAACATTCCGCATTTAATGAATTCCTGATGCAATATCGCTTGATCCTTAAGCAATATGAGAGGCACGTCTCGCAACAAAGTGGTTCACAAGTTCGAAGCAACCGCATTCCAAATCTTCAAGTTCCGTAATTCCTCCCAAAACGGGGAACCCCCCCGAGCAACACAAATGGAGATGCCTTTGCATCTGTCAGACAAATACGAATGAAACAATTTACAATTCTGTTTGGCAATAGTATAAATGCAAGTAGACAGAAGTAAAAATCGAAACTCAGTCACATTTTTCAAGAGGAAACATATATATTTATTTATTCTTTTTTTTAATCCACAATCTTTGATTTATACTTATATATATATACATATTTTGACATGAAAAAAAAAATCTTGGCCCTGTTTTAGTATTCTTAACAATTTCCTATTCGATTCCGCATAATATTTACTCAAGAACGACAGAATGATCTAGAGAATGAAATGAGATTTTGAAAATGTACTTCTCAAACTTTCATTTCCTGAAATGAAAACTTTTGTATTCTGATATAAATTTACTGAAGAAATCCACTTGTTTTTCTATTGAAGTCTCTCTTTCATCCACTCTCTTTCGTTTGCTTACAAATGAAAAACGTTTGCAGGTCCCTGTCAAAATACATCTAAAAATTCATTCCAAACATAAAAAATTAAGCGCATTCAGATTTTATTTTTTAAACTTATCAGTGTTTGTGGAAAATTTGAACAAAGGTATTATTATTTATTCAAAATGGCCGCCAAAATATTCGAATTTGGAAAAATAATTTTACAAAATTTTACTTTTTCTTTATATATATATTATTTTTTTTTTCTGCGAACTTCAAGAATTGTTTGTTGGTCACTAAGCAACTACTTGGACAATTTTAATTAATATCCGGGTCGTCAAAATTAATTTAATTCATTTTTTCTAAAAAAATAACCACAGCCGAAAATCAGCAGAAAATGAAAAATTTTTTTTTTCTGCGACCTTCAAGAATTGATTGTTGGTCACTAAGCAACTACTAGAACAATTTTAATTAATATCCGGGTCGTCAAAATTGATTTAATTCATTTTTTCTAAAAAATAACCACAGCCGAAAATCAGCAGAAAATGAAAAATTATTTTTTTCTTCGACCTTCAAGAAAATAAAAATTTTTTTTTCTGCGAACTTCAAGAAGTGATTGTTGGTCACTAAGCAACTTTTAGAACAATTTTAATTAATATCCGGGTCGTCAAAATTAATTTAATTCATTTTTTCTAAAAAATAACCACAGCCGAAAATCAGCAGAAAATGAAAAATTATTTTTTTCTGCGACCTTCAAGAAAATGAAAAAATTATTTTTTTCTGCGAACTTCAACAATTGATTGTTGGTCACTAAGCAACTACTAGAACAATTTTAATTAATATCCGGATCGTCAAAATAAATTTAATTCATTTTTTCTATAAAATAACCACAGCCGAAAATCAACAGAAAATGAAAAATTTTTTTTTCTGCGACCTTCAAGAAAATGAAAACATTTTTTTTTCTGCGAACTTCAAGAATTGATTGTTGGTCACTAAGCAACTACTAGAACAATTTTAATTAATATCCGGGTCGTCAAAATTAATTTATTCATTTTTTCTAAAAAATAACCACAGCCGAAAATCAGCAGAAAATGAAAAATTTTTTTTTTCTGTCACCTTCAAGAAAATAATTAATAATTTTTTAATGTGTTAGAATTTTTGGTATGGAACACTTTTAAACTTATATAATGCATTATTATTTCTTATCTTGCAATATTTTATGACTAACACCATTTTTTGTCTTATTCTTTATATCTCTTAACATTTCCAGACTTGAAATTGATTTTTTCTCAAATTTCGTAAGAAATAATCAACTGTTCCTATTTACCCCTAAATTTTAGCAAAGTTGAAAAATTTAGGGGTAAATAGGAACAGTTCATTATTACGATTCAATGATAACCATATTTTTTACTACTCCATAAAATTGTTCCACGGAAGTGAAATAACAACTCAAAACACAAAAAAAACCGAAAGTATTTCTTTAAAATGAAATCTAATTGTATTAATGATTCTTGATTTTGATTGACAATTGAAAATTTGTGGATTTTGGTGATATTTTCGTTTCCTTTAAAAATTATAGATAACAAGATATATATATATTTTTTTTTGTTGTTGTATGTTTAGAGAGGAAGATTTGGTACGAGAGTGCAACGCGTGGAATCGAATCTCGAATTCGTGCTGCTGCAAGTGCAAGTGGTACCGGGTCAACACCGCCCGGTGGTGTGGCACGTGGTGTTGTGCTTTTTGTTGGTGATGGTATGGGGATGAGTACTCTCACAGCATCACGTATACTTTCGGGTCAGCGTCATGGAGGCACTGGCGAAGAAGCTCAACTTGTCTGGGACACTTTTCCAGCAGTTGCTTTAGCAAGGGTGAGATTTTTTTTTCTTTTCCTTTAATCCTTCTCTTTCTTCTCCTTATCTGTCCGTCGGAATCGTTGGACTTGGTTTTTATTTCTTATAAAGAACAGATTGCAAAACAAAGAAACAAGACTGAGAATAATGTTTTCCTAAATGGAGACAATCTGATAAGAGCTAATATATTTTTTTTTTATTTGAGGTTTTTCTAATCAAATAACATATATACATCATTTAAGGACAATTAGTGAGAATTATTTCATTGTAGATTAAATTTGATTGCAATTTGAAGAAAATAAGGAGCATTTAATTAGTCTCTTAAATGTATTGTTAATTATTATCATAACTAGCTAAAATAAAGCACGCTAGAAGTTTCATGTTTCATTACAATTAAAAAATTCAATTATTCAGAAGAATTCTACTCAAAATCACTAAAAAGTGATTTTGAGGAAAGTGAAAGTGAAAGTCGGGAAAAAGTCTGAAAATTTTGTCAAAAGTATTGAAACAATATTCAATTTCGAAAATCCTTAAATAAAATTCTGAACGTTAGATTCCTCATCATTGAAAAGATTTTATTTATTCCAAACTTCTTCTATTTTTAACAACAATTGAACTTTACAGATTTTAAAGATATTTTAGGTTTATGAAAAACATTAATAATTAAAATTCTTATGAAATTCGTTATATTTTTTAATATACAATTCAATCATTATTAAAAATAATAATGAATGAATTTTACTTAAAACACTAAAAAATAATTTTGGAAAAATTATAAATAATTGCAAAAACTCAATTATATTCAAAAGTTTTTTAATATTCTCGTCGAAATTTCAATTATTTTAAAATTTGTTAACAAAATTTTTGGCAAAATTCAATTATTTAAAAATTTTTAAATAAAATTCTTGACAAAAATTTAATTATTTTCAAAAAATTTCCTCAATTTCATATGAATTCGATTATTTACATAAATTTTTTATAAATTTCTTTCTTCTTAAAAATGTTATTAAAAATCATCAAACGAAATCAATTATTAATTACTAATGTGGTAAAAAATAATTTAATTTTAAAAACCTGGAAAATTTCCATTTTTTTAACTGAAAAAATTAGGAAACTTCAAATGAACGAATGCCTGAACCCTGATCAAGTCTTTAATAAATTTCTCAAGCAAAACAAATAATAAAATAAAAATATTTCTGCCCAAAAGTCAGAATAAGAATAATTGTAATATATTTAAATTATTTGAAAATAACTGAAAATATTATTAAAAAATTGGGGTATCCAAAAATTGTTTTATAAAATAAAAATTGTTTTATTTATTTATTATAATAATTTCGATAATATAGTTTTTAACAAACAGAAATTCTGTAAATATTTTTTCCAAAATAAATATCAAATTTCTTGATCAAAATTTGATTTATAACTTTTTTTCTACTTAAAACTTGTACTTTGTTTATAAATTGTCATTGAGAAGCAGAAAATGTGCAAAATATTTTCTAATTTTAATTTTTCAACTATTTTTTAATTTTTTTTTAGAAAAAATGAAAATATTAATTACCTAATCCTAAAATGATTGCTATAAAGTGCTAATTTTTCTGGAAAGAAGAGAAATATTGAAAAATAATATTAATAATTTTTGTAGATTAATAAAAATAGTTTTGTATTTTTTGAAAAATAAAAATGAATGAATAAATGAATACGACGATTATTATAGTTAATTATAACGAATATGGGAACAAATATTTTTATTTTAAATTAAATTAGCAATTTAGAAAAAAAATTGAATTATAAAATTTTTAATTTAAATCTTTTTTTCATAAATATAAAATGTAAATTGGAATATAGATTATTACTACTATAACCAAAATAATTATGCAAGTATTCCAAAACAGTGGAAGTACTGGAAAAAATTAAATATTTAATTTATGTATTTAATAAATAAATAAATAAATTTAATTATTTTCAGATTCTCTTCATCAGAGAATTTCAATTATTTTTAATTCAATTATTATTAAAAATAATAATAATAATAATGTTGTTTTTTTTGGAAAAAATTGAAATTAAAAATCTCACACTTTGAATTCAGATAATTGTCCAACGATAATTCGTTTTTGGAAACTTTTTTGGCGCCAAGTGAGAATAATACCCGGAGCTTGATAACTTACAAATTAAGAGTTCTTAAGTGTATCGTAATTAACTTTCCGAACATTAATTATAATTTACGGGGTCAGGAGCATCAGAAAATGACAATTTTAAAGAATACATTTTTAATAACTCTTCCTGAATAACAGATTCAAGTAGATAATAAGAAATTTGTCATTTTGTGAAATTTCTTTTAATACAGAAATAATAAGTACAACATACAACGTCTTTCTAACATCTATAAAAATATTAATCAAAATTAAATTTGTAAAATTTTTTTTAACAGGTCTTAATATTTTCCCCTGAAAGACTGTTCATCTGATAAATATAATATAACATTTCTTCGTTAGCACTTAATTTAAAAATGTAAATTTATTCAGTTAACGAAAATTTACGAGTATATAAACAGAAAACTTTCATAATGATGTTGGAAAATCAATTTAACAAGAGCTGTGCAGGACATGCGTTACAGAGTCAATATTTGACCGCAATGAGAGTAATTTGTATCATAGAAGCAAGTTGAGTATCATTTTATAGGATAATAATTAATTAAAATGAGTAAAGAGTCTCTGAGTAATTAATTATAATATTAGAGACATCAATCATCCAACTTGAAATCGAGTTTCATATTCCAATCGACTTTAGATGATTTTAATGTAACTCGTATTACGGAACTATGAATGAGAATTGTTTGAAGTTTAATAAACCTTTGTTCATTTGCTTCAATAATTCTCTTTCAATTGTATTTGCATCAATAATTACGTTCCTTTTGCAATACGCAGTGAAAATTACAATGTTTAGAAAATTATATTTTCTTTTAATAATATAAAGCTTAAAAAAATATTTTGCAATAATTTACAATTAATTATTAATATCTTACATAAATACAATATCGAATACTTTATCGGGTATTTATATGTATATCATTCAAAAACAGTCTTGATCAATACAGTGTAGATTTGCAACCATGTTGATTCTACATTAATTAATATTGATCATCATCATCATAACGGAACTGTATTTGCATTTTAAACAAAATATTGTTAAAGTTTTACTTTAGATTTTTTTTTAATTTTTTATACAATAATGATATAGTATTAATGGAGAAATTTTTGGCTACACTCCAAATTTGTGAAGTTAAACATTAAATCGAACACTCAAAATTTATTATTAAGTGTACAAAGTTTGAAGAAGTAAAAAACTTTATGCATTTGTTACTTCAATTCTCGCATTTACTGCACTTGGTTGTTTTTTTTTATGTTTTTATTATTCTCTATTTTTGAACTTTATCTAGTTAATAAATTTTAGGAGAATTGAATAATTTTGTTGAACAAAATTAGATGTATTTCAATGAATTACAAATCGGTATTGATTTCTAATTAGTTTATAATAATTCAATGGAAATATGGAAACGTTCTGCTATTATACAATTAGCATTGAAATTCATAGTTCTTTGAATAGATTCATATATATATCGCAGAATCAATTGCAGAGAAAATTGTTTTTGATAAACTATATTACACACCTGAATTTCAATAATTAGAAGTATTTTTATTAAATTGTCCTGGCTTTTGATCTACATTATTATTATTTGAATAAAATTCATTAAGAATGTATTAAAATATTTCGTTAGAGGAAAAGGAAAAAAATCTCCTATAACAAAATGTGAATTTTTTTTTTACAACCAAAAAAAAATTCCAATTCTGTTATAAAGGAAGTTTTATAAAACATTCCCCTTGGAAGCGGATCTCGAAGTTTTTCTTATTAAATATCGGTCGTGATTTTTTTGTCCTCAGCTCGGTGAAAAAAATTTCGCATACATTATATAACAAAAATCTATGGTGAGATGGATTATACAGGGACGAATCTCAGATTGCTGGCAGACGGTGGCTATAAAATTGAATGGTTCAACTGCTTTACATTCATGAATTCGTCACCTTTTCTTGGCGTAACTCTCTTGTGAAGTTGAAAATTCCGACTTTCTTGGTATTAAAAGATTATGGCTAAAATAATATGAGGACGATAAAATATTCTCCAGATCGTAAAATTTGGGATTACTAAATCAATGAATTAAGAACATTATCACGTCATTATTTGCTGAAAAGTGTTTTATCAATAAAAAATAAAAAAATTCCCACGTAAAAGAATTTTTCAAAAAACCACACAAACACTCTCATAGACTAATAAATTTTATTAATACCAATTGAATTGTTCAACTGATGTAAAATAAATAACAAATTATTTATCAGGATGATGGAATGTGTAACACATTTACTCCTTTACATAAAAAATGTATCACTCCAATATGACGTACTAGAAATAATGCAATCTGCTATCCGATAAACCCTGGATTATTGTGAAATGGAAAATTTAATCTTCAATGATAAGTGACGTTCATATTTGAATCAATAATCGTCAAAAATGTATAATATATCTTTTTTTTTAAATAAATGATTCAAATCAGGAAATTAAATATTCAATTAAATATGTACATTTTGTTCCCCATCCTCTAGATTAATAATTAGTTTGGAATTGTGTAAAATAAAAACGATAGCAGAAAAAAGTTCGAGGCAGAAAGTTATATAGAAATTTCTACAACATTGTTCCCTCTTATAATTCCCAGTGAAACTAGGGTATATATATATATATGAAACTTTCATGTATCACCTTCTATCAGAAGATAAAGACAGACTTTAGTATGAGAAACCTCGGTACGTTCCTCTTCTCTCTGATGAGAAGCTTTAGTCAAAGGCCTATTAGCCATTATCGTCGAGGTCGTCTACTGTTTCGAATGTATCCCACGGGAATCATCCTCCTCTTCTCTTATCTCTACCTCTGACCAGTATATCCTTTTTCCTTCGGGAACTCATAAATACGCAAGTTAATTTCTAAGTGAAAGTTTTTCTTGCATTAAATACTTAAACTTTTTCTTTTACTAATCTTTTAACGACGGCTTTGGACATTCAATATTTTTGATTGTAATTTTTTTACTTGTGCCTGTAAAAACTTAAATAAATGTTACATGGAAATTCAATCCTTAGAGGCTTCTATTCTTGATCAATACTTGTTCTAAAAATGAACGGAATGAGAATAACTGATGAATAACAAATTTACACACCCTGAGCGTTATTGTTGAGAAACAAAAAATTGGTATTCCTTGAGAATACAATGAAGCTCTCGTGGGACGTTAGATGTAAAAAAATTATTTAGTTCTCAAGATGTAGAAAAAGAGGTTTCTTTTTACAAAGGGGAAAAATTATTTAGGCTATTGAGTAGGTATGGAATGTACGTCTTCGTAGTCGCGTACGGCTTGACTGACGACTGCGCACGCGGGCCGCGCCGCGTCTCTTCCCCCACCACTCGCTCGTGGCGAAGCTATATAAACTCGCTCGCTCCGTCTTTTCAGTCAGTTCGTCCTCTGACTTGCTTCCACTTGCCTCAAGATGCTCTTCGCTCTGCCAGGTCAGGTTACAAAAAATAATTTTTCTGTTTTCGTATTCTTTCCCCTGGGACTATACCTATAGGGTATTTGATAATGACCAAATTTCCAATTTTCCTCGTAGAACAAATGGAAACTGGAAAAGATTGTCTAACTTAAAAATCTTGTATTTAATTTTACTTTAAAAAACCATAATCCATGTTTCAATAATGACAATGTTCATGCTTGTGTTCGAATCTTATTAGAAGATCTTGTTCGTCACTCCCATCACCTTTGTGTGGTCAGCAGACTTCAAAAGCAGGTGAGAAGCCAGAGGTTTACACGGATTGTCAACGTTAGTCGTCTCTCTTTGATGACACTGATCAGCATAGTTAATTCCCTTGTCACGTTCTTCTTTTCAGCTGCGGTTAATTTCAGAATCTCCATTGCCCCAGGGTCCAGAGGTGGTTTCTTCTGCTTTTTTCCCTGTTTACATATATTCATCACTTTTATACTAGAATTTCATTGAGGGAAATTTTAATCATACGATATCTACATGTTCAGATTAGATTAAAAATGTATCAAAAAAAAAGTTTTAAACTTTGAATTTAGATTACTGCAAAATTTTTAATTCGTTAAAAGCAATTTGTTTACTATAGTTTCATAAAACTTAGAAAGAGAAGAGGACTAAATTAATTTAACGCATAGTCGGCATTATCTTCTAAGCTATAAAGCTTCTTCTTGCAGCTTTGGTATTTCGATGTGGTTTTACTGTTGAAGATTATTTAGATTCCTATAATGATTTATAATGGAATACGAGACTTGCTTGACGTGGAATAATTAATCGTTAAATATTACGAACAGTATTTAAATATTTTTATTGCAGCAATTCGTCTTCTCCTCCGTAAAATATATTGTTGATTAACATTACATTATTTAGAAGATACACTTTTTAATTCGACAAAAAAAAAGTAGCAACACTATGTTTCTTTGATAAATCAACAAAATATTGTTCAACTTTGTATATATTACAAGTGAAATATCATATCTACCTTTGTATTTGGACGGCGATAAAACTACAATGCCTTTGAAACATATTGTTTTCAGTGTGTAATAAGCTTTTAATTCCCATGAATGTGTGCGACGATCTATATAGAAGAGATTTAAAGCAAGAACACCCTTTTAGCTAAAAGTAGAAACAGTTGAAACAGGAAAGACAAACGAATGGCAAATAGCAAACTACCAATCGTTGTTTTTCTTTGTTAAAATGTTCAGTACCACCAGTTTTTCATCATTTGTCATTCGTTTGCCTTTCTCTTTACCAGCAATTGTTGTTGTTTCGTTCGCAAAGCACTTTGTGAAAGATACAGGACAAACTTTTTTTTTTTTATTACAAGTGTGAGTTTTTTTCATCTTAACAAGGGAAACGTACATTTTTTAACAAAGTAGGTTAACGGTGCAATGGTTTTTAACGTTTATTTACATCCACAATAAGAATGATATAATGAATAAATTTAAATGTACTTTTATTCCAAAATAATTGCGAGGTTTCGAATGAAAATCATATATAGAAGAAATATTTGTTTGTAAAACACTAATTGTTGTTATATTTTTGTTGAATATGAAGAACTGCCAAGCCTTTTTCGTGGAATCAGAATTAAATAAAGGAAAAATTGGAAATTGATTATTTTGGATAAAAGACAAAATGGGTTTGATTGGATAAAAGGAAAAGTTGAAAATTTGTGGCACTGGATAAAAGAAAAAGATGGGAATTACTTGCATTGGATAAAAGAAAAAATTGTGGGTTAGTTTTGTTAACTGAGGATTTTTTAAGAAAAAGAAAGGGATAAGTGTGTTTGCTGAAGTTATCTGGTACCTCTACTATTCCATATAATCATACGAATGTCAAGAATCTTAATTTTTTTCTTCACTTCCCTTTACACTAGCTAAAACTTTTCGAACACAAAGTAGTTTGCGTTCGAAATTTGCGTTTCTAGTTAAACTAATAATCCAATTAACTGTAAAAGGCGCGGGATAAGTAACTGTGTCAATACGCAAATCAGCAGGTCTCCAGTGAATACAACCTAAGCGAAGAAGGTCTGGCAATATTCCAGAATAATGTTTGGTAGCCACTTTAGTCTCAGAATATATAGAAGCTCATCACATGCGCCTCGTGAAATCAATAAAATTTATATATGAAGTGAAAGATAGAAGTAACGAATCACAAATGGTTAATTCAATTATTGTCGTACAATATTAAAAATACAAAAATTAAAAAATCACATAAAAATGATAGTCCTGTGGATATAGTCCTATTTTTAAAGTATTTTCTATATATTATTTTAATTATTAGTTATTAAGTAAATAAAATTATTGAAATTAATTAAATTAATTGTCATTACGAAATGAATATCCAGTTATGTGAACTTCCAAAATTATGTAACTAAAGTAAAAAATGATATAATTCACAACACGAATAATATTCTTTTAAAAAATATTTATTATACAACATTTTCATTAAGAACAAAAAGAAGGAATTTTAATAAAAAGATATAGAACTAAGGGTTTCTTGAATTTAATTAAATGAAGCACTATTTACCATGAGTCCATTAGATGCGAATAAAACAGACATTATGTGCTTAAACGCAGCAGATTTGGAATCCCAACTGCTTTTGAACAAGACCTGCATCAAAAAGTAGTCTATAATAAGGGTTTGAATAAGTACTGTCATTCTGTGTTTTTGTTATCTTTTATTCTATCGCAGAATTCCATAGAATTCTATCCATACAAAGAGCTGTATTATACTTATTACTCTGAACCCATTGAAATTATGCGATTATTTTCAATATTTTCATAAACGATGCGATGTACGAAATTAAATCGCAAATTTGATAATAATAAAGAAAAATTTTCTACAAATTATAGAATTATACATAAATGAATTTTAACATTCTTGAAATATTCCATATTTTCAAATGGAGTTAAAAGTGAAATAATATGATCAGTAAAATAAATCACAATATTGATAAAATAAATACAAAAACAAATTGAAGCATAAAATGCAGATTTATATATATAAATGCGTTCAAATCGTTTTTATAAAAAAAAAAAAAAAAAAAACATCGATTCGTGTTTCTCTACTTTTCTCACGGATCATGTTCTATGGGAATAAAATTCTATATTATATGTGTGTGCACTTGTTTATATAAAACGAGCACTCTGATAACTTATTATTGAAGAAAGTGGGCTTTTCGATAAGCATGGAGTGAATGCATATTTTACGATAAGAAACTCAAGGAACAGGAAAATTCACATTCTTGACAAAAATCGAGTAAAACAAGTTTACGTGAGTTTATAGAATATAATTTTTGAAGAGAAAAAAATAAAATCCCCCCCTTTGCTTTATCGCCACTGGTACAGTTTACACGTTATGTCATTATTTCTTAACTTAACTTGACATATTAAAAGTTTTAGATTAAAAACGGAAATATAAAAAGAAAAGATAAGCTTTAATAATATGTAACTTTGTTCGCACGGTTCTTATATATTTTGTAATGAAAAACTAATTATTTAATTTGATTTCATAATATTAGTATATAATTTCGTAATATTAATATAATTTTCATTTGCATTTTCGTACTAAAAAATGATAATTAAGCATTTTGTGACAAAAAATTTTGAATTTAGAACAAATTATTTATGAAATGAAAGTTTCTATCAAAACACCATCGCGTACATCATTCGTTTAGTGTGTATTTTAATTAATTATCCGAAATACTGGGGATGTCGTGTAGATAAGAAATTTGCCATTTTCAGAAAGTGAACTTTCTTGATAGACGAGAGAAAAATTATAAGCCGTCTCTTTTGAATAAAATATTATGACTTAAAAAATTCTTTTTGATGTATATCGATCGCAATGAAAGCATATAATACTGCCGCTGGCAAGAATTTATAATGTTAGTCATCGTATCAAATTGCCAGGAATATTATAAGCAAACTTATGGGAATAATGATATTCCCAATCATTATAAGATCTCAGGTCGGATTTTAGAAATCCAAAATGGCGGATCCAATATGGCGGACGAGTTTTTAAAAACCAAACTTTGGACCAAGAGATTTTTGGGGTTACTAATTAAGAACTTAAGGTCAAAATAACGGAGGAATTAAAAAAAAATAAAGAACATTATTTACCAAATTGACTTAAACATAAAAAAATTTTTGTCCCTATTGTTAATTATATTTTATTATAACATTTCGATTTCAATTTCATTCTGACTTTTTCAATCCAAAAATGTGAAAAAAAAATTCTTCACTCAAAATGAATGTTCAATTTATTTTAACAGAGACAGATTTGTTACAAATTGTTTCCAGACAATTACGAATGTCAACTTTTTTTTTCCTTCTATGCAATAATACATTTTATTTCACTTTTTTTGATAAAAAATGAAAGACTCTTCAAAAAAAAAGTCAAGGATCCAATATTGCTAACTATTGGAAATGTCATTTACACTTTCGGTTGATATTTGAGTTTTAAAACACTAAAAAATTTTTGATGCGTGAAAATTTGTTAGGGGGGAAAAAAAAGTTGCAAATTAAAATAGATTTTTAAAATATTGTTTTGAATCTGTCAAAAGCTGAAACGTATCGACTGTAGTTCTACTGTTGAGAATTTTAAGTAAAATTTTTTCCTATGATATATTATTTAAATGTGTAAAAAAGAAATTACCTTCTAAATATTCTATATAAATCAATCTTTCAAGGTACAGAAAAATGTTGATTTTTTTCCCCCAAGTTTTACAATCTTTTTAAAAGGTACTCTTGCATTTTTCCTCTCTATGGAGGACAAGTTTTCTTGAGTTGACAGCTCTATGATTATAGAAAACTTCACTTTTGGATATTCTATGAAGCAAATTTTACAGTGAATATACAGAATTATTTGATATTAATTTTAATAAATTCTTCAAAATCATAGAATATTATCATGAATTTTTAAATGAAATACTTTCAAAAAAAATGTCGTGTCATTTCTGAAAGTGCAATAAAATACAGATTTTTCACTAATTGAAAAATAATTTGAACCTTTTTTTCGAAAATGCATTTAATTCATGTTTCATATTCACAATGGACTAATAACGTTCGTTGTTTCAATAGAATAAAAGTTACTGAAAAATCTCAGAATTTCACCCAATAATTATTAATAAGGTAATGCAGCACCGAAATAGGAATATGAGACAGAAGACCAGAAAGCTAAATGGCATCAATTTAATTAATTAAAACCGGTAAAAAGAAATATGTTTTATTAAAAAACTACTATCATGTGTGTGTGCAAATATTTTAACTGGATTGAACATGTCTTTCTAATATTCTCCACAAAAATATTCATTTCAGTAAACTTGGTTTTAATTTCAGCTCTTAAGCAAATAGTGTTGGACAAAATTACAGACAGATATGTAAGCTCATTGGCTTTTAATAAAATTGTTTAACAGTATCAAAGTTTTTTATCCATCCTATATTATATTCGAAAATTAAAAAATTCCCCTATGCTTTGATTTTTATTTGACAAATTTATTTTGTATCCATTTTCACAAACATGTTTACAAAAAGATTCCAATTTTGATTTCTGCTTTTGTGTTTACTATATTCGGAGAATTATTTTATGTTTAAATTATTTACGTATAATTTAGAGATAGTTTATATTTTAGCGTATACAGAAAGTGGGAAGGTTTTTTTTTTTACTGGACAGAAGGTCAGTAAAATTTTTATTTTCCATATAAATGTGAACTACGGGGAAATTTTATTGACCATTTTCTTTTAAATTGCTTTCGTAACTCATTATCAGACTACTGCAAATTACATTTTACAAGCTCATTGTAAGTTTATTTATATTATACTCTTAACTCACGCTCCCCGTGTCCTTATTTATATTGTTTAAAAATAAATTTTAACATCAAACAATTTCTAAGATTACAATTTACAATTCAACGAATTTTCATTTTTATCGCTTTTATCCAATTAGAGTAGAAAATTTCGAAATTATAAGCAAAAAAAATTAACTTTTTTTATCAGAAGCAATACGAAATTATAATCGAACTTTGTAAATAAGAATTAAGTTTGGAGAAGTTGAATAATATTTTCTATTATTTCATAATAGGAATGTTTTCAGAATTTATTTAAAGCGAGGATATCATTATTCGCGAATGTGTAGCTTTCTACAATTCTCCCTAGTTTTCTTCTCGGTTACCACCTCACGCGACAGATCCTCTCGAGCCATATGCTGAGAGCAGACGACGAGTCAAGTCTCCTACAGGGTTGTCTAACAGAAACAGAACAACCCTTATGACTCCCGTTTGCACTCAAATTAGAATATGAAGGGTGTTCTTGCACTCGTTGTCACAGGTACACACTGGTAAACAAAAGACATAGATAACTCCAGCAAACACTGTCTCGAAAGTTATACTTTTCATCATCTCAAGTCTTTTGCAACATTGTATATGACTAATAATGACGCGGGTCTTATTTATTTAACAAAGCTTTCTGCGATTTACTAAAGGTTTTACAAAAAAAATTTTTTTTTCATTATTCTTATCACAAGATTACTAAAAATTATAAGAAATATTAGAAAGAAATTAAAACCAAAATTATTATTAAAAACTAGCTGAAATAAAGAGCGCGTCATGTTTCTTGTTTCATTAACATTGAAAACTTTAATTATTCAGAAGAATTCTACTCAAAATCACTAAAAAGTGATTTTGAGGAAAGTGAAAGTGAAAGTCGGGTAAAAGTCTGAAAATTTTGTCAAAAGTATTGAAACAATATTCAATTTCGAAAATTCATCAAAAAAAAATTCTGAACGTTAGATTCCTCATCATTCAAAAGATTTTATTTATTCCAAACTTTTTTCTATTTTTAACAATTGAACTTTACAGATTTTAAAGATCATTTAGGTTTATGAATAACTTTAATAATTCAAATTCTTATGAAATTCGTTATATTTTTTAATATACAATTTAATCATTATTAAAAATAATAAAGAATGAATTTTACTTAAAACACTAAAAAATAATTTTTGAAAAATTATAAATAATTGCAAAAACTAAATTATATTCAAAAGTTTTTTAATATTCTCGTCGAAATTTCAATAATTTTCAAATTTGTTAACAACATTTTTGGCAAAATTCAATTATTTAAAAAATTTTTAATAAAATTCTTGACAAAAATTTAATTATTTTCAAAAAATTTCCTCAATTTCATATGAATTCGATTATTTACAAATTTTTTATAAATTTCTTTCTTCTTAAAAATGTTATTAAAAATCATCAAACGAAAGCAATTATTAATTACTAATGTGGTAAAAAATAATTTAATTTTAAAAACCTGGAAAATTTCCATTTTTTAAACTGAAAAAATCAGGAAACTTCAAATGAACAAATGCCTGAACCCTGATCAAGTCTTTAATAAATTTCTCAAGCAAAACAAATAATAAAAAAAAAATATTTCTGCCCAAAAGTCAGAATAATAATAATTGTAATATATTTAAATTATTTGAAAATAACTGAAAATATTATTAAAAAATTGGGGTATCCAAAAATTGTTTTATTTATTTATTATAATAATTTTGATAATATAGTTTTTAACAAACAGAAATTCTGTAAATATTTTTTCCAAAATAAATATCAATTTTCTTGATCAAAATTTGATTTATAACTTTTTTTCTACTTAAAACTTGTACTTTCTTTATAAATTGTCATTGAGAAGCAGAAAATGTGCAAAATGTTTTCTAATTTTAATTTTTCAACTATTTTTTAATTTTTTTTTTAGAAAAAATGAAAATATTAATAACCTAATCCTAAAATGTTTGTTACAAAGTGCTAATTTTTCTGGAAAGAAGAGAAATATTGAAAAATAATATTAATAATTTTTGTAGATTAATAAAAATAGTTTTGTATTTTTTGAAAAATAAAAATGAATGAATAAATGAATACGACGATTATTATAGTTAATTGTAACGAATATGGGAACAAATATTTTTATTTTAAATTAAATTAGCAATTTAGACAAAAAATAGAATTATAAAATTTTTAATTTAAATCTTTTTTTTATAAATATAAAATGTAAATTGTAATATAGATTATTACTACTATAACCAAAATAATTATGTAAGTATTCTAAAACAATGGAAGTACTGGAAAAAATTAAATTTTTAATTTCGATATCTTTACATCACACGTCGAAAAATTCCATGGAATTACTGTGCAGATTTAATCGAACATTTTTTAATTACAACATTATTTTAACACTTCTATTATGATAAAAATCAAATAATAAACATTGTTGCAACATATCTGAGAAGAAAATTGAATAGGAAATAAATTCGAAAATAAGTTCTGAATAATTCCGTGTTTCGGAAAAAGCTTTTCTTTAATTAAAAAAGCCTCCAATTTCATAAACAAAAGCCAAAATTCAATATTGAACTATAAAAAATGTTTAAAAAAAGATTTAGAACAACAGCGTCGTTTTTCAAGGCACAAATTATTTTGAATTGGCAATAAATTCGAAAAAAAAGTTCTCAATAACTCAATGTGTTGGAAAAAGTTTTTCTTGAATAAAAAAGCTCCAATTTGATGAAAAAAACCAACATTTGATATTCGACTCCAAAAATTGTTTTAAAAAAAAACATTTACAAGACCAGCGTCGTTTTTCAAGGGAAAAAATATTTTCCAATCGGCAAAGAATTCCAAAAAAGTTCTAAGAATCTCTGCGTTTTGAAAAAAGCTCTTTTGTAATCAAAGAAAGCTCTAATGTGATGAATAAAAGCTTAAATTTAATATTCGACTCAAAAAAAATTGTTAAATTTAATTTACCAGACCATCGACGTTTTTTAAGATACAAATTTTTTCTGAATCGAAAATAAATTATAAAAAAAGTTCTATGAACTTCTGTGCTTCGAAAAAAGCTCTTTGGTAATAAAAGAAAGCTCTAATATGATGAATAAAAGCTTAAATTGAATATTCGATTCCAAAAAATTGTGAAAATTAATTTACGAGACCATCGACGTTTTTTAAGATACAAATTTTTTCTGAATCAAAAACAAATTTTAATAAAGTTCTAAGAACATGTGTTTTTCGGGAAAACCTCTAATGTGATGATTGAAACGTCCAATTTAATATTTGACTCAAAAAAAATTCTTATATTTGTTTTAAAATAAAAAATTATTTTTAATTCTCGTCTATTTCACATATATACAAAAGTGTGAAATAAACTGTAAAAAAAACATTTCGCCCGGAGAGTTTTATTCGCCGGTTCAGCTCAACATTTTTGAAAGAATTCAGCTTGTACAGCTAATGTGGATGGAGTTTGGGTTATAAAATAAAGAGAAGTAGAAAATACGAACCTAGAGAAACGACAAAAATACCACCCACATGGAATTATTAGTGGTATGCTGGAGAGAGAAAACGAAAGGGAAGATGCGCGGAGAAATAGCATGGAATTGCAACTTATAAAAGAAAGTAACAAAATATAAAGCAAAATGTTTGACAATTGTAAAAGTGTTGACCCATTTAAAGGCCGACTTTACTTTCTTCTTACAAAGCTTTCTACTTTTTTTATTATAGTTTTCCTGTAGCTTTTAATTTTATGTCCTCAATCATGATTCTTTGTTTTATAAGAAGTATTGCAATAGAATTGTACATATTTTTCATCAAAAAGCTTCCTCACAAGTTTTGTTATCGTTTTTATAGCAACTAAGATTTATATGTGTCGTAAAAAAAAGACATTTTATAAAGATAAGTGATTTTAAAGTAACGACTTTAAAAAAACGGAAATTTTTATTTCAATCTAAATGCAAGTAACATTACTCAAATGATAAATAAAAATTATTATTGCTTTACAGAGGTTATAATTTTGTCGTGTATTTTATTGAAAAACTTTTCTATTTTTAAAATCAAATTAAAGAAATTCGCTCCAATGATTATTCCGGGAATTCAGTTTTTTATTCTTTTTTCTTATCCTTCATTTTTTCACTCAAATCCCAATTTTCTTGAAAGTATCAAATTAACGCCAAAAGTCTGGATCAATTTTTTATTTGATCCACATTTTTGGTATCAATTCGTTGACATTTTGATACATGAAAGTCAACAGTGTTGAAGAACCAAAAAGTATTTTTTTTTTAGAAGAAAATATTTTGTTTATAAAATACAAAAAAAAGATTTACGTTCACAATGAGTTTAGATTGTAATAAATAATTAAAAATTACATTCAACGTTAAATAACCAAAAAGTATTTTTTTAAGAAGAAAACAGTTTGTTTATAAAATACAAAAAAAAATATTTACGTTGACAATGAGTTTAGACTGTAATAAATGATTAAAAATTAAATTAAATACTGCATAAATATTGCAATTGAAATAAATAAAATTTAATGATTTATTGATAAAATAATATCAGTAATAATTTTTTTTTTTTTTGAATTGTAAATTTTATTTACATCTAAATATGAAATTTTTATTTACAAAAACTATATCTTAAATGGATAAAACTCTTCTTTCGAGTCAGATGAATTGTTAGTTGTACTTCCGGTTGACACGCTTTTAAATCTTTCAACTTGTACCAAGTGAAGTTCATATTTGGCAATAGAATGCAAATATTTAACCATAAATGCGTCGAAAATAAACAAGTGTTGATTTATAACACAGTTATGCGAATTGAATTCCAAAAATTCGAGATTTAATAAATTTATTGCGGATGTACGTCCCCGAGTGCAATTCGATGCAGATCCGCGTGAAACTTTTGCTTTGATTTACTCGAAACGACAAGAGTGCGGATTCACTCCCTATTGCGTAACACCATTCAAATATTGGTAAATCACACCGGATAAGCGTTTGCATCGTATTTGCATTCGTGATTTGATGTGTTATATGTTGTGGTTTTCTACATCGTTCACTTGGTAAACCAAATACGTTTCGCGATTTTCAAACGTACATCTAATGCTAATTTAAAAATAATTATTGATTATATTATATATACATATGGATAATTCACAAAGAATTTAAAAATTCATTTTGTTATTTTCTCCTTAGAAAATAGGCTGTTTGAAAAATCGAAAATATGCCGGCATTTTTCGTGATTTATAATCAAATAATATTTGCAGTTGGAAAATTTGAAAGTTCAAAAAAAAAAATTGTGATTAACAAATTTTTTTATACGCTTTTTCATAACAATTAAAATTTTTTAAAAGTAAAGGACAAAATATTTATAAATTCTATTGGTCAATTGCAAATTTTAATTGAAAATGAAATTCAAAGTTTGGAAATTTTTTTAAAATACAGAAAAAAATGTTACTCAAAAAAATTATATTTTATACATTTATTCACGAATTTATTTAATTGTAAAATTATTCGAAAACATCAATAACTTCTAATTCAAATAAATTTGTAATTATTATTATTATTATTATTTCACTGGAATATTAAGATTTTCCAAAATTTCGCAAATTCAAACCCTTTTGAAATTTATCAGCTCATAAAAGTATTATCATTATATTATATATTAAGAATATCGTTAGTGTAAGTTCTTCCAAATTATTTTCCTAATTTCAATTAAATTATATATTTTTTTTACAATTTTCAACTAAAATTCTTCTCTAAATCAACTATTTTTGATAATTTTTGTAAATATTCTTAGAGAATTTGCAAAAACATTTGTCTAAAATTTTTTAAAAATTAAATTAAATTTAAAATTAGTAAATTTAACTTAATTTAATTAATAAATTAAAAAATTTTAAATAGAATTTTTATTTTTTTTAAATTCAATTTTATAAAATTTCGATTATTCGCCAATTTTTCAAATAAATATTAATGTAAGGAAAATTTTGCACATTTTGTCAAAAAATTTTACGAAGCAAATTCTGTTAATCATTTAGAAAAATTTACTAACACAAATAAGGGAATTTTTCTAACAAAAAATTATCGAAAACTTCCCCTTTGAATTTAGAAATATTTCCATGGAAAAATGTAGAAAAAATTTCAAAACTTTGGAAAAATGTTCTTTAATGTTTAGAAAAAATTCCATATGAAAATATAGGAAAATTTCTAAAAACTGAGAAAAAATTCTCATATTTGGAACAATTTCGATGTAATTTCCATGTAACTTCAAATTAATTTTAGAAACAAAATTAAATTAAACTATTTGAAAAAAAAATTTAATGCAGTTAAAAGTCTATAGAAAATTTAAATTTGAAATCTTTTTAAAATTACTCATTTGTTTAAATGCAAAAAGTAAATAATCGAATGATTTTTAAATTTTAATTCTTATAAAGAATTTCATCAACAATTTTTTAAATTATTAAATTTTTTTGGCGAATTTTAATCAAGTTTTGAAAAAATAATTACATTTTTCGAGATTTTCGATTAAGACTGTACTAAAAATAATTAAAATTCTGCGACGAGGAGAATCTGAAAATAATTAAATTCCCAAAACAAATTGTTATTATTATTCATAAAAATAATTGAATTTATTTTTAAAAATGTATTATTTATAAAATTAATAAAAATAATTTTGAAGAAATTTATTAACAATTTTTTAATAATTAAATTCCTGTTCAATTTTTATTATTCATGGACATAATTAAATGTTTGAACACAATTTTATTTAAATAATTCAATTACTTGACAAATATTTTAATCAAGTTTTTAATAATAATAATTAAATTTTTCGAGGAATTCGATTAAAAATCAACTAATAATAATTAAACTTCTGGTATGAGCTTTATTATTAATGAATATAATTAAATTCCAAAAAAAAAAATTATATATAAAACAAATGAATTCATTGAAAAAAATTTATAATTTATGAAATTAATTAAATTATTGCAAAGAAGATTATAAAAAATTTTTTTTTTATAATTAAATTCTTCTGTGATTTTTATTATTTATGCAAATAATTAAATGTTTGGGTACAATTTTATTAGACATTGTTTTTTAAATATTGAGGTTTTTTGATAAATTTATTAAAACAGTATTAAACATTAAAATATTAAATATTAAAATTTAAAATAGTAAAAATAGAAAACATTGAAATAAGAAAAATTTTGGAAAATAAATAAATTTTGAAGAAGAATTTCTTTATGAATTCTAAAAATTTAATGATAGAGAACGAGTCCCTAAATATTAATTGATAGAAAATTAAAAATGTTTACTTATTTGAATTAGTGGCTGTTTGCTTTTTAATTAGTTAATGTTTACTAAATAAATAGTAATTTCTACTAATTTATCAGTGAAATTTACTGTAATTCCGAAGCAAAAAAATAGTCATTAATTTATTATTGAAATTTACTAATTCCAAAGTAAAAAATTTAGTCACTGATTCAAAGTAGTGGACATTTTCTTAAGAGAGGAGATTAAAATGAAAAGTTTTTATTTTTTAAATGATACATATAAGTATTGTTTTTTCTTTTTTTGCAGAAATATTTGAGTAAGAAATTTTTGAAATGAGAAATTCCAATATTTCCATGGCGGAATATTGATTTGAAACTTGGGCTTCTCGAGCATAGGATTCGTGCGCTTTCGATTTGATTGCTGTTTGATTTTATCGTTTCTTTTTGTGTGAAGTAAACGAGTCGCGTCAGCATGGATACTATAGACGAAATTTGCTTTCTTTCATGAAAATGCCGATTTTGCGGCATGTAGAATTGGTACTCGATAGCGACGCGGCGATTTGACGAAAGTCAACATAGTGAGTAGGTCACGAATTTCAGTACTTTGTTCAAATTCTTTACAAATACTCTGAATAAACCAGAATTCACATTTTCCAAAGAAAAAGTCACCTGAAAATAAAGAATTTCAATCATGCAAACTCAAAATACTTTTGTACATATGTATAAATATATATTTACCTGTGAAAGAAAAATTAATAACATATCTCGACTTTTTGGAATCGAAAAATCAGATTTTTAATTATTATTTTTGTTGTTTTTTTTAATAATTAAAAGTCCCTTGAGAAACCAATCGTAATAATAAACTAAATAAATCATAGAATATTTTTTTAAATTTTCTTTTTTTTTTGTTTTATTAGATAAGGGTCTTAATAAACCGCTTTAAAAAAAGGAGCAAAGAAGTTGGAAATCGTATTATCTGGAATTAACAGAAAAGTGAAAAATAAATTCCAAAGTAATTAAAATTAAACTGAAATTGCTTTTTCTAACACTGAGAGCCTTTAATTTTACCTCATTGAATAGAAAGTTTAAATGAAATAATTAAGATGGCTAGAAATAATTACAAAGTCTTGACATTTCAATCTTTAGTTAAGCTGAGCTTAAATCTCCATCCTTGAAAGTTGTCTGCTTTAACCAAAATGTTAGCTAAGCTTATCACTAAAACCTTCGAGGATTTATCAATGTTTAAATGTGTAAATCTTCCACGATATGGTAAAAAAATTGACATCTTCATTAATTGCAAACTATTTCTAGTCGTCAGTATTTTTTTTTTCATGAAAAGTATTATAATGGGAGAAATAAAAACTTACCAAAGGAACATTCATTCTTTTGTAGAATCACGTGAAAGTATTTTGAGATCATTTTACATGAGAAAAGTTCAAAATTCCCTCATAACTTCAAGAATCTTGACGTCTATGCTGAAAAAGTTTAAATAGATTTTACTCTCTGAATTTTAATTCACTTTTAATGGAATGATTATGTTTATATAAATAAGGCGGAGAAAAAGTTTGAATTAATGTAACTTTATTGTTTTTCTTTTCAAAACAATTTCAAGGAATTTAAATCTAATTTTTCATTCTTTCATTTAATTTATCATTCATTTGTTATTCAATTTTTGTAAGCTTCTCATGTCTTGTTGTTGTAAATTATATAATATGATAATTTTTCGCCTATGAATTTAAATAAATTAAATTTTCTGCTTAACGTGAGGCAAAATTTGACGCTTTCAACATTAAAAATTAGAAATTTAAGCAAATAAATTTCCCCGTCAGGCGCTAATTAATTTTAAAGGCGAATTAATAAGCAAAGCAACCAAGAATCATTTATCAAAACAACACCTTTGAAATCTCCTGGTAGTATTATGTTTAAGAACTGTATATCTAACTTCATTGTTTGATATAAAGAATAAAAATAAGGAATAAAAATAATAATAAAAATAAAGAATAAAATTGTATAAATTGACTGAAATAATATTGAATTAATTATTCTTCTTCTGTTTTGTGGTTGAAATGCGTTTTGTAAAATTTTTCCCAAACGCAATGTATCCCCAGTGATTCTGGTTTTTCCTGCGCCTCATTCTTTCTCATCTCTCTTGTCCTTTGGCTTCTCTTCTCTCTTTTCCATTTGAAATGGTGCTCAGATAATTTATCGGTTTACGGTTGCACTCCTTTTTCGAGTTGTCGCAGCGTAGCGTGGGCAATTCAATAAATCCTAGGGACAGTCGCTTTAACGAACTCGGAGTTTTCAGATCGTAGAATTCAATTGACGCCAAAATGTTATACTTTAATCTCAGGTATGAAATAATTACAATTGAATAGAAAATATTCCCAGACATCACATTCGAAAATTAATTTGCAAAAAAAGGGTATAGCCTTCAAACTAAAAAAAAAAAGAAAAATAGTAGAAAAATATTTATCGAAATATTAAACTTGACAACAACAACAAAAATTAATTTTAAAACAAACAGTCAATTCTATATTTCGATAATTCAGACTTTTCCCGTAATTTTTGAATTAAAAAATAAACAACTTCTTTCTCATTCCTGCTGATAAATTGAATTGACCTGCAATGTATTTTATCATCCATGAAAGAATTGAAAATATAAAATATTTATAAAAATATAATTTAATACCAATTTTTAAAGAATTGATTTTTTTTCGACTAATTTTTATGCGAATTCTGATTTAAATACTACTGAATTCATGAGCAATTATACTATTGTTCATGACATAAATACAATTCTCATGAAGGTTTTTACATAAAATTTTTTAAATAATTGAATTCATATAATAAAGAATTTATTAAAAATAAAAATTTTTCTTTAAAATGATTGAATTTTTTTTAAATTTTTATTTATGAAAATAATTAAATTCTTGTTTAAAAATTTTGTTCAATAATTGAATTTTTATAGAAATCTTAAGAAGAATTTTACATGCAATTTTTTAAATAATTGAATTCATAAGAAGGAATTTCTTAAAAGTTAAATAATTTCTTTTAAAGAATTGAATATTTTTCAAAAAATTTTATTTATAAAAATAATTGAATTCTTGCTTTAAAATTTTCTTAAATAATTGAATTTTCATGGAAAATGTTATTATTGATGAAAGTAATTGAATTATTGTGAAAAATTGTATAAAAATTTTAATATATAATTGATTTCCCAAGAAGAAATTTAATACTTTTAAAAATAATTTAACTCTTGTGCTGAATATTGTTAGTTCTAAAAATAATTTAATTTTGCTAAGAATTTTATTAACATAAGTCAAAGTAATTGAATTTTAGTTATAATTTTGTTATTTATTAGATATAATTGAATTCTTGGGAAGAATTTTATTAAAATCTAAAAGAATAATTTAATTAGCTCAGAAAAAATTTAATTATAATTGTATTTAAAATAAATGATTTCTTTCCAAAGATTTTATTAAATTTTATTAAAATACTTAAAAATAATTGAATTCGTGAAAAAAATTTTAATAAAATGTTTAAAAAGAATTGAGTTCCCATGAAGGTTTTTACATAAATTTTTTTAAATAATTAAATTCATAATAAAGAATTTATTAGAAATAAAAGTTTTTTTTATAAAGGATTGAATTTTTTGGAAACATTTTCATTTATGCAAATAATTTTGAATTATTGTTTAAAAATATTGTTCAATAATTGAATTTTCATGGAAATCTTACGAAAATTTTTAGATGCAATTTTTTGAATAATTGATTTCATAAGAAGGAATTTTTTTTAAAGAATTGAATATTTTTCAAAAATTTTTATTTATGAAAATAATTGAATTGTTGCTTTAAAATTTTCTTAAATAATTGAATTTTCATAGAAAAAGTTATTATTGATATGAAAGTAATTGCATTATTGTGAAAAATTGTATATAAATTTTAATTTCCAAGAAGAATTTTTTTTTAATAATTTAATTCTTGTCGTGAATATTGTTAATTATGAAAATAATTGAATTTTACGAAGAATTTTATTAAAATCTAAAAAATAATTTAATTACTTCAGAAAAATTTTAATTATAATTGACAATTTATTTCTTTTGAACGATTTTATTAAATTTTATTAAAATATTTAAAAATTGAAATTCTGAAAAAAATTTTAATAAAATTTTGAAAAAGAATTGAATTTTTTTTTAAATTTTGTTATTTCGAAAAATAATTGAATTCTCCTGGAAAATTTAATACTGATTTCTTTCGAATAATTGTTTTAAAAATATTTAAAAATGTTTGAATTCTCCTGGAAAATTTAATACTGGTTTCTTTCGAATAATTGTTTTAAAAATATTTAAAAATAATTGAATTCTCCTGGAAAATTTAATACTGATTTCTTTCGAATAATTGTTTTAAAAATATTTAAAAATAATTGAATTCCTGTAAAAAATTATAATACTTTTGTAAATAATTGTATAGTGATTTTCAAAAAGTGCTCAACTCGGATTTTTTTTAAAATTCACTTTTTTGTATTTTTTGCATTATTACATATCCTTTGACGTTTTCTTAAAAGAAACATTTCATCTGAGGTACTTTTTTGCAGAGAAAAATGTATTTATGTGTGTATTCCTTTGACATTTAACCTAAGATTGTTTATTTTCTAACCTAATGCTGAATTCTTTTTTAGTTAAAAAAGCATTTAAAACAATTTTAAATAAAATAGAATAAATAAATTGTTTCTCAATAGTAAAACATTTCATTAATATATTTTTATTGTTAAAACTAGATATTGAAAATAAGTAAATAAATGAATTTCGAAAATTTCTTAAAAGCAATGGAATCATTTTAAAGAAATTAATTATAATTTTGAAAAAAAGTTTTTTTCTTCTTTAGCATTTGCTAACTTAAAGTAGTGGAAATTCTAAAAAAAACAAAAATAGTAAGTAAGTAAAAAAAGTAGTAAATAGTAGTTTTCAGTAAATGAGTATACGAAGTCTGAAATTTTCAATGTTGTATAATGATTCACCTAATTTTATCTCTTTATTCTAATATATTATTTTAAAAATTCACTTGAAAATTTGAGAGTAAAAATATTATTCTTGAAAGAACGTGATGTATTAAATTTCACAGAAATTTATAAGAGAAATGTGCAAATAGCTCTTCAGCATGAAGAAAAATTTTCATATTACAATTTACCAACTACAAAAGACACTTTTATTTAAACTACTATTTTCAATATAAAATTTTTTCCTATTCTCAATTTTCAAATACTCTGTAAATAATATCAACATAAAATTGCTCTCTAATCTCTTTTTACGAATATCACTAAGACGGAGAAAAAAGAATTGAATTAGAAATTTTTTTTGTTACAAAATTTTTGCTTACCTCGACAGATTTATTGTTAGTAGGAAAAATTTGAATTGTTAGGACAATAAAATAAATTTGTTAGTTCTATATTAACGATCTTTTTGTCAAGGTAACTATTCTTTTTCTCCGTGAACGTCACTCAAGTTTCACATCCTAATAGACAATTTCAATAATAACAATTTTTATTAACAATTTTAATAATGCAGACAATTTATTTCATTTATATATAGTTCTTCTAAACAGTATCTTTGAATTAATCGATAATCAATATTTTTCAGATCACTCATTCCGTGTTAGGAACCTTGTTGACAGATTCAGTTGGAATACTGCTGATGTCATCAAGTAAACATTAAAATTTAAGAAACTTTGAAACTCCAGAAGTTTTGAATGGCAGTGACTTGATGTAAAATTCTATCCCTCCACAGAACGTATCACCCTGTAATAATTATATTACAAGAAACGACTGACAGGATTAAGGGACTGTGCATAAGAGCTCCTGTCACAAACTCCAACTGGCACCAAGATAGAGTCCAGAGGTGGTAACTTGAGCTACTCGAAAATTAGAAGTAGACATTTCCACTTAAATTCCAGGGGTAGCTTTGGATTTGCACTGGAAAATCTCGTGGTTAACGGTCACAGAAAATACTTCTCTCTAGAATGATAAAACTATTCTTTTTTTTTAATTCCTTAAACTAATCATGAATCTAAATTACAATTTTGGAAAATTTAATCATTGCAAATTAACCCTTTTACATAATTCAATGTCTGCAGATTCACGTCGCAAAAATTTCAAATTTGATATGTCCGCTCTGATGCTAATGAATTGTCACAAAATTTATGTTGAATTCGCCTTTCCATGCATTCTTGGTTGTAATTGAAAATCCCGTCCAATTATAAGGGTCAAAAAATGCTTTCTGTAAAATTAAAAATATCCCAAAAGTGTCCCTAGGCAAAAAGAATATTTTTATCTCAAACTTAAATGTGGTATGAACTGTAAATAAAAAGGTAAAACCCTAGTTAAATACTTTTAGGGGTAAAAAAAAAACTTACCAACAAAAAATATTATTTAAAATGTTCATATTTTCATGAGCCCAACTGCCCCTAACCCCCTTAAGCTAGGTTCATGATAAAGTTCTCCAGCCTCCCTTAATACCGCAGTACGTGAATACCTCCGGTCCGCCTTGTCCACGATTATTGATCATTGGACGTGAGTGTAAAACTCATGCCTATTTTTCCTTCTTCCCAGAAAATAGAACACGTCATTTTACTTCACGAAACATCAAACGGCAAAATGTTTATTCCATCAAAGTAAAAATATAATATAATATTTAAAAATACTTTAATTTATAATATATAAACCATCGCAGCACGATTTTGAGACCGTAAATTACTCAAGAAATTAATTAATACGATCAAACAAAAAAAACATAAATTACAAAATAATTAAACATTCTTAAAGCATTACTTTATTGTATTAATGATGATTGTTTTTAAATTAGACATGGCTCAAGTTTGTGATTGAGAATTAACAACAGGATTATAATTGCCTACTTAGAAGTAAAGCCCAAACTGACTGAATGCACGCTTTCATTCAATTAGATTCGCCAATTCATCCAGCAGACCCTTTGACCTCTTACTAGAGCATAATTCGACAGCACCAACAAAACACTTAATGTCAACAGAATCACTTGTACTACATCATCATCATGAAGGTATTCATAGAGGATTAATTAAATTCAAAGCTTTTAATATTTCCAAATATTTATTCAATTTATCGAAATTATTCAAAGACAGCTCTAATAGGATTATATTAATTATAATATTTCTCATGTAATAATAAATTATTACCAATCAATACAGAATTAAAAATATAAGCTTATCAAATTGTCAATAACAACGTTTTGAAGAAATAACTTTTGAGATTTGTCAGTTAATAAAGCTGCGATCTGACAAATAGGTAACAGATCCTGATTCCAATTTTGTTCCCATTGAATCATGGAACAATCGCTGAATCATTAAATTTACGACATGTGAGCATAACAAAGCCCCCAACATATGTTCACCTCTCTAACAATTATGCAGACTGGGATATTAAATCTTAAAGAGACATACATATGTCTACCGAGATCTTTAACTGAATTAACCCTGACAATTAAATCACACCTGTATGCTTAACAATGGATTATAATTTAGATCTGATTTAACTCTACATTGTGTTATATGAATAAATTTAGACAAATCATAAAGCAAACGAATACAAACATTTGAGGCTCTTTCTAACTTATTATTTCGGTCGTCAGTTATGTCATCATACATAGTGATGATACATACAGCAAGAATCGAAATACGGAAGTACAGGTGATCGACGCACTTATAAAGAAATTTTAACGAAAGAAGTTTTATCCAAATTACAATCAAGAACTTATAAAATTCTAAAAAATTTAAATGACAATGAATTTCTTGAACGAAAATATCATAATAATCAGTTAACTATGACTAATACCGCTTTGGCAAATTTTTATGGATTACCAAAAATTCATAAAGATAATGCACCTCTTCGTCCTATTATTTCGCTAATAAATAGTCCAACTCATTTTTTGGCCAAAATCAAAACATAACAATCAACTCATCACTAATTGGTATCAAAAATCGATTTCTTCTAATAGATTGAAAAATTATTTTTCACGTCATCCAATTCAACAAAAAAAGAATATTGTTTACATTTTATATGATAGAGCTATTTTATTGTCTCATAAATCCTTTCATAATGAAAGCATTAAACGAATCTTTAAAATTTTGGAAAACAACGATTACCCTTTAGAATTTATACAAAAAAATATTAAAAAACGAAAACATTCATTAATTCAAAAAACAAACTATCTATGTCGTTAGTACTTATCGACAACTACCTGAAGTCTGTATTCCTTTTAATGATATTTATTATCAATTATCTAATATTTAAAAAAATATATAATTCACTTTCTATTCCTATTGTGGAAAAAAGCTTAAGCTCTGTAATAAAATTGGGAAAGGACTTGACGAGAAAGTGGGATCGGATAATATATATTGGTGAATCAAAGCGTACTTTGAAAAAAAGAATTAGCGAGCATAAAAAACCTCGAATCTGTTGTGAACAAACATCAAACTGAATATATTATTCTTTTAATTTTGACGATGCAGAAATTTTAGATTATGAAACTTCTTATAAAAAACGATTAATGAGATGATTTTTATTAAATGCAATAATTTCACTATTAACAAGAAGGAAGATGTACAGTTCCTTAGTAATTCCTATTTTCCTTTGCTTAATAAATTGAAATAATGGTTATAATTCATGATATTTGTAAATTTAAATATTATATTTTTTGTTGTATTGCGTTTATTTATGGTTTTTAATTTATTGATGTGATGTTTATAATATTATGTAATAATATAATAATACAATATAAAAATTCTCACTACCCCTCGTCATTCTTTCAATAGTCTTATGAATCGATCAATCCAACGAATCGATATAGCGAAAGTAGTAGTAATATCACTTCTTCTTTCGCTGAAGTGATTTTCTTTGAAACATTATAAAGCATAAAGAAACATGCAGTCTAGATTTTCTCTTTTCTTTGTCGTATCTTGCAACTTCTGAGAGTACTCGTAAGCACGTGACATTGCATAAGAGATATAGAACTACGAAATTCTTTCGTACTTTGTGAGAAGAGAACTTCTTAAACTCAAGTTCAACTAATTAAACTTTTCGTCATCTAATTAGTGGTTAGCTTATGATTTAAGTTTATATCTTTTACGTATTATTCTTTCATTTTCTCGAGTAGTGAAAAAAAAACTTCTCAACTTGACAATCTGACTTTTTATCTCAAAACAATATTTATATATACACAATTGATAAAATCCCTTTTCTCATGATTTTACTATGTTACTTTTTTTTTAATACACCATTTTTTCCAGAAAGTAAATTTCGTTTCCATAAAGAAATAAAAAAGATTAGAATTCTTTTACATTGGGAAATTTAATTGTATTCGGAAAATACAATGTGAACAGAAGGATTTGTAAAAATTGGAAGAAAAAAAAGAAACAAATCAATTTTTCTATTTTACGTAAAAAAACGGAATTGCGTCGATTTTTCATACGTGTATGAAAAACAATTTTGGTTTTTCCTGTGAGAGTTGTGCATTTATCAGCGGTGGAAATAAAAAAAAATTCCACAGAGTATCAACTGGATATAGTTCGATGGTCGAATGCAAAAATCCAAATTCGCCGTGCGTCATGACGGTCACTAAAAAACAGTCAGCATTCGAATGATCATCCATCGCGGCTGTAATGAAAGCATTCATCAATCCAACTGTGAATAATAGGAGCTCTATTTATGACTACAGTACTCATCTGGAAAATGACTCTTGATAATAGACATTCATAAATTTTCTCTCACTGAAAATGATTTTCATACTTTCCTCATTAAAAAAAGAAACCTTGATGTGATTATAAATATGACATTTGCTCAGCTCCACAAGCGTAGCTTTATTAATTAAAATTTTCGTTTTTTTCCAAATAATTAATAACACATTACATATTATAATAAAACAAAAATATTTCGTCTACCTTGCGCTTTTAATCAATGAAACATTCAGAACGTTATGAATTTTTAATTTTTAATCCATCATAATATTTTTCAATGAAATACTCGTGCATGAAGCGTGCATTAAAAGTAAATAATTTTGTAAAATGAAATTTTCCTATATGATGATTCACAGATGGTTCGTAAGGTACGTATGTATACTGTACTGAAATGACATTTCGTATTAAAAGCACGCATAAAGCATGAAATGTCTGGTAATAGAACGACATACTAAAACGACATCAATGAATTGACACATCCAAATATGTGGAACATATTTATATAAAGGTTAAAAAGATAATAATTCATTTTCAAGTTAGTAAATCACATTTTTTTTGTAATATGTAGAAAACAATAGTTCTCGTATGTGGTTAAAATGAAAAAAGGCAAATATTCTGATTGCGGAAAAATATACATGGATTTGGTGAAAACAAACAAACATTTGCAAACAGACTTTGTTTTATAGCTTTTTTTTATGTCAGAATAATATTCGTGTACAAAAAAAGTTTTTTCTGTTTACAAAGTGGTTTTTGCTTTTAGTTTAATTCCAGTGGAGGGATTCAGCTGAAGCATTCTAATTTTTGCAATCGCTCATTATTATCTTGTTTTTGTTGCTTTTTAGTGAAAAGCTCCGAAACTAGAATAAGGTATGCCTGAACATATCACAACATTTGTCAGTGGACAAGAAACTTAAAAATTTTATTAAAATTTATTTAATGAAAATTGAAAAACAGATTAGATGTTAAATAATGAGTTTGTAACGGGGAATTTATAGTTATTTATAATTTATAATTTACTCAAATTAAACTATTGCATCGTTAACCCGAAAATCAGTCACTATAATCTCACAGACTCTAATTCACGAAGGACACAATATTCAACAAAATCTCATTAAAGTGGGCAACTGCTGAGAATTAAAATAGCGATGCATCAATCTCCAGATTCCTTGGACCCAATATACAAACTTTAACTCCTCACTCAAATAATCAATCACAAAATATTAACAAAACAAAAATTGTAATATTGTGGGGTATTAACAACATCAAAATTCTTTCTGATACCATCTGACATCTTTTCAACATACACTCACACAAGGATCCTAGAGGCGAAACGTTTTTTAAACATCAAAAATAGTAATAATTTATTAAAAACAATAAGCAAGTTAGTCAATTGAAATATGAAAGCGTACAAATATTAACTTAACACCAATTCTACTGTCAAATGTCTCTCTCATTTTCGTTACTCACGAAAATACAAATTCAGACCAAACTACAAATTTAGCTCTCAAAAACTCTACCAGCTTGATTGATATCTAGGCGACGAGTGTTCCACAGAACCGCGGCTTTCCTGGAAACCTGCACCGAATTTTTGGAATACTCCTTCCTTAGCACACCTCATGATTTTTCCCATGCATTCTTCCTTGTCCAATTTAAACGACACGTGTATGATTCTAAACAATGGAACAGTTTCGTATAAAAAGGGAGACAAATTAAGCAGAGACCAAAGAGTAATTTTTTGGAAATCAGCAGTATTCATCTAATCGTCAACAAGTGAACAGTCTCCCAGTATACCTTTGAACATTATTCAAACGTGAACTCCCAGTAAACCTTCGAACATTATTAAAAAGTGAACTCCAAGTATTAATTTAAACACACTTCATTACAAGTGAATTATTCCCCAAGTATTAATTTGAAATCAGTTTCAAATCAACACCCCATTCATCGATCTTCGAAATATAACTTTTATCAATTTCCAAAAATATAAATTTCGAAATTCTTTCGAGTATCTACAAAACTCTAATATTGAAGTATCACATTCCAAATTTCGAGACATGGAAATTTGCTTAAGAGGCGACTAGCAGATATTTTTCGGAATACAATACACTGTCTCATTAGTGTAAACACCAGCACAAATACTCCACCATTAAGGACAACAATTAGGCAGTCCCTTTTCGCCTAGTGCTCATCACCACTCAAGATTGAATTACAAGATAATCATCACACCACAAGTAATCGTTATTCTTTAAGTAAGATTCATAATTTTGTACTCATTGTATTTTTTGTCAACTCTTTTCTTTCCTGTTGGTTTGTTAAATAAATTATTCTCTCACAACATTTAGTAGGCTCATTGACTTATCCTCATCCCAAATTAGATTCATTTATGAAACTAATTTAAAACGAGGAACGTTAGGTATATTTAAAAAGGTTTCTTGTTTTGACGTAACAGAAAGAAGGGGAAGGGTCGCTAGGAGAAATAGACGCAAAACATTTACATTTAAGTGACTTTAAATAAGTTGATATCTCTCCTAGCGGATATGAAGTAAAAAGAAAAGTTTGGTTAAAAAATAATCCTGTTATGCACATAAGAAGATACAAACTTGACGTATATTTCGGCGGGAATAAGAAGCTTCATGCGGAATTCCGAAAGCATACGACGTCGTACTATCTGAGTTTATCCACGGTTCAACAGTTCCCAAAACTTGGTAAGCTCATTTCAACTCGCGTTAGAGAATCATAACAATGTCATCTTAGGAAGCATTGGAACGACGCAATTTACTCATGGACATCGTCTAACCAGTAAAGGAGTGTATACTCTCGCTCTAGATTTCAACTTTCAGTCCACACATTGTATTAAAGGGATGGACTATATCACTTTCGAACTATCGGGGGAAATATTATTACTACAAGATGATTAAATTAGGAATAGTTCTTAAAGCTATTGATCGTTGAATTTGTAACATGTGAGGTTAAAAGGAGTCAAAGGGCAGCTTTCCAAAATTCAATTTACGCTGTCAAAGGAAAGTAGACGTTTCTAAAATTTGTTCTACAGTGTCCATTGAATAAATATACTCTATTTAAACTTAATGAAAACGGGGAATTGGTTTTGAAAGAGTTTGATACCGGGGTTTTATCAAAGAACACATAAAAGGCGATAAGTCTTCCTACTCTCTTTGAAACATTGGATTATGTTTTACAGAATATATTCCGTTGGGTTGGAAAGATGCTGTATTGTTTGCAATACATTTTTTCATAAACATTAGAATAATTGTGATGAAATAGTAATAATGAAAATTACTAACTGTAAAAAGTAATGTCTTTTTATAATTAAGCAATAACTTTGTTCCACTAGTTCAAATCGCATACGGATTTTAACTTCTTTAAATAATTATATCCAGACGAGAAAGTTAGCAGACTCGTTCGTGCTTTCGGTCCACTATTTTGGCCAATAGCACGCACGTATTACCGTGTTTCAATTAAACTTTAACTGCCGACATTTACAAGGACTGTCAGTGATGCATTTTCCACAGTTCGTGTCACTTTAAATGGAAAATCCCCTGAATGAGAATACCTTTATCTTTGTCATTAACATATTTTAAAATTACCATAGCCGAGAACAGAAATTTTAGAATCCGTGAATATCTTTTGAATTGATTTAATATTTTTTTTTTTCAATATTTATGTACCTGAAAAGATGGAATTTTTACATTTTACAGTCTATTGGAAAATGGGACCCTAAATAATATTACTAAACTCGCAATGATGCACATAATATATTTTGTGGGTGTGTTTTACTTCACACTCTTCATCATCCATGTCTCGTTATCTATTCCTCTTCCATTCCCGATTACCCGTCGCTCCCACGATCCCATTAGGCGCCTAATGGTTATTATTCACGATTAAAGCTGCGATTTGTGGTGCTTTTGCCAAATCGATAAATTATTAACTATACCTGTCCATTTTGTATTTTTCATCGATCTTTATAATTCTTTACAAAACGTTACTTTTAAAATATTATTATTCTTTGCAAGAGTTGAAAAAAATATTGTTCCAATTAGAATTTATTCAGGAATCATAAAATTTTTTTTTTATTTGATCAACAGATACAGTCATAAAAGAAGATATTTCTGAAACTTTCGTAAATATACCTATTTGTTTTGAATTAGTTTCAAAAATTAAGTTTAAATTAATTCAATAAATAAATAGTAAATTAATACATAAATAGTTTATTATTTCTTAATTATACATGTGATATGTTTTTTTTTACAATATTGGATTTTTTTTCTAAAAGAGTGCGATTATGAAGAACTGGTTTTAATGGTGTTTTCTGAACACCATTTAAAATGTGCTCAAACTATCTGCAAGTATAGAACTATTTTCCAACATTTATTGAAATCTTTAATTTTACTCTTCGTTTAAATTTTATGTTCCAAAAAATCCTTAGATGTTCAGTGTTATCAATACACTTAAGTAGGAAAATATCAGGCGTATAATCTGAATGAAAAAAAGAATCAATTACTTAAAAACTAAAGACAAAAGGAATTAAAAAATGATTTATGAATTCTTACAGAACTATATGTTTCAATATTAAGGATTGCAAATTTTCCAATAGTAAGAAAAGAAAATTTTGACCCTCTGATCAAACCCATATAGATTAACTTTCTTATCGGAAGAGGAAAATCATACCACTTTATATCATATCTAAAACAATGAATAGACATTACAACAAAAATATGGCATTTTCACTTAATACGAAATAATAAAAATTTATATTTAAAAAATGATAATTTTACTTACAAGTAATTAGTGACATTTTCACTTTGATTTAATATTTGTTGACCGAAAATTGATATCAAAAATAAATGAAACATTAAGATGCATAAATAACTAAAAAACATCAAAAAGATGTATGTGTCATGCAGTTTTATGATAACCTAAATATGAAAAGGTAAAAATTTTATTTATTCTTGGAAACAAACAATTACAAATATTCTCTAGTAAAATTAATCTTACGCTGTTATTTAATTACAAACCATTGCTCCTGTGAAACTTATTAATATTATTTCAACACTAGTTCTAAAAAATAAATACGGTGAATAACAGTTGTTTACTTTATCCACAAACCTGTACAAACATTAAAGAAGAAAATAATACTAATAAACAAAATTTGATTACCATATAATTATTGTGACACATGAAATAGTTATACTAACGATATTATGCTTAAGTAATACTTCATACAGTTGGCGGTACTCTCAAACATATTTTCCCCATAATTTTTCGAATCACTAATGTCATTCAATTCGAGTAGCTTACACCTAATGTAACATATTACATTTTGCAATAAAGTTATACCAAAAAAATGTTGTCAAAAAAAAAATATATATATATATATATAAAGTTTAAAACTAATAAAAGAAAAACTTTAACTATAAACTCGTTATATTTGCTTAAACATAAAAAATAATAAGAACCTCAATACTTTAAACATTCCATAAGAATGTTGACATAAGGTGAACAATAACAAATCTGGAGAAGTTACTGCAATAATAGTAAAGACAGCATTTGTAAAGGAATATGCAGTCACATAAAAAAAATAATCATCTGCTTCGAAGAAATAGTAATCAACTTGTGCAATATACATTTTTCTTCGTGTAACATTTTCTATTGGATAATATATATCCAAACAAGCGGGTGTCATCACTACTCCAACATATATTGTAGATGAAATTGCTGTTGTAACTGAGAAAAAAAATATAAATAGTTTGTTTTCGTTAAAAAAAATACGAACAAACTTTTTCGTGATGTTATGAATAAAACGAAATCTATTTCTGTTATTCATTGTATTTTTACCTTTCATACTTGCTTTTGTAGTGAAGAATATAAGTTAAAAACATGATTCAGTTTTACAGTAAATTTTAAATAATGGTAACTAAATAATGTAATTTTAAATAATAGTATTAAGATAATAAAAAAAATCGACATTTTATTAATATAAAAAATTTTACAACTTACTCGAATAAAAATACACAAATAAATGCCCTTGATAAGCTGCCTTTTGCAATACTTTCAATTGAATTTCAATATTTTCAAGTGACATATGTTCTTTAGCTATACACAATAATATGTCAGCCAGCTAATACCAAAAATTTATTCGATAATTATTTAGTACTCTAACCGCATATGTTAGATGTTTTTTTTATTTTTATTTCTAGTATAGATAGAAAGTTTATTAATGTCTTATTTTAATCTAAACATTCCCTACTTCCATAATATTAAAATCATTTTTTTTTTAAATGTTTCATTATTCTCTAATTGCAGTTAATAATAAACAGTTTAAAGTAACATATACGCTAAATTTGTACAAAACAATTATTTTTAACATTTTGCTTTATCGAATTCCTTTATATATTTTTTTTCACTGTATATATTCTATTATTTAAAAATTAATAATTTAGGTACCTTGGAAGAGTTACCAATTAGCAAATAATAACAGACGTATAAAATGAAGGTACTAAAGAACATTGGCAAACATAGTGCTGTTTCATTAAAGTCGTGTCTTGATGTATATAATTTATATAACTAGAAACATGCAAGAATTGTTAATTTATAAACATTTTACAAACACATAAAATATTCGAAAATGAAAAAATATTCGAAATAAAATAAATGAAAATCCAATTATATTTTCATAAATAATAAAATGTCCAAAGCAATTTATTTAATTTAGAAAATAGAATTCTGAATTTTCAAAAAACTTTATAAAAAATCTATTATTTGACAAAATTTGTATATGCAATATTCTTCATAATAATTCAATCATTTTTTTAAAAATTTAATATCATTCTATTGTTATTATATACTATATTATTATATTTCAAAAAAATTATTATTTATTTAAAACACTTTATATGCAATTCTTATAAAGAATTCCATTATTTTCAAAAACAATAAAATTTTTCAAACAAATTTTATTCTTTTTCAACATTTTAATCAATTTTTTCCAATAGTTCAATTATTTTCATAAATAATAAAATTCAACAACGGACTTCAATTATTTTTTATTCAATTTTACAGGAATTATTCAATTTCTCATTAAAGTCATTTTTTTTTTAAATTCTTTGTAAGAATTCAAATATTTGCAAAAATATAAGAATTTTTTACAGGAATTCAATTATTTTTAATGAATAAAATTTTTTAATAAAATTGTAATAATTTTCTTCTAGAGAATTCAATTATTTAAAAAAAATTATTAAAATCGTTTCCAAGAATTCAATTATTTACATAAATATTAAAATTCATTTAGTGAATTCAATTATTTTTAAAAATTATAATATAAATTTTAGCAATTATTCAATTAGTTACATAAAAAATAAAATTCATCGAAGGATTTTCATTATTTTTAATAAAATTTTACAGGAATTGTTTGAGAAATGTGATTATTATTTAAAATATAATTTCAATTCCTCGAAAAAAAATCATTTATTTACAAAAATGTTTTTTTTAATTCTTTGGAAGAATTCAATTATTTGTAAAAATATTAGAATTTTTTTCAGGAACTCAATTATTTTGCCATATTTTAATAAAATTGTTCGAAATAAATAAACTATTTTGAATATTTTTTTTAGCTTTTATAAAATTCTTCCAAAAAATTCAATTCTATCGATAAATAACAAAATTATTCCCGTAAATTCCATTGTTTCGAGGTATTTTAATAAAATTCTTTGGTAAAATCAAATGATTTTTCTAAATAACAATATTCATTACAAGAATTCAATTATTTTCAAAAGTAATAAACTTGTTTTTGGAAATTCAATTATTTAAAAAATCTATTTAATTATTTTCACACAAAATATTCACAATTCACTGATTTTTAATATTTACCATTTTTTTAAAATTTCCAAACAAAATTCAATTATTTAAAAAATGTAGTCAGAATCTTTTGTATGAATTCAATTCTTTTCGTGAATACCATAAATTTCTCAGGAATTTAATTTTTTTTTATTTAGAATTTGAATAAAATTAGTCTATAGAAATTAATTTTTTTTTAGATTTTACAAAATTCTTCGCAAGAATTAAATCATTTGATAAATATTTAAATTTAATGAACAAAATTTTTTTAATTAAATTGTAATATTATTCTTTTTGGAAATTCAATTATTGTTAAAAATTTTAATTGAATTCTTTGTAAAATTCAATTTTTTTTCCAAAAATATTAACAATTCATTGATTTACAATATTTACTATTTTTATAAAATTGCCCATCAAAATTCAATTATTTAAAAAACTTCTTTGTCATAATCTTTGTATGAATGCAATTCTTTGCAAGAATAATATAAATTTTTCAGGAATTTAATTATTTAAAAATTAGAATTTCCCTAAAATTAGTCGAATGAAATTAATTCTTAGAAAAATGTTATTAAATTTTTTCATGATTAATATATACGTTGCTGGTCATTTCAAGTCAGAAAAATAAAATAAAGAATGCAATTTTTGTCAGTTTTCAATTATCTTACGAATATTGGGTAAATATATAAACTTTTTATATGACAATTGCTTTATTTTCATAATTATTTCGAAATATTAAAATAAGTTTTGAAAAATTCAAAATTTCATGTTTTTCTTAAATATAAAAATACTTATTAATTATATATATATTGATAAATATTAGATTATGTAAATAAATATTATGCAGAAGTGGATCGATTTCTTTTGGTGCCATACTAGCAATATAAATTTGACAAGAATTAATTACAATCTCTTTGAAGGAGAAAGTTTTTTAAAAAACAAAACACGTTTCATTTTAATTGAATAATAATTGTTTTAAATTAATTATTATAAAATAAAAATACTTCATAATATCTTTACAATACACTAAATTCAATAAAAAAAAAACAAATGTGTTTAGACAGAAGATTATCCTGGGATTGAAAACATGAAAGAATGAAAAATTAGGAAGATTATTATTATATAGTTAATTATTACTAATTAGTTAATTAATAATATACAAACCATAGGGATAAATTGAAAAATAAACAAGAGTGCTCCAAGAGTACGTAATGGGTATGCATATTTTTTAGCTTGAAGAGGCCACATTCCAGTGAATGACATAACAATTTTATTAGCAAAAAAATACTTATTATATACTTTCTCCATTTTGAAAAATTATTCTTCACTAAATAAAGATATTTATTACTTCATTTAATTGAAAATATCTTCTTCCGCCTAGTACTTTAACAGCACTGTTCAATTGCACAACTGAAGCATTTTTTTTTCAAGATATTGATGTCAAGTTTAATCAATTCAAACTCTGACATTTATTATGTTGGTGCTTGTCAATCATAAACTTCTATTCCAGAAACATTTCTAAACCCACCATTATTTATCATATAAAAAAAACTTTAATGTCAATTTAACATGCTGTTATTTAGTTTTAAATTCAAGAAAAAAAGTTTTCAGTTTAGTTGAACAAAATATTATCCACACGATTGTGTAAAGTTTTTACAAATTACAACGTAAAGGAAACGTATTATTTTGCAATCTCTGATATAACTGCAAAAGTTTATATATTTTTATAATGTTAAATAAAAATCAGCTTTTGAGCTCAAGCAGGTAAATATTAAAAAAAAGAATTATTTATTTTGCTTTTTTTATTTTTATACTTTCAAACGTTAAGATTATGGTTAACAGTTAGCTTAAAACAGTTTTGGTCAATACAATTGGAAACCAGTTAAGATAAGGTACAATCCGCTACTGATAAACGTAATATGAATGTAACCATATTGTCGGCATAAAACAATAATAGATGTTAATCTCTCAATATGGCAATTTCTAAACTTCATTTACGCATAACAATGAAATGATTTTAACATTCAAAATTGTTCCACTCATATCTTATATGTAATTCCAAATTTTCTTTTTATTAATTTTATTTTTATTTCAAGTGTTTTTGATTAAGCTGTTAAATTCCTTTTTTTTAATTAGAAATTTGTTTGAGGAGTTTTCAAGGAAAAATTCTCACATCAGAACGACAGTATTTGGGAACAATCTCTAAAATTCCTTAGGGAAAGGTAGCAGGAAGGAAGAACGATATAAAAAGTGACTGCCTCTCTTGTTACATTCTCATTCTCAAACTCTTTTGCTTTTCACTACTTATTTCTTTCTTTATCTACTGAATTTTTCTTTTCAGTATTTTCCACCGCAGAGAATTTTCATTTCAAAGCACTGTTTTCCGCTTGCGAACAAAATGCATTCTCAAAAGAGTTTAAATGTTGTTCCGACAATTGATTGTACTTGCAGAAAAATATATTTTTCTTTATCCTAACGAATAACGTATCGACAGATTGTTGTATTGTTTTAATTTTTCAAAAATGAAGAACTAATTTTAGGAAATATTACAATACTAATATTCTTATGGGGAAATAATTTTTACCACACATAACAAAATATTAGTAACAAAAAAAAAATACAATACAAACTATTCTTTAAAATGTAAATTGAAATTTTAACGTAGACACATAATCACATCACATGTTAGCTCCCGGAAAAAAGTTTCCGTTTCCAATGCAGTTTACATTTTATAAGCGAAGTAGAATTTTCAAAGAAAGCATAAGTAAAATATTCGAAAGTTGAGTTTAAATAAATTTTAATTTACCATCTCGGCCACATTCTCTTAAAAGCTTGCTAACTTTCATGATTTCATTTTCGAAACTTTCAAGATTCTATATCACAAGATAAAGGTAAAGTAGATATTCATAATAGTATACTTGAAAATCCATTTTTGGATATATTTATTTCAGCATTTTTTATTGCTTTTAAAACTAATTTCAGAAAATTATAAAAGTTTTCTATAAAAAAAGGACAAATAAAGACTAAACTGAACTTGTCGAATATTTTTATTCAAGATAAAAACTGAATTAAATTACAAGTAATTTTATTTTCCTATAGACTAATGTCTAATTAACAAATATATTATTTTCAAAAAATTTGTTTTTATTAAAAATAATAGTTAAATTTGAATTCTCTCGAATTTTTGAATTTTTGGCAAGAAACGAAATATTACAAATTTAACTGCATTTTTTTTGTATAAAGATTAATTATAATTATTTTATGTGAATTAAAGACTTTGCACTCGATAATTAATTTTCAAAAAGTAACCTATAAATTAAAAAAAAAGTTGTAAAAAAGTAGCTATCGAAAAATTAAACTTGATGAACAAAAAAATTCGTTTAAGATACTTCGCAAAAAAAAAATTCCATCCCATATTTTTTATTTTCCAGACTTTTTCCTACTTTTCATCAAAAATAATTACTTCCTACTTATTCCGCTAAAAAATTGAATATTTACCTTCAACGTATTTTATTATTAATGAAAAAATTTAAATATTTATCAAATGATTTAATTCTTGCGAAGAATTTTGTAAAATCTAAAAAAAAATTAATTTCCATAGACTAATTTTATTCAAATTCTAAATAAAAAAAATTAAATTCCTGAGAAATTTATGGTATTCACGAAAAGAATTGAATTCATACAAAGGATTCTGACTACATTTTTTAAATAATTGAATTTTGTTTGGAAATTTTTAAAAAATAGTAAATATTGAAAATCAGTGAATTGTGAATATTTTGTGTGAAAATAATTAAATAGATTTTTTAAATAAATGAATTTCCAAAAACAAGTTTATTACTTTTGAAAATAATTGAATTCTTGTGATGAATATTGTTATTTAGAAAAATAATTTTATTTTACCAAAGAATTTTATTAAAATACCTCGAAACAATGGAATTTACGGGAATAATTTTGTTATTTATCGATAGAATTAAATTTTTTGGAAGAATTTTATAAAAGCTAAAAAAAATATTCAAAATAGTTTATTTATTTCGAACAATTTTATAAAAATATGGCAAAATAAGTGAATTTCTGTAAAAATTTCTAATATTTTTGCAAATAATTGAATTCTTCCAAAGAATTTAAAAAAAACATTCTTGTGAATAATTGATTTATTCGAGGAATTGAAATTATATTTTAAAAAATAATCACATTTCTCAAACAATTAATGTGAAATTGTTTTAAAGATAATGAGAATCCTTTGATGAATTTTATTATTTATGCAACTAATTGAATAATTGCTAAAATTTATATTATAATTTTCAAAAATAATTAAATTTACTAAATGAATTTTAATGTTTATGTGAATAATTGAATTCTTGGAAACGATTTTAATAATTTTTTTTAAATAATTGAATTCTCTAGAAGAAAATTATTACAATTTTATTAAAAAAATTTATTCATTAAAAATAATTAAATTCCTGTAAAAAATTTTTATATTTTTGCAAATATTTAAATTCTTCCAAAGAATTTAAAAAAAATGACTTTAATAAGAAATTGAATAATTCCTGTAAAATTGTATTAAAATTATTGAAGTCCGTCGATGAATTTTATTACTTATGAAAATAATTGAACTATTGGGAAAAATTTGATTAAAATGTTGAAAAAGAATTGAATTTCTTTGAAAAATGTTATTGTTTTTAAAAATAATGGAATTCTTCATGTGAATTGTATCTACATTGTTTTAAATAATAATTAAGTTTTTTGGAAATATAATAATATAGTATAATAATAATAGAATTATATTAAATTTTTTTTAAAATAATTAAATTGACATGAAAATGTTATTATTAGTAAAAGTAATTTGAATTATTATGAAGAATATTGTATACAAATTTTGTCAAATAATAGATTTTTTATAAAGTTTCCTGAAAATTCTATTTTCTAAATTAAGTAAATTGCTTTGGAAATTTTATTATTTATGAAAATATAATTGAATAGAATTGCTAAAATTTATATTATCATTTTCAAAAATAAGTGAATTCCCTAGAAGAATTTTAATATTTATGTAAATAATTGAATTCTTGGAAACGATTTTAATAAAACTTTTTAAATAATTGAATGTTTCAGAAGAAAATTATTAGTTTTAAAAATAATTTAATTCTTGTGATGAATATTTGTTTTTTATAAAAATAATTGAATTTTATAAGAATTTTATTAAAATGCCAAAGGAAAATTAAATTGTTTCAAAAAATTTAATAAAAATTGTATATAAAATAATTTATTTCTTTAGAACAATTAAAAAATTTTTTTTTTTTAATAATTTAAATCTTGTCATGAATTTTATCGTTTATGTAAATAATTGAATTATTGAAAATAATTTCATTAAAATAATTTTATTAAAATGTTGATAAAGAATTGAACTTGATTATAATGTTGGAGAATAGTTTTTTGATGTCTTATATTAGCGAATTTCAAATATTGTGAATGCTAAAAATAACAGAAATAGTAACTCTCAGTGGCTGAAATCTAAAAACAAATACCCTAATAATTGCATAAATAAAATTATTTAAATAAAATTATACATATATAAAGAACAAATACAAAAATATATTGCTTGATTAATAAAAGCATATAACTTCAAATAAAAAAAAATATTGAGAGGTTTTAAAATAATTGACATATGAATTTTTTCAAGCATGCGTTAAAAAATTTGTAACAATTCATGCATCTACAAAAATATGAATTGTAATTTATGTATGAGGTCATGAATTTTTCCTCACAAATTGGTTCATTAATCTCTTTTCCACAATTTCAGTTTTATGTCCAGGCCAAGTCGGTGGCTCACCAATAAAATATACGTGTCGCTACCTTTATTTCTCATTCATTCACAGTTATCGATTTATTTACGACTTTAGCCAATGTCCGGTTGCTCAGCACTTCATCATGTTACGTGCATTCGTTGAAATTCGTCGGACAAGTGTTAATTCACGCTTTGACGAATTTCCTCATATTTAAAGGGAAATGTAATTATTTTTTTTCCTGAGAAAAAATTAATAATTATTTTTTTTTTTAAATTTACTTTTTGAGTAATGATAATAATTATAATAAATGGAAATTTTCACGTCGTTATATGTCACATTAAACAATTTTCCTAATTTCACACTTTTTAAACGTTGTAAATGAGAATTTAAAAAATCTTTATTCTTGAATTTAGAAATGTCGCCAGACGGACTTAAAAATGGGGAAAAATGTAACTCGTTTAAAAAGAAAGACTAGCAGAATATATATTTTTTTTTTGACAAAAAAAGCTTAGAATTTCAAGCGATAACAAGTGGGAACTCTTGAATGTTTCTTTTGGAAGGAATACAGTATACGAAAGTGAAGTATTTGGGTAATTTTTTTTCTAGAAATTTTATTTTTTTGTTAAGTAATTTTCACGAAAATGTAAAGTGAAAAAGATTTTTTAATTCACAAATATTGTCCAATTAAATTCTATTCTTTTTGGATATGTGCAGCTTGTTCGCTATTTAAAGTGAGACGATATCACAGAGTTTAAGAAGTCTGATCGACTCGTAAATCTCTTTTCTTGCCGTTTACTGACATGAATTTAAATTATCCAGACCTCTTCAATTCCTTTACGCATAGTACAAAAACGAATAAAACTTTTACGATGGAATAAAATGCTTCGAAAATTAGGTGGAAAATTGTGATGGTTAGATGTAATACGACCTATTAGACTCTATATAATTTTATATTCGTATGCATACAGATAATAACTTCAAGTCCTCATAAAAACCGCCACTTGACTGAAAAAGGCAAAATATTTTACTATTGCTTAAAAGAATGTATTATTTGTAAACCAAACATTTTTATGTAGAAAATGCAAAAGTACTTAAATTATTTCATGAAAAAATTAACGAAAATAATAATTATAAAACAATAATAATAATAATAATAATAATAATAATAATAATAATAACAACAACAATTATGTTCATAAAGAAAAATCAATAGAAAGTTTGAACCTTTTCACATATTTATAAAATACACAAACTGAAATGTGTTATTGCAATGAAAAGCACGTTTTTACTTTGGCTTTCTGAATAACCATCCATCTGCATCGTTCTGTCGAACTTTATCCACCACGAAAACGTCTTCCGAATTCAACTTGTCTGCTTTAGTGGAGAATGGAATTCGTGTTTCCATCTTTATGACTTTTTTTTTTAAAAACTTACTTTAAAGCAGACAGTTTGACAAAAGTTGAAAATTTTTCACACCTCACTGCAATCAAAACACACACACACACACATACTAGATGTAATCTTATCATGAATGAGTCAACGCTTTACAAAGGCATTCAACAATAAGAATGATGATAGACTTGTCACGAAAACGTTTAACGCTTTACATCCATTTTGGAATTTTAGAAAAATATTTAATTTTACAAAATTTATGTCCTAAACAAGAAGAAAATTAATGTTTCACATAAATATCATCTGTCATAATATTCTTTTAACACAAATTTTATGTTTGACATAAAAATCATGTAACACAAATTTCTCTTGACATAAAAATCATTTAGCACAAATTTCCTTTGACAAAACATTCATTTAAGATTTTAATTGTTATAAAATTTATTTCACATCAAATTCATTTGACAACAATTTCATTTGGCACAAAAGTCATATAACGGTAATTGATTACCTTTAAAATTCGCGACAATATTTTCATGTTATATGTAATTTTGTGTAAAATGAATTTTCTGTCAAATGAGAATTTTGTTGAATGACTTTTCTGCCAAATGAAATTAACATCAAATTACATTTATGTTAAATAAAAATTATGTTAAGTGTCTTTTATGTTAAATGAACTTTATGTCAAATGAAATTCATGTCAAATGAGAATTATATTAAATTACATTTATGACAAATGAAATTTATATTACGTGTTTTTAATGTTAAAGAAGAATTATGCTGAATACTATTTACGTCAAATAAAATTTATGTCAAATGAGAATTATGTTAAGTGTCTTTTATGTTAAATGAACTATATGTCAAATGAAATTTATGTCAAATGAGAACTATATTAAATGACAATTATGATAAATAAAATTTATATCAAGTGAATTTTATGTTAAAGAAGAATTATGTTAAGTGCTTTTTATGTTGAATGAACTTTATGTTAAATTAACTTTATATCAAATGAAATTAATATGAAGTGAAGTTTATGTTAAAGAAGAATTATGTCAAATGAGAATTATATTAAATGACAATTATGATAAATAAAATTTTTATCAAGTGAATTTTATGTTAAAGAAGAATTATGTTAAGTGTCTTTTATGTTGAATGAAATTTATGTTAAATGATCTTTATATCAAATGAAATTTATATCAAGTGAAGTTTATGTTAAAGAAGAATTATGTTAAATGACATTTATGCCAAATGAAATTCATGTCAAATGAGAATTATATTAAATTATATTTATGACAAATTAAATTTATATTACGTATTTTTTATGTTAAAGAAGAATTATGCTGAATAATATTTACGTCAAATAAAATTTATGTCAAAAGAGAATTATGTTAAGTGTCTCTTATGTTAAATGAACTTTATATTAAATGAAATTTATGTCAAATGAAATTTATATCAAGTTAAGTTTATGTTAAAGGAGAATTATGTTAAATGACATTTATGACAAATGAAATTTATATCAAGTGGATTTTATGTTAAAGGTGAATTTGATGTATAATGATATTTATGTCAAATGTGAATTACCGTTAAATGACTTTTATGTCAAATGAAATTGTTGTCAATTGAATTTTATGTGAAATAAATTTTATAACAATTAAAATTTTAGTTTAATGAATGTTTTGATGAATAGAAATTTATGTCAAATGAAATTTATGACAAATGAATTTTAGGACAAAATAAAATTTACATCAAATGTATATTATGTTAAATGACGTATGTTAAAGAAATTTTGACCTCAAATGAATTTTCTGTTAAATAAAACTTATGTCAATTGAAATATAGAAATATATGTCAAGTGATTTTCATGTGAAATAAAAGTCAAATCAATTGTATTTTTACTTTAAATGGAAATTATGCTAAATGATTTTGATGTTAAATAAAATATTTGTTGCTTTAATTTTATGTCAAATGAGATATGTGTCAAATGATTTTGATGTCAAATAAAATATTTTTTGCTTTAATTCTATGTCAAATGAGATATGTGTTAAATGATTTTGATGTCAAATAAAATATTTGTTGCTTTAATTCTATGTCAAATGAGATATGTGCTAAATGATTTTGATGTCAAATAAAATATTTGTTGCTTTAATTCTATGTCAAATAGAAATCATAAAAAATGTCATCTTAGCAATAAAAATTGGTATGTTTAATGAAATGTACGTCAAATAATTATCAAATTTAATGTTTTTTATACCAAATAGATTTTATGTCATAAATGATATTTATGTTAAATGGTATTATGTCAAATAAGATTTCGGAAGTAGTCATGCGTCTCCCTCAGTTGATACATATAAGTTAGTGATTTAACTCTATTGAGCACACAGGAGTTAATAAAAGTAACTCATTTTCTTTTTGCTCCTGTTTGTGTATCATAATTTTAAATTTATTTTTCATTCAATTTTTTTTTACGCTGCGATTTCCACGTTTCACTTGAAACAAGTAGAAGCGACTTTATACTGATAAATAAGGTAACTCTCAGTAACAGGAATCGGTTTTGGCACGATATCAAGTACATCGTGTATGGATAAACTTTAATCTCCATGTACGACCCATATGCAACAGTAAATTCGTGTACATCGTACGAACACTATTGGCATATTCCACCCCTTTCTCGTTTGGTGCCCGTTAGGTTAGAGTATGAAATCTAGAAAAAAAAACATTACTCTTGGCTCCTCAGTTACATTTTTTCGAATGTAAAATACATGAAGTAAAAATGAAGTAAAAAAAATTTGACGTTAGAAGAATCCAGTTGACGAACTGTAGAAATATATATACGGTTAGGACGACTTTTGTAACAAGAAAAGTTGCACGAATATTACACAAGATGTGGCCTCGTATACTTTTTGAATGTAAAGGCTATACATTTTTATGATCCAAATTTACCTTCATCAGAATTTCACCTTTTCTTTTCTTTACTAAAGATAATTTTTTTTCTCTCTATAGAGAGAAAAAGTTGATAATAAAAGGGCGTTTTATACTGAAACGGTGGAAGGAAACTTTCACGTATGCATATAAACTGGTGTATTAATATAAAACATCGAATATATATTTTATCAAAAAATGACCAAATATTTTTTCCATATACTTAGTATTGGTCTCCTTTTATTTCACATGTTAGAAAAATTTTCGGAAATTTTTTCTTATCTCTAAACACTAAGCTCAAAACGGTGATTTTTCTAAGCTCCTTCAAAACTTTTAAGACACTTTGCCGTTTGGAGAATTTTATTTATTAATAATTGAGCCTAAGAAGGTGAAGAAGGAAAGTTTTTGTGAATTTAGTTCCAACATTTGACGACCCGATGATTGTAAATCTTTTACTGAACTATTAAAGGAGATGGTCATTCTGTGAAGGTAATAGAGAGATGTTCTTCTTTAATGCACTAAATTAATTCCCATCTAGTTTGTTAAAGTCAAGAAGGGTGGCGTTTGATTAGCTGTGGGAATTCTCAATCCTCCACTAGGAAACCAAATAAAACTTAAAGACCTTTCCTCGACAGTCTCACTGAAAGGTCAAAGCACCGAATTAAGTTGTAATTTTGAATAGATATATTTAGACGTAATTCTGTTTGAAATAAATATAAATTTTAGAACTTTTCCTTGCAACTATTTTTGAAAATAAAGGATGCTGGTATGACTGAACAAAAGACGAAATTAGAACGCGTTGATATTATTTTCTAAACCTGGAATTTGTATGCAGGCATTCAGTGTACATGATACGCATAAATCATGCGTCATACCAGACCTACGTATTATGTACATTCTGCTTACGCACGTGTACCTACAGAGCTTCTAATGAGACATCATGTATATATCGTAGAACGTGGTATTAAACACGTATAAACAATCATAAACTAGTGCCTTGAATGTAACATGCTCTCACATGAATACCATATTATAATTTATTTTACAAATCTCATTAAAAGCACTTTCAATTCTAATGTGTTAACATTTGAAATATTTCGGGTCGCACTGCATAATGTTTAAATATTTCAGTTTCATTTCTCTACTTTCTTGCGCTATAACTCATTTTACTTTGTTAAAATTCTAATCACAAAATCCACTTGAAATGTTAATCGCATTGAGAGAAAATATAGTGAAGATAATTTTTTTAAAAATAAAAAATCGTAATATTTAAATTTAGTTGAGACTTTTTAACATGAGACGAAAATAATTACATGTTCATCATCTTGAATTCAAAATAAAACGTTAAATTAACAATTCAACAGAGTCGAAGCCCATTAAGATTAATTATAATCACCAAAGGGTCGATTATCTAATTTCACTCCACTTTCACATTTTATTTCCACTCCACTTTCACTTCACTTTCATTACTTTTACTGTAATTTTATTTTCACTTCACTTTACTCTAATTTCTCTTTTATTAAAACTTTATTTTCACTCCATGTTTACATGAATATCATTTTTATTCCAATTTCATTTTCAATCTACTTTCACTTTAATTTATATTCAATTTTACTTTTATTCAAATTTTACTATAACTTCACTTTTAGTTTTACTAAGATTTTATCTTCAATTCGCTTTCACTCAAAATGTATTTTCACACCACTTTCACTCGGATTTTATTTTCATAACACTTTCCTTTTCGCTCAAAACTTATTCTCACTCCAAATTTTACTGAAAATTTATTTTTACACCTAAAACGAAATATGGAGTGAAAATAAAATTACAGTAAATGTGAAATTGAAATGAAGCTACATTTGAGTAAAAGTGAAGTGAAAGTTATTGTAGTATATGAAGTGAAAATAAAGTTTTCATAAAAGAAAAATTAGAGTGAAAGTGAAATGGGAGTGTAATTAAAATTTGAGTAAAAATGAGGTGAAAGTAAAAGGAAAATATAATTTCATTATAAGTAAAAATAAAATTTGAGTGAAATTGTATTAGAGTTAAAATCTGAGTAAAACTGAATAATAAAAATAAAAATTGAAGTAAAATTGAGATTCGAGTAAACATGGAGTGAAAATAAAGTTTTAATTAAAAGAGAAATTAGAGTAAAGCGAAGTGAAAATAAAATTACAGTAAAAGTGAAATTAAAATGAAGATAAAATTTCAATGAAATTAAAATGAAGTTACATTTGAGTAAAAGTAAAAGTGAAGTGAAAGTGGAGTGAAAGTAAAAGTTAAGAGAAAGTGAAGTGAAATTGGAGTAAAAATAAAATTTGAGTGAAAGTGAATTGATGATAAAATCTGACTAAAACTAAAAGTGAAGTTATAGTAAAATTTGAATAAAAGTAAAAGTGAAGATAAAGTGAAGTGAAAGTAGAGTGAAAATGAAATTGAAGTAAAAGTGAAGTGAAAGTGGAGTGAAAATAAAACTTGAGTGAAAGAGAATTGAAGATAAAATCTTAGTAAAACTAAAAGTGAAGTTATAGTAAAATTTGAATAAAAGTAAAATTGAAGATAAATTGAAGTGAAAGTAGAGTGAAAATAAAAATTGAAGTAAAAGTGAGATTCAAGTAAACATGGAGTGAAAATAAAGTTTAAATAAACGAGAAGTTGGAGTAAAAGTGAAGTGAAAATAAAATTTGAATAAATGTGAAATTGACGTGAAAGTGAAGTGAAAATGAAATTACAGTAAATGTGAAATTGAAATGAAGCTACTTTTGAGTAAAAGTAAAAGTGAAGTGAAAGTGGAGTGGGAGTAAAATTGGAGTTAAAGTGAAAGTGAAGAGAAAGTGTAGTGAAAGTAGAGTGAAAATAGAAGTGGAATAAAAGTGAAGTGAAAGTGGAGTGAAAATAAATGTTTAGTGAAAATGCTGCTCGACGAGAAAATAGTCATAAAAAATTGTTTCTAAAATTTATTTATTCTGTCGTTAATTTTCATATCATTGTTAGGAAACATTTTATAACAATTATAAATTTATAACAATTATAACATTTATAACAATACAATCCAGTATGTTGTAATAAAATTAAATTTCATAATTATTGCAATAAAAAAAACGAAGTACTTAGTAAGCTGACGTCAGTGGTAATTTATAGATTCCTTTACTTCCGTTCCAATAATACCACTAAAAATTTATCCAATCGCAACTTCAAGTCTCTGGTTATAAGGTCCTAGAATTCTTCATTATCATAATCGATCCACCTTCCAACGTCACCAATTTATTTTCACAACTAAATTATAATGGTTTACTTGTTAGTTGTTACTAACACTTACGTTGTTCATCAAAGCAATTATTATGTTCTTTATAGTACCAGAAAAATTTTCGTATAGTTTTTATAATTCTGTTATTATTATTCTTCTATTCTTTCATCAAATTCTTTCATCAAATTTATCTTGAAATAATTTATAACTAATACAAATAAACCGTTTATGTTTCAGACGTACAATCAAGACGCTCAAGTTGGAGAATCATCAGCATGTGCTACAGCTCTTCTTTGTGGAGTGAAAGCAAATTATGAAACAGTCGGTTTAGATTCTTCAGCCCGCTTTGAAAATTGTTTCTCTGCGTTTAATGCTAAAGTTCCATCTTTAATGAATTGGGCACAAAAACAAGGTAAAAAGGAAAAAAAAAATATTATAATAATTTCACGACGCTAATAATAACTGTCGTTTTATTGCATTTTCTGATGTCTAAAAATTGTGAAGTAAAATATAAAATTTTTAAATCGAAGACAGAAACTACTCAGGATTTTAATTATGCAGAGCCTGATCGCTGAGCTACTGTTTCGAGTTAAATTGAATTCATTCGAGTTAATTAAACGAACAAATATAATTCACTTGGGAATTGAAAAACGTAACTCCATATCAATTCTGAAAATGTTTCCTAACAATGATATGAAAATTCGACATTTTGTTAACCACCACAATTCACCATGGGTATATTTAGCTTATATGTATATGTAGAAATTAAAAATACTATTCTACGTTGTTAAATTTATAAACTTATAAATAATCCTTTATTTCAAGTTATAATTAAACAAAGTTTAATAATTTTTCTTTTTCATTGAACATTATAATAGTTTAGAGGTAAAAGTTTAATTTACCTAATATTATAGATCAATCTAAAAGTGTAGAAACAGAATTTTTAACTCCTTGGTTCTAGAAAAGTTTCAAAGCATACAAAATAACCTTTTGCAGCTGTAGCTGAAAAAGAGACCAGGGTTTGTACGATTTACTTTTCTTTTATTTTCGCGAAAAGAATCGTGTCTTGAATACCACACGAGCCGTGAGCAGTTGATCTTTTGCTTTAAGAATAGAGTAAAGAACTTAGGAAGTTGGTTAACTTTCTTCATTGAAAACTTGGGTGAAAATATTTTCAGATGGATTTTTAACTGTTTCGAAAAAAGGAAACTATTTATTATTTTCTAAAAATTTATCGTCTACATGCGTTTCTAATTTAATTTAAATCGACGCTATAAGGCAATTAATGCAAACTGTCTTCAAAAAATTTTACCACAACTGTCATTATTAATATATTTAAAAAGTTTTACTAAATCAATGGATCTTTGTTGCGAAATTTGAACATTCAGGAATTTTTTCGAATCATGAACGTAATAAAAATCAGAATATTATAAAATTTATGGCGATAGAAAATTTTTATTTTTACAGAATAACATAATTCTCCAGAGCGATAAAAGATTTTCTCTTCTTCAAATGAATAATTATTAAATTGTTAATTTTATTTTTTATTTCTGCTTGGGAAATAAGATTTAATGAGAATTTCAAATTAGATTGCTCATTAGAATCCATATTACTATTAATTGCGGAAAAATTTACTTTGTCTTGAGTTCTTAGAAAAATTAATTGGAGACTTATAGATTTAGTAAACTAAGGGACCGATTATGTTATTTCACTTCACTTTCACTCTACTTTCACTTTTACTCAAAATTCTTTTTCATTCTATTTTCACTCTTTTTTTACTTTCACTCAAAATTTATTTTTACCCCAATTTCATTTTACTTTTACTCCACTTTCACTTTGACTCCAAATTTATATGCACTTCAATTTAATTTCACTTATACGCCAAATTTTTTCACACCACTTTCACTTCACTTTCACATCGCTTTTACTCAAATTATATTTTTCCTCCACTTGCACTACACTTTTACTGAAATTTTACATTAACTCCACGTTCACTTCACTTTCATTCAAAATTTATTTACACTCTAATTTTTTGTTCTTTACATTTTCAATTAAAATTTATTCCCAATTTACTTTCACTTATAATTTAGTTTTACTCTACTTTCACTTCATTTTCACTTTCAATCAAATTACGTTCATACTACACTATCACTTTAATTTTCACTCCACTTAGTTTGTGAAAATAAAATTTGAGTAAAAATAAATTTTGAGTTAAACTTGAGTAAAAATAAAATTTAAGTGAGAGTGTAATGTAAGAAAAATTAAATTTGAGGGAAAGTGAAAATGCAGTAAAAATAAATATTGAGTTAAACTGGAGTTAAAATAAAATTTAAATGAGAGTGCAATGGAAAAAAAATAAAATTTCAGGGAATGTGAAAATGGAACAAAAATAAAATCTGAAGGAAATTGAAAGTGAAGTGAAAATAAATATTGGGCTAATAGTAAAATTGGAGTGAAAGTAAAATTCGAGTACAAGTGAGATTGAAGAGAAAGTGGAGTGAAAGAAAAGTAAAAATGAAATTGGAGTAAAAGTGAGATTCAAGTGAATAAGGAGTTAAAATAAAGTTTTAATACAAGAGAAATTGGAGTGAATGTAAAAATTTGAGTAAAAGGGAAATTTGACTAAAAATAAGGTGAAAGTGAAAGGAAAATATAATTGGATTATAAGTAAGAGTGGAGTGAAAATAAAATTTGAATGAAAGTGATTTGAAAAAAAAATCTGAATAAAACTGAAAGTGAAGTGAAAGTAAAATTTGAATACAAGTAAAAGTGAAGATTAAGTGAAGTGAAAGTAGAGTGAAAATGAATATGGAGTAAAAGTGAGATTGAAGTGAATATGGAGTGAAAATAAAGTTTTAATAAAAGAGAAAGTGAAATGAAAATAAAATTTGACTAAATGTGAAATTGGCGTGAAAGTGAAGTGAAAATAAAATTACAGTAAATGTGAAATTGAAATGAAGCTACATTTGAGTAAAAGTGAAGTGAGAATGGAGTGAAAGTAAAATTTGAGTACAAGTGGGATTGAAGTTAATATGGAGTGAAAATAATGTTTTAATAAAAGTGAAATTAGCGTGAAAGTGAAGTGAAAATAAAATTTGAGTAAAAGTGAAATTGGTGTGAAAGTGACGTGAAAATAAATTTTGAGTGAAAGTGAAGTGAAATTACATAGTCGACCCCCAAGTCATGAATTTCGTGAGTGATTCTTCGATTGCTGACAGGAAAAAAAATTCTATTTTTATAAGTTAATAAATAAATATAATTCTAAATAAGTATTCATTACAATAAGATCTACTTCAATTAGTTTTAAACATGCATTTACATATATATATATATATATATATATATATATATATATATATATATATAATTGATTAATTATATATTGTTCAGAATGTTGCGTGATTCATTAAAGCATATCACGTTTTTCCTTTGGAACACAAATTACGTGTACATTCAACTGATAAAGTAGATCAAACCTGCCACCTCAATTCAGTCTCTAAGATGAATTGCTCTGTTGATTAATCACAGAATGTTTTGTGCCAGCATCGATTGATGTGACGTGAAAGCTCAAAAGCTGCCCTCCTAATCCAATAAATGCCTTCCGGTCATCTTTTGTTTGGAGTACTTTTATTTCATCTTCTCTGTAACTTATTTACTAACCAATTGCCCCCTGAATCTTCGAACCAACATTTTCTGTTTTACACAATTTTTTTCCTTTCTTCATATTATAATTTTCTTGATCATCCTTTATGTATAGAAAATTCTTGAGCAATTTGAAAATTATTATTAAAATTTCAAAATTACCAACTATAATGTTTGACATTAGAATTTGACTGTAGAATTTGAAACAAAATGACGACTCAATAATCGAGGTGGCTTTGTTCTCGACAGACAAGACATGTGCTTTGCCTTTAACATCAATGGATTAGTTACTCTCAAAGCGATCCTTGAATTGATCTATCGCACTGAACAATTCCAGTATATAAGGATTATCAGTTACCAATTACAATTCGTAACTTTCATTATTACTTTCATTAATTTCTTTTATTTTCTCTCATTAGAAATTGGGTCAATTTATTTTTGTCTTCATTTTTTAAACAAAATACATACATTTAATCTTTATTTTTTTAAATAACAGAAAAAAATTGAGAACTCGGAAGGAAAATATTTGAGTTGAAAACCATTCATTCGTATTTTTTTAATACTAGTTAAATATTCTCTCTCTCTCTCTTTTTCAAGCTCGTTTATTTCTTAAGACTGAAAGGGTGGCAGAAGATATTGCCGACTCCTAATTAAAATACGATTCACGATTTGATTTCACGACTAAAGTACTCCATCCACAGTTTCTCCCTTTCGTCGTATATATTTTCTCGAGTGTATATATATATACAGTGTAGATGTAAACTGCAGTCTACTTTCAATGCATTTAGGCAGCGCTGTTCATTTAAACCCCCAGGAGCAAATTACAAGTGTTCCATATCTTTCAAGTGACAAATATAGTTAAATAAAATGCTCCAGATTTGTCGACATTTTTCAGAAACTTCCCCTACATATATCTTGTTTTTTTGTTGAAATTCCATCTGATTAACTGATTTTTTATTCATTTTTTCTTACTTGACACAGATTTTCGTGTCTTATTGACGAATAAACATTGAAAAATTACTATTTTTATCGTATAAGATAAAATAATCTTTTATTATAAACAGTAGTGATGAATTTATGTTAGAAACGTAAATATTGTATTCTGGGTGGAAAAAAAAACTTTATTCAACGGTTTATAGACATTGCCAAGCTCTCCTAGTTATTACATAGAGATCAATGGATTTTATATATGAATCTTTTACCGATTTTCATCAGAAAATAATAACTTTTATACGCAATATATTTTCTATTTAGATGATAAAAATAGATGTTCTCGTTTTTTCCGGAATATTTACACAAAAGTTGTGTTTTATGTGCTAAAATATTATTTTTTACTTTATAGGCAAATCCACAGGTCTTGTAACAACAACAAGAGTAACGCATGCGACACCTGCTGCGTTATACGCACATTCACCGAGTCGTTATTGGGAAGATGATGGTAAAGTGCCAGCAGCAGCTAGAACAACTTGTAAAGATATTGCTCGTCAACTTCTAGAGGAAGAGCCCGGCAGAAGCATTAATGTTAGTTACATTCTTCTTTTTCACTGAAAATATTTATTAAATTTACCATTCATAAAGTAAAAAAGCATTTTTTTCACTTTTTGGAAAAATTGTATAATAAGAAGGTCGATTATGTAATTTCACTCCATTTGTACACAAATTTTATTTTCACTCCACTTTCACTACGATTTCACTTTTTCTAAAACTTTATTTTTAATCCTCACTCACTTCAATCTCATTTCTATTTAAATTTCATTTTTAGTCCAATTTCACTTTAATTTCACTTCACTTTCACTCAAGTTTCATTTTTACTCCATTTTTTACTTCAATTTCATTGCACTTTTACTTTTATTCGAATTTTATTTTTCCTCCACTGACACTTTATTTCTATTCAAATTTTATTTTTACTATACTTTCATTTCACTTTCACTTAAATTTTATATTCACTTCATTTTCACTTCACTTTTACTCCATTTTCACTTTAATTTTATTTTCTTTCCACTTTTAATTAAAATTTATTCTCACTTCACTTTCACTCAAGTTTCATTTTTACTCCATTTTTTACTTCAATTTCATTGCACTTTTACTTTTATTCGAATTTTATTTTCCCTCCACTGACACTTTATTTCTATTCAAGTTTTATTTTTACTATACTTTCATTTCACTTTCACTTAAATTTTTTTATTCACTTCATTTTCACTTCACTTTCACTCCGATTTCACTTATACTTACATTTTATTTTCACATCACTTTGACTCCAATTTTACATTTACTAAAAACTATTTTCAATCCACATTCACTTTATATCCTCTTTACTAAAATTTTATTTTCACTCTTCTTTCACTTCACTTTCTCTCCACTTTTACTTTGAATTATATTTTTTTCTCCACTTACACTTCATTTTTACTCAAATTTAATTTTCACTTCACTTCTACAACACTTTTACTTAAATTTCCACTTTCAATTAAAATTTATTCTCACTTCACTTTCACTTAAAATTTAGTTTTACTCTTCTTTTACTTTATTTTTCCTTTCGATCAAATAATGTTCTCACTATCACTTTCATTTTCACTCCAAGTAGTTCGTAAAAATAAAATTTGAATAAAAATCAATTTTGAGTGAAACTGGAGTAAAAATAAAATTTAAGTGACAGTGAAATGTTATAATAATAAAATTTGAGGAAAAGTGAAAATAGAATATAAATCACTTATGAGTTAAACTGGAGTTAAAATAAAATTTTAGTGAAAGTAAAGTGAAAGTAGAGTGAAAATCAAAATTGTAATAAAAGTAAATTAAAAGTGAAGTGAAAATAAAAATAACATAAAAGTGAAAGTGATGTGAAAGTGTAGTGAAAATAAAATTTCAGTGAAAGTGAAGTGAAAGTAGAGTAAAAATGAAATTTCAGGAAAGTGAAGTGAAAGTGAAGTGAAAATAAAATTTGACTTAAAGTGAAAGTAGAGTGAAAGTAAAGTGTAAATGAAATTTGACTAAAAGTAAATTGAATGTGGAGTGAAAATAAAAATTTCGTAAAAGTGAAAGTGACGTGAAAGTGGAGTGACAATAAAACTTAAGTAAAGATAAAAATCATGTGAAATTGAAATTAAAATAAAATTGTCAGTGAAAATGAAGTGAAAGTAGAGTGAAAATGAAATTGTAATGAAAGTAAATTGAAAGTGGACTGAAAATAAATGTTGCATAAAAGTAGAATTGAAGTGAAAGTGGAGTGAAAGTAAGAATTGAGTAAAAGTGAAAGTGACATGAAAGTGGAGTGAAAATAAAATTTGAGTAAAAGTGAAACTGGAGTGAAAGTAAAGTGTAAATGCAATTGGAATAAAAGTAAAGTGAATGTGGAGTTAAAATAAGAATTCCGTAAAAGTAAAAATGACGTGAAAGTGGAGTGAATATAAAATTTGAGTAAAAATGAAAATGAAGTGAATTTTTATTTTAAAGAAACGATATATTCAGTACACGATTTAACATACAAAAGTTTTAATAGACGAAATAAATTTTCAAGATACATATACGGCAATTAGAAAATACTTTTGGATACTTTAATGAATTGTCAAATAGAAGCAAGAGGAATTTTAAACAGAGAGTAACTAGCAGCTTGCTTCGAACAAAGTTGATATAGAAAAGTTTTTGTTTAGCGCATGACACAAACTTTGCAGTTACAAAGTTGCTTCACAAAGTTCGTATTTGTAAAATATATGAATGCCATAAATGAGAGATTTTAATCTTGTGATAAAATAATGCACACTAGCTTATTATTAATTTTTTAATTAATTAAAATAAACTTACTTCTCTTTAAATAATATTTAGTAAATTTTAATCTAACAAATTGACAACAACGAAAATAGAATTTAGAACATGTCAATAAAAATATAAAAAAAAAAGTTAAAAGAGGAATATTCATTTAAAAACATCGAGAATTATATAAGACAACACAATTATGTAAATTGAATTTATGAATTTAAAAATAATGAAACTTCTTTCAAGAGAATAAACATTTGAACTAAAAAATACAGTTAAATATATTATATTGGAGAAAGGATAAAATAAATATAGGAGAATTTAAACTTTTTTATTTATTTGAAATTTCCTTTCTAAAATTACTTTCATAATGAAGTGAATCTTATTTTCAGATGCGATTAGTATCTTTATTAGTATATCCAACCGCAAGTTGATTATTAGATTTTCTTTTCTTTGTGATGTAAGATTAAAATGTGAAATTCTCACGCAAAATAAACGAGAGAGAGAGATAATGCTATTTAAGCCAAAGCTTTAAGAATTAAAATTAGTTTTTGAAAGTTACTGATCTTTATGAAATTATGTTCATCAACATCGGCTTTAATTAAATTTACCCCCCTTTGTGGGCGAAAAAAAAGAGAATAAAAATTTATAAAATCTCATCTATTTCTAACTTATTATCATCTAAAATTCAAAACTCACTTTCAGACGGAATTTAAAATATCCTTCTTGTCGAAGGAAAAAAAAAATTATTTTTTATTCATTTCAACATATGCTACTATTTCTTAGATCACACAAAATATAAAACATACGAAACACGTGTAAAGAATTCGCAAATTTCAACGGAAAATTTCGTATAAAACTAAATTTGCATCAAAATATCCCCTCGTGCTTGTAATTCAGTTACACGTTAAATTTTTTTACGACGCTTTATGAAGTAGAGATTTACATTTTCTTTTTTTTTTGCAAGAGATTCTCACTAAATTAAAAATTTCACAGTGGATACATTCAAAGAATTTTTATTAAATTACACATTCTTTAGTCTATAATAAGTTAGTTTCCGTTAAAAATATTTTTCGAAAATTGTCAGGAAATTCTTTGTTCTATGCTTTAAGAAAATGTAAGAAAATACGATTTTAAACTAATTAAATAATTTTTAATAACTAATTATTGAATTAAATATTAATTAACTAATTAAATATTTCTCTATTCATATTAGAAAAAAATATTTGCATTTTAACGTTGAAGATGATTTTAAAATTATATTTTCAACTCGGAATTTTGTGAATTTTTATGAAAATAACCTTTAATAATAAAGCGTTAAAGTTGGAAACTTTAGAAGTTTCCAATTTCGAGTCAGTAACTGGGTTCGTTCCTTTAAAAGTGTGGCTCGAAAGTAAAACGTGTCAATTATTTCCATACCAGGTGGTGTTGGGTGGCGGTCGAAGGCATTTCGTTCCAAAAGTGGCATTGGATCCAGAGGAGCCTGAAAAGGAGGGTAGACGCCTTGATGGTAGAAATCTAATCGAAGAGTGGTCGAGGAACCGACGACTTCGTAATCTTCCTGCCGAATACGTGGCAAACAAGGAACAATTCGATAAAGTCGATCCAAGAAAAGTGAATCATTTGTTGGGTAAATGTATTATTCATTCTGACAATTTTCCAAACTTTTCTAATTATCCTCTTTTGTTTTTTTTTTACTGTTCACGCGCAATTTTTTTTTTTTCATTGCATATAATCTTTATTAACAAATTAATTAACAGTTTAATTAGAACCTGAGAAAGTAAAGAGCAAACGTGCACCCTTATGTTTAGAATAAAACTGTAAATACTGACTCATGAAGAGTTACGTGTACATTAAAAGTTTATATCGTACAAGTACATATACAACATTATATGGAGTAACAAAATAGATTGGTTCAGTTTATTTCCTTTAACGGGTATAAAAGCAAGGTACTATAAAATTCATGGATTCAAAAATGAGACTAAGAATTACGAAAATTTGGGAATTCTGGTAGAAATTTTTTTTCGTTAGTAGAATAATGTTCAACTACACATAGCGGTGAAATGAACAAATGAATATTAAAACGAACCGCTGAATATCAAGTCGAATTACCGCGACTGAAACTTTTCAAAGAAATGCGCTGCAAAAGAGAATAACAAAAAGAAAGAACTATTTTTCTTTATCCAATTTTAAAGTTTCATTCCACCCTAGTTTCCAGAAGCAATGTAAACATTCTACTTAACCTAATGCAATTAGTGTTTGTTAATTAATATCTCATGATTTTCGTTATATATATATATATATATATATATCTATTTTTCAATTGCTGGAAAACTGTTTTGCCATTTTCTCAATAATTACAATAATTGTGTATATTTATCGACTGATATATTCAATTACTGAATTATTAAATGTAGATTTAATTATTTAATTTTGTAATTAATTATTTAATTTTGTAATATATATTTCCAATATCATAACTATAGATATGTTTTCATCATTTACTATGTTTCAATATTTGCAGGTCTATTTTCATATTCACATATGGATTTTGAGGTTGATCGAAACACAAACGGCACTGGCGATCCTTCCCTTGCCGAAATGGCGGTTAAAGCACTTCGAATTCTTGCCAAAAATCCAGATGGGTACTTCCTGTTCGTTGAAGGTAAGCAGAGCGAAATATCATCTTTAAAGCGCTTTCCTGGCACATGCTTTTTAAAGGAAACAAATAAAATCAAACTCTAAAATTTTATTTATATTGCAACTTTTTGTCTAATGTAATAAATATGATCATTTATTTTTACTCCTTAGGAAAATAATAATACAAATAAGATAAATGATTATCAACCGTTTCCTGTAGACAACTGTTTGTATGTGTCAATCATATAGTTATAAACAATAAATTGTGAGTGTTTTTTTAAAGTTATTAGTTGTTTGTTACGACGACAATACAATCGGTGGCAGCGGTGGGATATTTGAAATATCAAATTTTCATGCAGATTTTTAGTATCCAGAACCCATCTACTGAAACCTACTTTTTACCACGTTTTTTCAACGTTATCCTACTATTTGGGTACTTATTTTTAGATTTCAATCACTAAAAACAACTATTTCGGTTTTTTATTTCTTTTAGAATTTCCACAACTTCAAATTCGCAAATGCTAGAAATCGAAAAAAAAAAATTTGTAAAATTATAGTAAAAATTTTGAAAACGATTCAAATTACTTTCCAAAAAATATTCAAAATTCAATTATTTTCAATACTATTTTTAATTAATTAATCGAAAAATTCAATTATTTTAAATAAAATTTTAATTCAATTTTTTTTATTAATAATAATCAAATTTATCTTTTAGATTTTAATAAAATTCTTCTTAGGAAGTCAATTATTTTTTGAAAATTTTAATAAAATTCTTAGCAACTATTCAACTATTTTCATAAATAATAAGATTCTTTAAAGGATTTCAATTATTTTTAATACAATTTTAAAGAAATTGCTTGAGAAATGTTATAATTAATAAAAATTTAATTTTAATTCCTCGAAAAAATTAATTATTTGAAATAATATTTTATTTAAGCTTTGAAAGAATTTAATTTTATGCAAAAGTATTAGAATTTTTCACAGGAATTTAATTATTTTAAAAATTTTAATAAAATTGTTGACAAGAATTTTCATTATTTTTAAATATTTTAATACAATTGGGCAAAAGAAATCGATTATATAAAATACTGTTTAAATTGAATTTTTTTAAATAAATAATTTTTTTTGATTTCAAGAAAATTTTTCCCAAGAATTCAATTAATGGCGATAAATAATAAAATTATTTCCAAAAAATTAATTATTTTGAGTTGTTTTTAATAAGATTTTTTTCAAATATTAATTATTGTCGTAAATAACAATATTTATAACAAGAATTAAATTAATATTAAAAGGAATAAATTTTTTCTTTGAAATTAAATTATTTTTAAAAATTCCAATAACATTGTTCGCAAGAAATCAATTATTTTCTTAAAAAATGAAATGCTTTTTAGAAATTTAATTATTTTAAATAGAATTTTTTTAAATAACAAACAGACATTCAATTGTTGTAAAAAATTTTAATGGAATATAGTTTTTAAAATTTAATTATATTTTTAAACTTTTCACAATTCAATGATTTTCAACATCAACTATTTTCATAAAATTTCTAAATAGAAGTCAATAATTCACTCAAAATTTATGTTCTCTAAATTTTCACTTCACTCTTACTCCAGTTTCACTAAAAATTTATTTTTACTCCACTCTCACTTTCGCTTAAAATTTATTTTCACTTTACTTTCACTTCATTTTCATTTCACTATTATGCAAAATTTATTTTCACTTCACTTTTACTCAAAATTTAATTTCACCTCACTTTCACTCAAAACTTATTTTCACTGTGTTTTCACTTCACTTCATCATTTACTAAATAATTTCCACTTAATTTTCACTTCACTTTCGTTTGTCAACGTTGTGGACTCTTAACTTCGTATTAGAGAAAATGAATAATGAAATAAATTTTATGTGGAGGTGAAAGTTGTCTGAAAGTGGAGTAAAAATCAATTTTTAGGTGAAAGTGGAGTGAAAATAAATTTTGAGTGATGTGCACTAAAATGAAATTGATGTTAAAATAAATTTTGAGTCAAAGTTCGAGTGAAAGTGAAGTGAACATATAGCGAAAAAAATTGTGACTGAAAGTGAAAGTGGAGTGAAAGTGATGTGAAAATAAAATTTGAGTTAAAGTGAAATTGGAGTGAAAGTGAAGTGAATATAAAACTTAAGTGAAAGTATAAAATGTAATAAAAATAAAATTTGAGGGAAACTGAAAGTGAAGTGAAAATAAAAATTGGACTAATAATAAAATTGAAGTGAAAGTGGAGTGAAAATAAGAATTGAGTAAAAGTGAAACTAAAATGAAATTGACTTGAAAAAAAAGTTTGAGTAAAAGTGAAAGTGGAGTGAAAATGGAGTGGAAATAAATTTTGATTGAAAGTGAAGTGAAAATAGAGTTAAAATAAATTTTGAGTGAAAGTGACTTCACTTACACTTGAAAATGGAGTCAAAATAAATTTTGTGTAAAAGTGAAAATGGAGTGTAACAAAATTGTTGGTGAAAAGTGTAGTGAATATGAAGTGAAAAAATACGTTAGCTAAAAGTTAAAGTGGAGTGAAAATAAATTTTGATTGAAAGTGAAGTGAAAATGGAGTGGAAGTTAATTTTTGAGTGAAAGTGATATGAAATTACATAATTAACTTCCTGGGTATAATTTTTTTATGCGCACAAATTCTTACTATCTTTAGAATATTACTAATTCGAAAATCGATGCGATTATCAAGAAGAGGGAATCTAAGTAATAAAATACCTCGTTACAAGACCTCCATTATATAAGATACAATCAACCCCTGAATAATAAAAAAAAATTGCCAGCAAAAGAGGCACTGTGCAATTTTGAAAGTGAAAGATAAAATTAGTAATATATATATATGTAAGATGATGAAATCTATTGAGGTCCAGAAGCAATCTGTGAAATGCCACTAAATTCAAGTGAATAACTCATATAACGAGGTACAAATGTTTACAGCCTCAACTGCGTTAACGCGAACTATGGCGAATGTTGGCGATAAAGTGAACTGTTGTCGTCGACGAATAATGTTATCTCTTCAGAAATTCTACTCTTGAAGTTGCAAGCCACTTTGGTTACCCTTAGACCAATCTCGAGTTTTCCTATTCCGTCTAGTAGTAGAGGATACTGTCGTTATCTACGTGACAAAAAACCAACATCCGTATGCTTATTTAGTCCTTCTTTTGAGTAAAGCAAGAAAGCTGAGCAGTGGTGTATAAAATAAAATAGTAGACTTGAATTCGAAATGTAACTCTCAGAATTCAAGTGGGTCGGGGAATTACGTTTTATGAAAGAATTCACAAAGCAGAAATATATTCTCGTTTCTTTTATTTAATTCTATAAAATTATTTCAAAAAAAAAAGAAATTATTTTCACAACCTTTAAATAAAGGCGTCTCTTAAAATATTAAACAAAAATGGAAAGAAATTGGAAAATAAATTTTACCCCATATATTTGTCAAACTTTTATATTGTTAAAAAATAAAATCAGATCACGAAATTGTCATATATCACATATACAAAATTCTCAATCAATTTTTGTCTCCATTTGTATGAACAACATATTTCTCTATTTCCAATATTATATCATCAAAAGAAAAATGAAAACAGAATACTGAGCACACCTCGTCAAACTAAAAGTGAAGCACAATCCACCAAAAGAATAAAAAAAAATCTATACTGCAAGTTAATATTGTTATATCCGAAAATATAACGAATTGTATTAAATGTTAAATATTTTTATTTATTAAAATAATTATTGTGCAAAATGGGTGAAAATTGTTCTTGTATAATTCGGATGATTCTACAATAAATTCATTTCAATACCATAGTGAATAGAGAAAAATTACACTACGATTTTAATAAATATTTATTTTATACAGCATTAATTATACTTTTATTATTATTATTTATTGTAACGAACTATCAAAATAAAGCTGGCAACTTGTGCCAAATGTTCATGTTGAATTTACTTGCTCGTTACAGTAAAGAAATCTGATTTTGGCTTAAAGCCTATAAAAGCCAATGTGCATATTTTTTTTTCAAGAAATCACATTTCATTGTAATTCTTATTGAGTTTATTATAATGGTAATTAAAATTTACTTCTTTTGACTTAGTTTACTTTCATCAATGTTCATTATAAAAAAAAAAAATTTTTTTTAATTTCTATTTTCTAATTCTAATTTCTATTTTTCTTCGAATTATTGTAAAGAATTTTATCAAAAAATTTGATAAGAATAGAATTCCTTCAAAGAATTTTATTATTAAGAAAAGTAACTGATTTCTCGCGAAGAATTTTATTATAATTTTTAAAAATCCAAACTAAATTCTTTTCAAGAATTTCTATGAATTTTTCTTTAAAGTAATGGTGTATTTTTAAATAATTTTAATTGAAAGTTTTAAAAAACAATTAAATTGAATTGTTCCGAACGATTTATTAAAATTTGAAGAAATAATTTAGTTTCATGTTAATATTTGAAGATTTAAATTCTTTCGAGAAATTCTATTAAAATTGTTTTGAAGAGAATTGAATATCTGCAAAGGATTTTACTATTTATAAACATAATAGAATTATTGCAAAGAATTTCACTATATTTATAAAAATAATTGAAATGTTTCGAAGAATTTCATAGAAATATTTTAAAATAACGAAAGTTTTTCGAGAAATTGAATTAATGTTGTTTTGAAGATTATATAATTTCTTTAAAGAATTTTATTATTTCTTTTTCATAAATAACTGAATTGATTCAATTTTTTTGAGAGAATATATTTAAAAATTGCATTGAAGGTAATTTAATTTTTATATAGAATTTTTTAGAAATATTTTGACATTAATTGAATTATTGTTTAAAAAAATTTGAAACTCTTGTTGAAATTAAATTTTATGGAATGAAAATTTATGAAAATTATTAAATTCTTTTGTGTAATTTTATTTAAATTGGATTGAAAATTATTTAATTCTTTTGAAGTATTGTATAGTACTTATAAAAATATTTTAATTGTTTCGAAAAATTTGTTGAAATTTTCGAAAAAAATGAAATTTATGGAAATATTTAAAAATATTTCAATTCATCCGAGGAATTCAATTGAAATTGTTTTAAAAATAATTGAATTTCTGTAAGAAATTTTACTATTTATAAATTTAATTGAATTTGTGTAAGGAATTTTACTATTTATAAAATTAATTGAATTTTTGCGAAAAGTTTTATTGTTTATAAAAATAATTGAATTTTTGCGAAGAATTTCTTAAAATTTTAGAAAAAAATTGAATTTTTTCGAAATGTATTCAAATTGTTTTAAAAAGTTGAACTCGTGCGAGGAATTTTATTAGAATTGTTTTAAATGTAGTTGAACTTTTGTAAAGATTTTATTATTAAAAAAAATATTTGAATTATTTCAATGAATTTCTTAAAATTTTAGAAAAAAATTGAATTTCATCGAAATGTGTTAAAATTTTAGAAAAAAATTGCATTTTTTCAGTTCAAATTTTAGAAAAAAATTGCATTTTATCAGTTCAAATTTTAGAAAAAAATTGAATTTTTTCGAAATGTATTAAAATTGTTTTAAAAAGTTGAACTCTTGCGAGGAATTCAATTAAAATTGTTTTAAATGCAATTGAACTTTTGTAAAGATTTTATTATTTAAAAAATTATTTGAATTATTTCAATGGATTTCTTAAAATTTTACTAAAAAATTGAATTTTATCGAAATGTGTTAAAATTTTGGAAAAAAATTGAAATTTCTCGAAATATGTTCAAATTGTTTTAAAAAATTGAACTCTTGCGAGGAATTTAATAAAAATTGTTTTGACTGTAATTGAATATATTTAAAAAAAATAATTGAATTGTTTACAGTGATTTATTAAAATTTTAGAAAATTTGAACAGTAATAATTAATTTAAAAAAAAATATTTTTGTATAAGTTGGGGTATAAAAAATGTTTTAGTTGGCTTTTAAAAATAAATAAAAATATTCTATCCCAATCGATGAAGATATTAGCATTAGTTAGTTTTATTCAATACTTATATAAAGATAAAAACTAAAATTATAGCATCGTGTCCAAAAAAAGAATATATTATTAATATTATTATTATAATTGTGATAAAATAATAAATTACAAAGAGTTATAGTAATATCTCTCTAGAATACTTATATCAAAGAAATATTTCTTTGAAAGCTAGCAGATCCGAAGTAAATCTCAGTGTCAGAATAATATGGAGGAAGAAATTTGTTACAGCCCTCTTTTCTTCTACAGATCTCCACTCGCCATCTTAATGCTCCCCTATCCTTTAGTTAAGTCTGAACCCAAGTGAATCCGGGACAGGTTTCCTTTAGACTCTTCAGTTACCCGAAAAGTGATATTTCAATTCTACACAAAGACTAACGATGATTGAAATAGTGTATAGAATATTTTCTGAATATTCAACATTTGAATTGAAAGTTTTTTACTTTTTTTTTGCTACTACTATTATTATTATTATTATTATTAGTAACATAATTAATAACACATAACTGATTATTCAAAATCGATTATATATTTTCCTTTTGTTTGTATATGAAATAAAAAAATGTTATTGATTAATTTTGTTGACTACACATTTTTCAAATTTATCGCACAATTTGTTGAAAGATTTACGTTATTCAATGTGAATTTATAATGCAAAATTCCAGAAGCATTTTGTTTGTGTGTGAAGAAAAAAATTTCCTATTGAAAAATATTACGGCTTGTTACATAAGGGAAAGAGGAACATAAAAAAAAGGTGTAAAAGTGTTACTCACATACAATATGGATTCTCCCCTAAAGGTCTTCTAGGTATTACGTATTATTTTTTTAGAATTTCGTCTCACACTTTAGTTTTAAAATATACACCGAAAAAAATAAAATCTCAGAGTGAGAAGAAAATTCCGCTCAACAATTATTTTCACATTTTATTTTCAATATACGAATATTCATCTGTAAAAAAGAGGAATTTTTGTTTATATTTGACAGTTTTTTAACTAAAAGATTAATTTTAATATTTCTTCTTTGATTGAAATTATTCCTCTAAAAATGAAACAAATTTATACTAAAAAGAAGATTTTTAAGTTGCTTTTTGTTTTTCTGAATGCAACTTTAACCTGTCTAAAAAGTGACATTTAATAACAAATATAATAAAGGAAAATCCTCTCAATTAGAAAAGAAAACTTTAGTGCCCGTATATAAGAGGAAAAAATGCTGCAAAAGAAGAGGAATTCTCTAAATTTGAAAATACTTTTTTTTCGGTGTATATTTTTACACCCCTATACGTATGTATATTTGACGTTAGTTTAATAGCAACTTTTCAAAAAAATAAATAAGTAAATTTTTTCTAAACACATTTTATAGTATAGATGAATATAATGTCTAGACTGAGAATAGTTTATTTTAATTTAAAACTAAATTTCATGTTTTTAGTTACGAGAGATTATAAAATAGATTAAACATTCGAAGCATTTGATTCAGAGTGGATAGTCGCCTAACATATTTGCTAATGGATTGGCGCAGTTGTATCACTCGATTGCATTCGACCGTACTTGTTCTAAAAGGGTGTTTCTCCATTTCTGTTTCGTGATGGAAGTTGTTTTACTTCTAGGTGGAAGAATAGACCATGCACACCACTACAACAACGCTTATCGCGCCTTGGATGAAACACTGGCTTTGGAGGAGTCCGTCAAGGCAATTATGGATGAGGTGGATCTCTCTGAAACTCTCTTAATTGTCACTGCTGATCACTCCCACGTTTTAACACTTGGTGGCCTCGCTACACATCGAGGAAATCCTATTCTTGGTAAGCATTTATAATCTCAACTTGTAATTATTATTCACAATTATTTTTAAACTAACTAAAATAATGCGCCCTAAAGCACGCCTGAAGTTTCTTATTTCGTTAACATTAAAAAAATTCAATTATTCAGAAGAATTCTACTCAAAATCACTATTTTTTCTGAATATATATACAGGAAGATTCGGGAAAAAGTGAGAAAATTTTCTCAAAAATACTGAAACAATATTCAATTTCAAAAAATCATAAGAAATTTCTGAATGTTAGATTTCTCATCATTGAAAAAATTTTATTTATTTCAGACTTTTTTCTATTTTAAACAATTGAAGTTTACAGATTTTAAAGATAATTTAGGTTTATGAAAAACTTTAATAATTCAAATTCTTATAAAATTCCTTATATTTTTTAATACCCTTTTTATTCATTATTTAAAATAATAAATAGATTTATGGACGAATTTTACTTAAAACACTAAATAAATTTAATTTTCGAAAAATTATACCTGATTGCAAAAACTCAATTATGTTCAAAAGTTTTTTTATAATATTCTCGTCGATATTTCAATTACTTTTTAAAATTGGTTAACAAATTTTTTTGGAAAATTCCATTATTTAAACGATTTTTAATCAAATTCTTGATAAAAATTCAATTATTTTCAAAAAAAATTTCCTCAATTCGAAGATTTTTAATATCCACTATTAGAGTTTTGCAAAAGAATTCAATTATTTAAAAACAATTTTAATAGAATTATACACAAACATTTAATTATTTTCATAAATAATAAAAATTTCACAGAAATTGAAATATTTACAAGTTTTGTAAAAATTTCTTCGCAATAATTCATGAATTATTAAAACTTATCGCAGAATTTCAATCATTTTTAATAACAAAGAATTGAATTATTTGAAAATTTGTTAATAAAATTCTTTATAATAATTAAATTTCAATTAACATTCAAATATTTAATAAATAATTTACCTTTGCATTTAAATAAGTGAATTCTAGTAGAATTGTCTAATAAAAATTTGTTTGAAAACGAATTTTTACTTTGAACTTTAGAGAATAATGGAATAAGAAAATCATTTTTAATAAGTTACATAGTAGCAATAGTTTTATAATATAAAATAATAATTTTAACACTCAATCCACTTTAATCATTTATTTTTGCAAAATTTTTCTAATTTTTAATACTATTTTAATATAAATAATGAAAAAATACCTGCATATTTTCGATTTCTCAAACAATAATTTTTAAAGAAAAAAAAACAAAAGTATAAAAGCTAACTTCAAAACTGCAGAATAAATGAATCACTATTTTTCTGAAAATATTCAAGAAAATCGGGAAAAAGTCAGAAAATTTTATCAAAAGTACTGAAATAATATTCAATTTCAAAAATTCATAAGAAAATTCTGAATATAAGATTTCTTATCATTGAAAAGATTTTATTTATTTAAAATTTTTTTCCTTTTTAAACAACAATTGAACTTTACAGATTTTAAAGATAATTTAGGATTATGAAAAACTGTAATAATTCCAATTCTTATAAAATTCGTTATATTTTATAATATACAATTCATTAATTATTAAAAATAATAATGGATTTATGAATGAATTATTTACTTAAAACAGTAAAAAAAATTGAATTTTAGAAAAATTATAAATGATTGCAAAGCTTAATTATGTTCAAAAGTTTTTTAATATTTTCGTCAAAATTTCAATTATTTCAAAAATTGTTAACAAAATTTTTTGGCAAAATTCAATTATTTAAAAATTTTTAAATAAAATTCTTGACAAAAATTTAATTATTTTCAAAAAATTTCCTCAATTTCATATGAATTCGATTATTTACAAATTTTTTATAAACTTCTTTCTTCTTAAAAGTGTTATTAAAAATCATCAAACGAAATTAATTATTAATTACTAATGTGGTAAAAAATAATTTAATTTTAAAAACCTGGAAAATTTCCATTTTTTAAACTGAAAAAATCAGGAAACTTCAAATGAAAAAATGCCTGAACCCTGATCAAGTCTTAAATAAATTTCTCAAGCAAAACAAATAATAAAATAAAAATATTTCTGCCCAAAAGTCAGAATAAGAATAAGTGTAATATATTTAAATTATTTGAAAATAACTGAAAATGTTATTAAAAAAATTGGGGTATCCAAAAATCGTTTTATAAAATAAAAATTGTTTTATTTATTTATTATAATAATTTCGATAATATAGTTTTTAACAAACAGAAATTCTGTAAATATTTTTTCCAAAATAAATATCAAATTTCTTGATCAAAATTTGATTTATAACTTTTTTTCTACTTAAAACTTGTACTTTGTTTATAAATTGTCATTGAGAAGCAGAAAATGTGCAAAATATTTTCTAATTTTAATTTTCCAACTGTTTTTTAATTTTTTTTTTTAGAAAAAATGAAAAGATTAATTACCCAGTCCTAAAAGGTTTGTTAAAAAGTGCTAATTTTTCTGGAAAGAAGAGAAATATTGAAAAATAACATTAATAATTTTTTTAGATTAATAAAAATAGTTTTGTATTATTTGAAAAATAAAAATAATATTTCTATGTAAAATAAATAAATACCTATTATTAAATTTAAAAAGTAAGAGTGAAAAAATACAGAAAAATAATATTATCTATCGAAACATATAAAAAAAAACAAAAGCATAATCATGACTAACTTCAGATGGGGACAGACTGGACAGAATGAATGAATGAATACGACGATTATTATAGTTAATTTAAAAATTTATTTTTTTAATCATTATTATGTATATTTACAAAAAAAAAATTATTTTTATCGTTAAAATCTTTTATTCCACTGTGAACGATTATAACCTCCATTACACTTGCGACATTCATCACTATAGGAATTGTGATACGAATGGTGTCTTTTGACATTATGGTTTCGATTTGTTCGCAATGACAATTGATGTCTCTCCTTAATCTCCGTTTGTAATGAACTGGAACTGGAAAGACGAGGACAATTCTCCGAACTAGTTCGACATTGTTATATTAGAAAGATTTTGTACCTGACGTTTCAAAACGTATGGGTTAATAAATTTTACTTTCACTTCACTTTACATTCACTTTACATTCACTTTACTTTCACTTTACTTTCACTTTACGTTCACTTTACTTTCACTTTACTTTACTTTACTTTACTTACATACAATACTTCACATTCACTTTACTTTCACTTTACTTTCACTTTACTTTCACTTTACTTTACTTACATACAATACTTCACATTCACTTTACTTTCAAATTAAAAGGGAAAGTGAAGTGAAAGTGAGAAAAGTCAATGTTAAAGTGAGATTGAAGTAAAAGTAAAGTGAGAGTGAGGTGAAAGCGAGAATCAAGTCAATGTGTAAGTAAAATAAAAGTAAAGTGAAAGTGAAACGATTCGAAAGAAAAAAAAAGTAAATTGAGAGTGAAGCGATTTCATTGTGAAAGTGAAGTCAAAGTGAATGTGAGGTGCAAAAAAATTCATATCTTCTTAAGAATTATTTTATACTTTCATCAGTTTAAAAATTTAATTTAATTTACGTTACATAATTTACTTTACATACACTTTTTTGGATTTACAGTTACTTTAAAGAATAAAGATAGCTCTGAAATGAAATGGAAAAGTGCATTTCGTTGACAATAGTATGAACGCTCGAAAGAACTCTAGTGATACCTACAAAACGTATTCTTTGAAAAAGAGAGAGAGAGAGAGTATTTTTTACTTTTAAAAAATACTCATAGCCGAAAAAGAGGGCGATACACTAAATTGTTGAAAAAAAAGTCGTCAGTTTTTTGTAAATCGTGAAAAAAGTACTCTATCACAATAATGCATTTCAGAGCATTATGTATTTTAATTTTTGTATATGTCTGTATTTTAGTTTTTGTACATGTCTGTATTTTAATTTTTGAACATTAAAATTAGATCATACACGCAGGTTATCGTAAATTTCTTCATGAAAACGCTTTCATTTGGTTTTTGAATTTATAGTTTTTAATTTCCAACATAAAAGATATTTTTCAATATTTTTTTTTACAGCTATATGTTTTCTATTTCCATAGTTGTAAAACTCTCGTCAAAAAGAAAAAATTGCCAAGAATAAACTGATAAAAATTACAACAGGGGGGGGACACTCACGATTACTAGGTCATAAATCATAAAAACTTGGGCAAAAGTAATAAAGAATTTTTGATGTTTTGATATATCTAAAAACGAAATTGTTGACATCAGTATATTGCTGATACTATAGGGAAACATATAAGAATTTAACTAAATCTTATGGCTTGTTCAGTACTTAAAGTCTTTATAGATACTTTAAACATTATATTTTCAATTCTTTTTTTTTTTATTTACAAGACTACTGCGCCTAATCAAACTTTACAATAAAATTTATATCATAAAGAAACAAACATAACATCCTTATTTTTTTTTTATAGTTTATATGATTATTCGAAGGAATTGAAATCGATATTGAAACGAACAATTACTTTATCAATGGTGCATTTTTTATGTTCTTAGAGGAAAATGTACTTGTTTTCAAAACATTATTCCCTGGTTGAAAATTTTTTACGACACTGAATTTTATGGAACATTTTGTGTACTATAAACTTATTTATATCTTTCAATGGTGGACCGATTTTCCTCAAGTCCCTGTTGTACCGTCCAATCGCCTTCAACCTTTTCTCCTGTATCCACTTGCAATTGAATAAGATCCAATCTTCGCAAACGTCATACATATGTAATATATGTATGTGTGTGTGTGTGTGTCTATTTGTGTGTTAAATCGAATCGCCAGTAAATGTAAAAGAGAAAAATTTTCCCTGCCTTAACGACGCTTCAGACTTTCTTATCGAATAAACTCCTGTTACTGGATGAATGATTTGGGTACGCTTAAAAAAAGCAGTTTCTTTAACCTGTTATACCCTCAATAATCACCGGTTTTTCAAATTGAAAATTGAATTTTAGATTGCTAAAAATATGCAATCAATTTAAAAAAAAAAATTCCAAGTGGATTTAAATTACTTTATAGAGTAATGCTATTACAAGTCGTTCAATATTATTATTATTATTATTATTATTATTATTATTATTATTATTATTATTATTACTATTAATAATAATAATAATAATAATAATAATAATAATAATAATAATACTAATAATAATACTACTACTACTACTACTAGTAATAATAATAATAATAATAATAATAATAATAATAATAATAATAATAATAATAATATTAATACTATTATAAATAAGTAATTAGAGTTATATTCTTCCAAAAGTTCACCATTTTGAATTTTAAAAATCTACCATTCGATTCGTAATCAGCGACTTTGAAAACTCGAGTATAACAAGTTTCAGGCAAATCCAGTCATTTTTTAAAATGTTCATCCACCATCTTGAATTCGCCATTTTGAATTTTCAAAATCTGAAATCGGATTCGTAATCAACGCCCCAAAAGACTTTTTTGTAACTTTCTTTTTATATATTGCCCTATAATGGTTTGTACCGTGGACTCATTAATTGTAGTTACTGTAAATAATTGAATTTCAAAATTTTTTTTAAAATAATTAAATTTTATAAAGAATTCCATTAAAATTTCTGACAATAATTAAATGTCTGCGTGCTATTTGAAGAACAATTCTTTTTAAAATAATTAAATTTCTAAAAAGTATTTTATTTGTTTTTTTTTTAAATTTGAATTTTAAAGAAGAAATTTATTAATTTTAAAAATAATTGAATTCTTGTAATGAATTAATGAATTTTTTCCGAAATAATTTTGTTATTTATCGATATAATTGAATGTTTAGAAAGAATTTTATTAAAATCTAAAGAAAAATTTAATTATTTTTAAAAAATTTAATTAAAATTGTATTTAAAATAATTGAATAGTTGCTAATAACTTTTTTAAATTTTTCGAATATAATTAAATTCAGGAGAAGAATTTTATTCTTTATGTAAATAATAGAATTATTGAAAAAAATGTTATTAAAATGTTTAAAAAGAATTGAATTTCTTTGAGAAATGTTATTTTTGTAAATAATTGAATCCTTCATCAAAATTTTATAAACATTGTTTTAAATAATTGATTTTTTCGAATTTTTCTTTGAAAATACTATTTCAGAATAATTGAATTCCTGTGAAAAATTTGATTATTGGTGAAAATAATAGAATTGTTTTTGCGACATTTTATGAAAATTGTAGATATGGTAAATAATTGAATTTCGATTTTTTTTTTAAATAAAAAAAAATTTCTGCGTGGTATTTGAAAAAAAATTCTTGAGAAAATATTTGAATTTCTAGGAAGTATTTTATTTGATTTTTTTTTAAATAATTAAATTCTTGGGAATAATTTTATTAGATTTTTTAAAAATATTTGAATTTTAAAGAAGAAATTTATTATTTTTAAAAATAACTAAATTCTTGTAATGAATTACTGAATTTTCCGAAATCATTTTATTATTTTTCGATTCAATTGAATTTTTTTGAAGAATTTTATTAAAATCTAAAGAATAATTTAATTATTTTAAAAATTTTTTATTAAAATTGTATTTTAAATTTTTAATAATTGATTTTCTCGACCAATTTTATTAGAATATGAAGAAATAATTGAATTATTGTGAAAATATCTAATATTTTTGCAAATAATTCCATTTAGCCGAAGATTTTTAAAAAATCAGTTTTTTAACTAATTAATTTTTTTCAAAACGTAATAAATATTGTCAAAATTTTATATCAAATAATTAAATTCGTATGATAAATTTTATTTATAAGAATAATTAAGTCTGGCTTAGAATTTTATCAAATTTCTTTTTTTAAATTGAATCTCTATGAAAAATGTTATTAATATTAAAACTAATTCAATTATTGTGAAGAATTGTATAAATTTTTTGTTAAATAATTGATTATTTCGAATTTTTCTTTTAAAGATTTAAAACGCTACTTATAATTTTATAACCTTTTTTTGTTAAATAATTGATTTTTTATTTTTTTCGAATTTTTCTTTGAAAAATTTAAAATACTATTCTAGATTAATTGAAAATTTTACTCTCTAAATTTGAATTAATAAAAATTGTTACTAATTTGAATTAGTGACTGACTTTTTGCTTTTGAATTAGTAAATTTTACTAATAAGTTAGTAAAAATGACTATTTATTAGTAAACTTTACTAATTCAAAAGCAAAAAGTCAGTCACAAATTCAAATTAGTAAACATTTTTACCATTTCAAATTTAGAGAGTAGATATAGGAAATAATTGAATTTCCAATTTTTTAAAAATAATTAAATTGTTTTAAAGAATTTGATTATCATTCTTGAGAATAGTTTTTTGATTTCCTCTGTATTCCTATATAGCGACGCCGAGGACCTTTTAATAAAAAATTTCAAGCGAATCTAACGATTTTTCGAAAATTTCCTCCGCCATGTTGGATTCACCATTCACCATTTTGAATTTCTCAAATCTGACCCCAAATTAAAAAAATTTAATAAAAATTTGATTGACACGCTACTATAAAGAACGGTTTTTCGTTAATAGGAAATGACTATTAGACAATTTTTTTTAAATGAAATTTTTATATGTCTACATGTATAGTGTGAAACTTAATGACAAAAATTTGTACATGTGGACATTAATGGATTAATTGAAAAAGCTAATAACATACATTTCATATTAAATTGATTATATATTGACACTCAAATTTTCATGTAACGTAATTTTTAATGCTTTTAAAATTTATTTGATATTATCCAGGCATCAATTAATTTTTTATTAAAGTTAAAAAATACTCTAAATACAAAGTTTTTAATTAAAAAAAAATTATATATATATATATATAAGATATTTTTCTAATATCTATGTATTTACACTATTATTACAGTGATAACGTATATTATTATCATTTTAAAGATATTCCATGAGAAAATCTGCAGAGATTACTTTTTCAATCGATAAATTTCTCTTAACCTGCAGCTCTAATAACAATTCCAATATCTGATCACACAAGTTCTTTGATCCCTGAGATCGTAAGATGCAGGGGAGCAGGATAAGTACTGTAAAATAGATAAGGTCGACCTACAGTCAAACTACAAGTTCCCTTCGAGTTAATCAAGCGAGGATCTTAGTAGAAAATGGCACGTAAAGTGAGACACTAAACCATATGTCTGATGATAAATTTTCTTATCATTTAACGTATTTAAATAAATTGATGGTGATGATGATGATGATGAAAGAATTTTTAAGGAACTTTGCCATTTCAATGTTAACATTAGAACAATTACATAAAACTATTATGTCAAAATTATATTTTTAAGAGATGTAAAAACTTCTGTTTTAAAAAAATCCTAAAATAGCAAACTTTTAACATTAACTAAACTAAATTTCAAATATTAAATGTGAAAGAAATTGACAGTCTCTTAAAGTCTTTTTCATGTATCGAGAGTACAATTGCCCTAATACTATTCCGAATGATAAATTTCTTTTTCTTTAATTAATATAACTTTAAATAATTTTAAAACAAACGTTAACACAGTAGAATTAGAAACAAATTTCACTACATTATTCCTAAAGAAAATACTTTCTCATGTGATGAGAGTGTAAAAATCTTTTTTTTTAAATATATATATATATATGGTTGAATTTTATAATATGCGACATTTTATATTTTTTGTTCGACAACAGTAAAAATCATAAAATCTGAAAAAAAGACAATTCACAACTTTATGACCCTAAACTCAAATATAGCGTTGTTCTTTTAAGGGCTCGTGAAATATCGTCGTAAATTGCTTTCGGCGAAACAATTTTTTAAAAGTTATTTTCTAGAAAAATACTTTTTTAAAAATATTTTTCGATAATTTAATTTTTATAAACCATTTAGTTTTAGATGTTGCTGTCAATTCAAAATTCGCATTCGATAATTGACTTGAAGAAAGTAGCAAAATTTAGTTTTTCCTCATTCTGCTAATTTCTATTATTCATAAAAACTTATAAAGAATTACATTTTTACAAAGATTTTTACAAACAAATTTTGTTTGATAAACTGTAATTTAATATTAATAAAAATATTTGAATAATAAATAATTGAATTCTTCCAAGTAATTATAATATTTTTGCAAATAATCTATTCTTCCAAAGAATTTTAAAAAATCAAATTTTAAGTAAATTATTTTTTCGAAGAACTAAAATTACATTTTTCGAGTAATTTCTGTAAAATTGCATTAAGGGCAATTGAACCATTATGACGTGACAACTTTAGAACAAATGCTTTCCACGAACTGTGACGTCATAATAGTCCAAATTTCCTTAAAAATAATTGAAATCCTGCTATGAATTTTATTTTTTTTGTGGGAAAATAATTCAATAGTTGCTAAAAACTATATTACATTTTTCGAATATAATTGAATTCATGGAAAGAATTTTATTATTTAAGTAAATAATAGAATTAGTGGAAAAAATTTTATTAAAATGTTGAAAAAGAATTGAATTTCTAAAAAGTGTTTTATTTGTTTTTTTAAATAATTTAATTCTTGGGAATAATTTTAATAGATTTTTTAAAAATAATTGAATTCTTGTAATGATTTATTGAATTTTACGAAATCATTTTATTATTTTTCAATTAAATTGAATTTTTATGAAGAATTTTATTAAAATCTAAAGAATAATTTAATTATTTAAAAAAATTTTTATTAAAATTGTATTTTAATAATTAATTTTTTTTTGACCAATTTTATTAGAATATGTTTGAAAAGAATTTTATTTCTTTGGAAAATTTTGTTATTTTCTTAAAATAATTATATTCTTCATAAGAATTTTATAAACATTGTTGTTAATAATATTAATTTTTTCTAATTGTAGTAAATATTATCAAAATTTTTGTCTTAAATAATTTAATTTTGTTGATAAATTTTTTTGTATAAAAATAATTGAATTTATGCATAGAAATTTATTAAAAATATTGTTATGTTATTGAATTTTCATGAAAAATGTTATGACTATGAAAGAAATTGAATTATCGTTCATAATTTTATAAAAATGTTGTTAAACAATTGATGTTCTGACCTTTTTTTCAAAAATTCTGTTCTAAAATAATTCAATGCCAATTTTTTAAAAATAATTAAATTGTTGTAAAAAATTTGTTTTTCATTCTTGGGAATAGTTTTTTGATTTCCAGCTTTAGTGAATTTAAAGTAATAGAAATTTTCAAACCGACAGAAATAGTAACTTTTAGTGTCTGAAATCTATAGAAAATGTATGTTTCTGATAACAAGATGGTGCCTTAATTTATTAAATTAACCAGCTAAATAAGGTACTCTTGCCCCTCTATCCACCAAGCAAATCCTTTGGCAACGAGCTTTGAAACACTTTCAGGAAGTCATTGTGGCATTTAAACACTCTTAAGAGTCCCTTAAATTCTTTTATAACATTTGATGCTTGGGAATTCAAAGTTTCCAATATCACAGGACGAGTATTGTCATGGGATTTCAGTTACTTGCTTACTACGTCTAGAGCCGACGTACAAAGCAAATGTATTTTCGTAATTCTGTCTTCTTAAAATGGAATTTTAATCGGATACATAGTTTTGCCACTAAGTTTCTTGATAAGTTTCGTCCCACCCTCCATCCCACTTAAATTGGAACAATGAATATAGACAACCTTTTTATGTTCAAAAATCGAAGAATTTAATTAAAAAAATTTTTTTTTAGAAAAGCAGAGAACAGGAGAAAAGTATTATTGAAAAATTGAAAGTCAATTTATTGATTAAAAATAGAAAAATTAGTTAGCCGGTTAAATTGTTTCCGAACGGAAATAATGAAGCATGGATAGCGGTTGTATATAATGTTGGCCATCTAATTTCATATAGCCTTTACTGAAATCCATTGTCCAATTTAACTTGCAAGACAAAATTTAATGCACTTTCGTGAGACCTTAACACGACTCTCGTAAGTTTTCTCGCGATCTGCTTTACTAATCTTCTGTTGAGGAGGTAATGGGCTCCTGGAACATGCAATACTAGTTACTGTAGCGAATGTGATAATGACGTGCCATGTAAAATCTCTTATCATTTCGAAAATTAGTTTATATCTAAATTTTAAACATTAAACACATCAATGCGGAAAATAAATTTCCAACTTAAAAATAAATTCAGGCTTCGCACTCATCTGCTTAAACCTACTTTAATTACTACTATTCTTACGTTATGCTACTATTTGGATAATTTGTCAATGTCTTAAAATATTAAATATTTATGATAATTATAAAAAATTTATTTAATTAATTAACTGAATTTACTTAATTTCTAAAATTATAATAATATTATTACAATATCATTATTGAATAACTTTAAATTCGCTAATATTAAAAACAAAAAATCTATTATAATTTATAATCAAATTTTTTAAAACTATTAAATTTTTTCCAATATTCGAAATTCAATTATTTGCAATATCAAGTATTTTCATCAAAACTTGCACTATTTTCAATATTTAATATTTACTCATTTAGAATTTAAATATTTAAAAAAAAATTCATAAAATTAATCCAAAATTGAATGATTTCTATAAATAATAAAATGTTCACAGGCATTGAATTATTTAAGAACAAAATTTTAGAAAAAAAAATTTTATTCATAAAATTAATACAAAATTCAATTATTTCTATAAATAATAAAATTTTCACAAACATTGAATTATTATAGAACAGAATTTTTGAAAAAAATTTCAGAAAATCAATTGTTTAACAACATTTTTATAAAATTATGAACGATAATTCAATTTCATTCATAATCATAACATTTTTCATGAAAATTCAATAACATAACAATATTTTAAATAAATTTCTATGCATAAATTCAATTATTTTTATACAAAAAAATTTATCAACAAAATTAAATTATTTAAGACAAAAATTTTGATAATATTTACTACAATTAGAAAAAATTAATATTATTAACAACCATGTTTATAAAATTCTTATGAAGAATATAATTATTTTAAGAAAATAACAAAATTTTCCAAAGAAATTTAATTCTTTTCAAACATTTTTAAAAGCATTTCTTCCAAAAATTCTATTATTTACATAAATAATAAAATTCTTCTCATGAATTCAATCCGCTAAAAGTAGAAATCAGAAAACTATTCTCAAAAATGATAATCAAATTCTTTGAAACAATTTAATTATTTCCATAAATAATAAAATTCAATGCTGAATTACAATTATTTTTAATCCAATTTTAATCGAATTTCTCTAAAAATATAATTATTCTTAAAAATTTTATTTAAATTCGTTAATAGAATTCAAGTATTTGATAATTTCTTGATAACAATTTTTTATGGGAATTGAATTTTAAGAAACGTTCAATTCTTCAATAAATCATTTAATTGCGTTTTATTTTTATTTAAATAATTGAATTCTAGTAGAATATTCTAATAAAAATTGAATTTTATTTCATAAAAATGAATTTTAGTTAAAATTTTAGATAATTGTTGAATATTAAAAGCAATATAGAGTGAATTTTAAAAAATAATTGAATTTTTTAATTAATTTTTTCGAAAAAGTTTAATTGAGTTCTTTTAATACTATTTTCATTTTTTATTTTCTAATATTTATTTAATGAAAGAATTTAACTAATAATTGAAATTTCGTAAAATTAAATATTGTACTCTCTAAATTTGAATAAGCGAAATTTCACTGTTTCACAGCGATAAGTATACAACTAATTCCAAAAAGCGTATATACGCTAATTAATTAGTGAAATTTCACTGATTTTTTAGCGAAATTTCACTAATTCGCAGCGTATATACGCTAATTGAAATCAGTTGTATACTTATCGCTGTTTCAGATTTAGAGAGTAAGGAAATGAATTTGTAAATTATCAAAGAACTTTTTTGAAAATTCTGAAAAATAATAATTGAATTGATAATGATTTTAATTATTATAAATTATTTTTATTAATAATTAATATTAATTATTATAAAACATGAAGATATCGATGACTTCGACTTCGATTAGCCCTCGACAAATTATCCACAATATGTCAATGGTCGAGATTTATCCATAAAATATGTTTGACAAGAACAAAATTTAACAACATTCAAATTTTGTTAGAATTTTTTCCACACGATTGAGCATTAACGTAACGTTTCGATGCAAAAAAAAATAAATCCACCATCAATTGAATAACAATTGTCACATTGAATGCTGAAAATGAATCACAGTTATTTGTCCCACTTTTAACTTTTCTTTTTTGTAATACATCAACTGTAAAATAAAATCTTTTTTTGAAATCTAACAAATGTAATTAAATTTTTGTAATCTTCAATCTAGAATGATTTTTATTCTCTGATTTCAGGATCTGACAGCAAAGTTTCAGATGTTGATGGCAAACCCTATACAACTCTTCTGTACAGCAATGGTCCAGGTCATACAGACCCAAGATCGATTGTGCGAGAAGCTGGGAAAGATTCCATTCAGGTAAAATAAATAAAAAAAAAAGAAAGAAAGAATTTTTTCTTTCAATTTTTGTGACAATCAATCGCTCTAGTTTAACTCTACGATACATGGAGAATCGTGATATTAAACTTGCCGCTTAATCCATCAATCCTGTATATATATATATATATAATGCATATAATTGTATGTGTGTGTGTGAGTGAGTGGAAATATCGGTTTTCGACACTCTATTGGAAAATATTTTATTGATAAGCCAGTGAAGGTGAAGAGATTCTCTTACGCTTATATTCATATAAATTTAATACCACTGAGAGTTTCAGCGACCTCAATTCTAGTATTTATTTCTACATGAACTATCTTCCGATACTAAACAAAATCTGTTTCGTTTAACGATAAATTTTTTTTTATTATTCTTACTTATACTATTATTTCATCATTTATGTTTCCTGTTTATTATGACGTGGTTTTTAAATAATCAGGTTAGAGAGAGAAATATTTGTGGTTTCGGCAAATTTGAGCGGAAAGTAATTTTTTTTTTATTTCCTTTAAAAATCAATTTTATTTATTTAGCTTTTGTTTATTGAAATAGAGAAAAAATAGAAGAAAAAATTTAACGAACACTGACAATGTTTCTTGAACATTATTTTTTTTTGTTTTTTTTTTACTTTTCCATTTGGAAAGAGCTTTGAAAATAAAGAAGCGCATTCATGCGCTATTCAACCCTTTTTTTTCTTCATCTTCATTACCAACATAGGAATCTTTAAGGCGGCAGTCATTGGAAAAGCAATTTTTCACAGGATTGCCGAACATTACCCATCCATTTAAGGAAAGGCGAAGCTCTGGTCGCCGCAAAGCTTTGAGCTCGGCAAAAGTTTCGCAAACGTTTTCAAGAAACGAGCTCGGGGTGTAAATAACTGTCTCCTTCACTTCTCTATATATTCTCTTATTTCAATAACTCCTTCTTTAAACTCAAGGCAGGACTAAATCTCATCTATACCTTAAGGGCATTCTTCACAATAATTTATGAAATTATAAATTCTTTCATGAGAAAGAAAAATATTCTTCTTTTCCCCTTTTATAGAATAAATTTTATTCCTATATCAAGATATATGGATAAATGTATAATTCTACAGCTTTTTTTAAATATATTACTAACTAAAATAACGCGCGCTAAAGTGCGCGTGAAGTTTCTTCTTTCATTAACATTGAAATATTCAATTACTCAGAAGAATTTTATTAAAAATCACTATTTTTCTAAATATATTCAGGAAAGTCACGAAAAAGTCAGAAAAATTTGTCAAAAGAACAGAAACAATATTCAATTTCGAAAATTCTTAAGAATACTCTAAATGTTATATTCCTAATCATTGGAAAGATTTTCAATCAAACTTTACAGATTTTAAAGATAATTTAGGTTTATGAAAAACTTTAATAATACAAATTCTTATAAAATTTGTTATATTTTTTAATATACATTTCATTCATTACTAAAAATCATAATGGATTTATGGATGAATTTTACTTAAAACACTAAAAAAATTGAATTTTGGAAAAATTATAAATGATTGCAAATACTCAATTTTATATAATAATATTATTTATGTTCAATAATAAAAAACAAAAAAATTAAATTTTGATAAAATTCTTTATGAAAATTAAATTTTAAGAAACATTCAATTATTGTTTAATAAATTGTTTATTTTTATAGTTAAATAAATGATTTCTTGTAGAATTTTCTAATAAATATTGATTGAAAAATTAATATCAATTTTGGATCAAAATTGATTATCATATTCAAAAATATGTATTTATTAGAAAATTCTAAGAGAATTCATTTATTAAACTCTAAAAATAAACATTTTCTTAAACAATTGAGCTTTATCAACAATTTTTTAAGTAATAAATGAATGCTTTTAAAAATTTGTAATAAAATTTTTTTTAAATAATTGCATTTTGAGAGAAATTTGATGAAAATGTTGTATATTAAAAATAATTGAATTTTGGAAAAAATTTTATTGTTTATAAAGATAATTTAAATTTTAAAGGGAATTTTTGGGAATTTTGGAATATAATTGGTTTTTTGCGAAGAATTACGTTATCTTTAAAAATATAATTGAATGCTTAAAACTAAAAAAATTATAAAAAAATTAAAATTTCTTTTAAAATAATTGAATTGCTTTGTGAAATTTTATTGAAATAGTACATATTCAATTTTTTTAAATATTATCGTCAAAATCTCAATTATTTTCAAAAATTATTATTACAAATTATTATTATTATTTTATTATTATTATTATTATTATAATTATTTATTATTATTATTATTATTTACAAATTTTTTATAAATTTCTTTCTTCTTAAAAATGTTATTAAAAATCATCAAACGAAAACAAATATTAATTACTAATGTGGTAAAAAATAATTTAATTTTAAAAACCTGGAAAATTTCCATTTTTTAAACTGAAAAAATCAGGAAACTTCAAATGAACAAATGCCTGAACCCTGATCAAGTCTTTAATAAATTTCTAAAGCAAAACAAATAATAAAATAAAAATATTTCTGCCTAAAAGTCAGAATAAGAATAATCGTTATATATTTAAATTATTTGAAAATAACTGAAAATGTTATTAAAATATTGGGGTATCCAAAAATTGTTTTATAAAATAAAAATTGTTTTATTTATTTATATTTTATTATAATTTCAATAATATAGTTTTTAACAAACAAAAATTCTGTAAATATTTTTTCCGAAATAAATATCAAATTTCTTAATCAAAATTTGATTTATAACTTTTTTTCTACTTAAAACTTGTACTTTGTTTATTAATTGTCATTGAGAAGCAGAAAATATGCAAAATATTTTGTTATTTTAATTTTCCAACTGTTTTTTACTTGTTTTTTTTTTTGAAAAAATGAAAAGATTAATATCCTAGTCTTAAAATATTTCTTACAAAGTACTAATTTTTCTGGAAAAAAGAGAAATATTGAAAAATATAATTAATAATTTTTGTAAATTAATAAAAATAGTTTTGCATTTTTTGAAATTTTGAAAACTAAAAATAATATTTCTATGTAAAATAAATAAATACCTATTATTAAATTTAAAAAGTAAGAGTGAAAAAATACAGAAAAATAATATTATCTATCGAAACATATTAAAAAAACAAAAGCATAATCATGACTAACTTCAGATGGGGACAGACTGGACAGAATGGACAGAATACGACGATTATTATAGTTAATATTGTAAACAATTGAACAGTTTGGATATAAATTAACGTAAATAAATTTGATCTATTAATTTGTCTAATAAGGAAAATTTAATTACATATTTATGCAATTTCGTTTTCGTTCGTGCGTAAATTGCAAATATTTTCCGTAAGTGTTCATAAATTAATTGATAATTAGGATTAAATTTATTCATATTTCGACTAATTATAATTAACGGAAATTTAATAACACACGTTACTCATTAGATGAAAATTAAATAACACAGGAGAGTTCTAATATTATACGTCTATATATATATGTATATATAAAGTAGCGCACTTGTAAATAGTTGGACTGAAAAATTTTCTAATTTCATTAATTAATTCTCACTTGCATTGAGACTTTTCTAATTCAAAATGAATAATTTATTTAGTCTGGCATCTTGCATTAAGGAGCTATTGGGAATTGCGGTAATGGATCCTAATGTCGGTCAGAGAACCACGCGGATCGATGAACTTAGTTTACTCTAAATTTATAATTACATCGTTAATTATAAATCAACGTTTAATTATATTTTCTTAATTATTTCACTATTATTCATTCTCTTTTAAGGTAAATTGCCTGTTACTTGAAAAAAATTTTTTTTTTGGGGAGAGAATTACAGAAATAAAGAATTGAATCATTTTTCAAGATAACAAAATTTTTTCAAGAAAATCAATTTCTACTTTTTTAAACAATTATTATAAAATTTTTATCAATAATTATGTTATACTCCTAAATAATAAAATTTTCTTCTGAAGAATTCAATTATGTTGATAAATATAAAAAATTATTCCTGAAAATTCAATTATTTTAAGGTCATGTTATTCAGTGGGAAGTTTTTCCATAGTAAAGTAAATGGGACACGTGACCACTGAATAACATAACCTTAAGGCACTTTAATAAATTTATTTTCATGAACTCAATTATTTTTGAAAATTCTCAAAAATTCTTTAGCAACTATTCAATTATATTCATAAAATTATAAAAATCATCATAGAATTTCAATTAATTTTAATGTCAATTTTTAAAGAATTTCTCGAGAAATGTACTTAAAAATTTAATTTCAATTCTTTTTAAATATTTTAATAACAATTTTTCCAAACATTCTATTATTTACATAAATAATAAAATTTTTCCCATGAATTCAATTATTTTCGAAAATCTTAATATAGTTATTAGCAACTATTGTATTATTTTCAAAAAAAAAATAAATAAATAAATAAAATAAAATTCATCACAGAATTTCAATTATTTTTAAGGGGATTTGAACTATTTAACGTCACAGTTCGTGGAAAGCATTTGTTCTAAAGTTGACACGTCATAATGGTTAAATACCCTTAATACAATTTTACAGGAATTACTCGAAAAATATAATTTTTACATTTGTTTATTTTAAAAGTTTAATATTAATTCCTTGAAAAAATAATTTATTTAAAAATTGATTTTTTAAAATTCTTTGGAAGAATTCAATTATTTGCAAAAATATTATAATTCTTTGGAATACTTCAATTATTTCTGTATTTTAATAAAATTTGTCAAAGAAAATCAATTATTTTAAGTACAATTTTAATTAAATTTTTTTGAAACAATTATTATTTCATTAAAAAATTTTATTACAATCATTCAATTTAATTAATTAGCAGGGGAATGAAGGGAGTAAATATTTTTTGATGAAAATTAAGAAGAAGTCGGTAAAAATTAAATATAGAATTAAATTTTTTTGTCAGTTTTGTAAAGTATCTAAAATGAATTTTTTAAAAAACGAGTTTTTTTATCATTGAGTTTAATTTTCCTTGATAGCTACTTAGTTTTACTACTTAGGATGCAAGAGAGCGAAGACAGTTAACATTTTTACTAAATTGAAGGGTTTATTTTAATAATATTGCAATTTCTTTGAAATTGATAATTCTGAGTTTAATTATACGTGCTAAAGTGGATATAGAACCGTATCGGAGTATGACTTAAGACCATGATTATACGTCGCGAGCTTTTGCTTTGATGGATTAGCGCTGCGAATGCATTAAGTGGAATTAGTAAAGGTGGTGAGGGTATATCAGTGCACATTAATAATTGAATTGGAAATAATATGCTCGTGTGGTCGAGAATATACGCAGATTATCTCCTTTTCTTGAACTAACACAAATCGTTTTTTAAATGCCGATTAACCAAAAAAAAAAGTTCAAAAAGTAAAGCACTTTTTGAAAGAATTTTTTTTTTTAACGAAGGAAACAAATTAAATCAGGGCTCGAAGTAGGTCCGTAAATCCTGAAAAAGTCCGTAACTTTACTTCAAGCCCGTAAAAGTCCGTAAAATCCGTAATTTCATTCAAAAAGGATGAATAGTACGTAAATTGTACGATATAATTTGGAGAATTTTAGAGAAATTACAAATGATTGCAGAAATTCAATCATTTTTAAAAGTAATACAATTCTTCGCAAAAATTCAATTACGTTCAAAAATTTTTTTAAATTCTCGTCAAAATTTTAATTATTTTTAGAAATATTAAAATTCTTCGAAATTCAATTATTTTCAAAAATTTTATTAAACTTCATTTAAAAATTTCAATTATTTTCAAAAATTAACAATATTTATCAACGAATTCAATTATTCTCTAAAGTAAAAAAATTCAATTATTTTCCAAAATTTTAATAAAATCCATTGCAAAATTTGAACTATTTTCAAAAGTAATAATATTATTCGCAAAAATTAAATATTGTTCAATATCTACTATTTTTATAAAATTTAACAAAAGAATTTAATTATTTAAAAAAGAAATTAGTAAAATTCTACAAAACTTTTAATTATTTTCAAAAATAATAACAATTTATAAATTTATTTATTTATTAATTTAATAATAAAAATTCAATTATTTTCGTAAATAATAAAATTCTTTTTGGGATTTCAATTAGTTTTACAAGAATTTTAAACGAATTCCTTGAAAAAATTCTTAAAAATTTTATTAAAATTCGTCCAAAGAATTTAATTGTTTAAAAATTTGTTGATAACATTTTTAAGAGGAATTGAATTCCAAGAAACATTCAATTATTCAATAAATTATTTATTTTTGTATATAAATAATTTAATTCTTGTAGAATTTTCTCATAAACATTGATTTAAAAATAGATTTCGATTAAAATCTTAGATTATAAAAAAAGTAATTGAATTTGGGAAATTTTTTTAAAATTGTGTTAAAATAATTGAATTACTAGCAAAAAAAGTTTTATCAAAGCTTTTTAAAATGTTCGAATTTCTGCTAAAATTGTAATATTTTTTAAAATAATTGAATTCTTTCGAAGAATTCTATTAAAACTATTGAAAATAATTAATTCCCTGCAAAGATTTTGATTATTTTACGAAAATATTTAAATTCTTGCGATAAATTTTATTAAAATTTCTGAAAGTAATTAAAGATTTGCTAAGAATTTTGTTATTTTTAATTTATGCCAAGAATTTTATTACAATTTTTAAAAATAATTGAATTCCTGTTAATTTTTACAAGAATTTAATTATTTTTGAAAATTTTAATAAAATTCTTCGCAACAATTCAATTATTTCCATAAATAATAAAATTCAATGCTGAATTACAATTATTTTTAATCCAATTTTAATCGAATTTCTCTAAAAATATTCTTAAAAATTTTATTTAAATTCGTTAATAGAATTCAAGTATTCGATAATTTGTTGATAACAATTTTTTTATGGGAATTGAATTTTAAGAAACGTTCAATTCTTCAATAAATTATTTAATTGCGTTTTATTTTTATTTAAATAATTGAATTCTAGTAGAATATTCAAATAAAAATTGAATTTTATTGTATAAAAATGAATTTCAGTTAAAATTTTAGATAATTGTTGAATATTAAAAGCAATATAGAGTGAATTTCAAACAAATAATTGAATTTTGTAACTAATTTTTTTGAAAAAGTTTAATTGACTTTTTTTAATACTATTTTCATTTTCTATTTTCTAATATTTATTTAATGAAAGAATTTAACTAATAATTGAAATTTCGTAAAATTAAATATTGTAAAGAAATGAATTTGAAAATTGTCAAAGAACTTTTTTGAAAATTCTGAAAAATAATCGATATAAAGAAGAATTTTAGATAAAAAATCTGAAAAATAATAATTGAATTGATAATGATTTTAATTATTATAAATTATTTTTATTAATAATTAACATTAAGTATTATAAAACATGAAAATATCGATGACTTCTTGTCAAAGACTCGAAGGTTTGGATTTCGTCATGTTTTATAGTTATGAAAAAATGAATTTCTAGTTTTAAGTAAAATTTTCTCTTATATTTGATTCGACTTGATTCTATTTTTGTCGGTTCGTCCGTAAGTGTTCCTTAATTTTTAATTTTTGGTCCGTAAAGTCCGTAATTTTTAAATACTTTCACTGCCCAGCTGAAAAAGTTCTATAGAATTTCACTAGAATCATTCTATAGAATCGTTCTATATGAATTCTAGTGAATATTCTATAGAATTTCACAAGAATGATTCTATAGAATTTCTACATAAATACTATTAAATTTTAGTGATTTTTAATTAGAAAAACTTTAAATTTGTGAAATAATAATTTTCAACAAATTTTAGGCCAAAATAATTGTTTATATCCTTTAAATATATAAAATTCATTGAACTTCGTAATCATACGTAACTATAATGTTAAAAAAATTATTTCACGAAATTTATTTTGGCCTAAAATTTGTTGAAAAATATTATTTCACAAATTTAAAGTCTTTGTAATTAAAAATCACTAAAATTTAATAGTGTTTATGTAGAAATTCTATAGAATCATTCTAGTGAAATTCTATAAAATATTCACTAGAATTCATATAGAACGATTCTATAGAATGATTCTAGTGAAATTCTATAGAACTTTTTCAGCTGGGTGCTTCGAGCCCTGTTACATTGACCACCTGACTTTTAGGTAATGTTCAAGAAGAAGAAGAAGAGGAAGAAGAACTTAAAATCTTAACAAAGTTCGTGTAAATTAGTTGAAAAATAATAAATCTATTCATTAAATAAAGAATCTGTAAAATTTCAGACTTCCGGTGTTCCGAGAACATGGGCAACGCACGGTGGTGAGGATGTGCCAATTTTTGCAATTGGACCATTGGCAACTGTCTTATTCTCCGGCAGTGTGGATCAGAGTTACATTCCACACGCTATTTCCTATGCAGCATGCCTCGATCATCATGCAAGTCGTTGCTCGAGAGAATCCGCTTTGAACGATACTATTGCTCCAATCAGTTGTCCTTCTGCTGAACCAAACAGCGCTGCTATATCTAGTGACGTGATGAACGACCAGGCTCGTAATCCACCAGCAAAATCAATTGCCACCGCCAATCGCAATCATCTCATCACTAATACTCTCCTGATAAAAGTACTCTTACTATTTCTCCATCTAACCGAAAGTTAATGTTCACTGTGGACCAAAAAGTGAATCACTCAATAAGATAAATCTTGTAAAAAAAAAGAAAAAAATTTTTATTATCCAACGCAAGAAAACGAGAACTGTGACTAGAAAAAAAATAATTCTTTCCCACCTTCACACACCCCCATCTGGACCAGAAGTGTTAATAGACTCTATCTAGAAGTAATTAATTTTTCTATACTTGAGAAAGCTATAAAGATTATCATAAATCAATGTTGTGAGTCATTTTATTCAGAAAAGAAAAAGAGAACAATTTAAATTTATTTCAATGATTATTGACTTGAGACATTTAATTTAATTAAAATTTTAATGATTTTCCACACTCAAGTCAATCATTATTTAAGATTCATTCGGGCGTGTCTGCTCTGTTCATTTCGAGAAGATACGCAAACGCTGATTGTCTGTCCAGTTCATTGGAGAAATTACGCGACTGCTAATTGACTATTCCACCGATCAGGCAGATTGTGCGAATGCTGATTGCTTGCACTGTTGAATGAAAAGGTCACGCAATCTCTGCTCTTCACTCTACACTATAGATGAATTTACTCGAAATAAGTTGCAATCTAAAAACTGATTTTAAAAAATTAACACTTTATTTCCAAGATATTAATTAATTTCCACAAGAATGTAAATTTGAATCAAAAATTTTATTTATCACACTTTTTGAAACTTTTTTTTCTCCAACAAACAGTTGATAGTAGATATATTTCTTAAATTTACTCGAAAAAAAATTGTACTCCTTTTGTTGAATATTGTAACTGAAGAAGTGTAAAGAGTAGAATTGCGCCCGTGCGCAATTCGTTTGCGCAGCGTCAGTCGCTAAATGCTTGAGCTCGTGCGCAATTCGTCAGCGCAGCGTCTTCTTTCAATTTCTCTGCGCAACTTTGATTTTATTTCACTTCTAATATAGAAAATTTTTAAGTTTAAGCACAAAAATCAAAAGATTTTTGCATTATCAAAAGATAATGCAAATAAATTAAAGAATCACAACATTACATCGTTGATATTCTTTATCGAAAAATTCCTCATCAAGTAACGATAAAAAAAAAAAAAAAACATAAATCAATGATCTCATCGCGACGCCTACATATATAATTATACCACGGAGAAATATTTAAAACTCACATTTGTATATTAAAATCATAAATCGATTTTTCACGATAAATTTTTTTCATACTTTCAATTCCATATTGTCTGACATACGAGAATTAAACCCTCCTGAAGAGAAAATAAAAACTCTGACTGTCAATTTTAAATAAAGCGAAGCACTTCCATATATTATAATCAAAATGAAATGAATTTTTTTTAAAAGCAATAATTTAAAATGAATTTTAAATAATTATAGATTATGTCTAAAATTTAAAATCATAAAAAGGAGAGATGTTTTTTCAGTCTTAGAACATATTTTAAATGCAAGAATTGTTTAAGAATTGACAAATATTTAACGATATTGACTTTTATGGTTGATAAATTTCTATTTTTAGCCGAAAGAAGAAATATTTCTTATCAATTATTATTTTTATTATTATTATTAAAATAACGGTGATAATAAATTCTGTTTGAAAAAAAGAATTTAATAATAAAATTCCCTTTCAGTAGTCAAACAGAATTGATATTTTCTTTTCAAATACAATATACTGACATTGAAAATGAGAATTAATATTACAGATAAAATAATGGAGAAAGGTTTTTATCTCCTATTGGAATAAGAAGTTTTTTTAAAAAAACAAGACCTTCAAAGGACAAATTTTTAATTTAATATCCTGTATTATTTATTATATTCCTTTTTCGCACTCAGTAAATTAGAATTTCAGAGAAAATCAACAGACAAGTTTTTATTGTAAAATGAAGTTAATTCCCCTCTCTGCCCCTCCCCGTCCTATTTGTAAATCATTTTAGATTTCCGAAAGAGTGATTAAATCCCTCAATGGGATAAGAAAAAAAAATACATGAGCGAAAAATACTTTGTGTCAAGGGAGAATTTGTAAAAAGAACTTCCGTACAATTGAAAAATTTACTCATGAGTGCATTAAAAAAAAAGTGGAGAAAAAAAATAGAAAAGTAAACGATAACGAGCGAATCGAGAAAAAAAACAGTGACAACACCCAATTTTCTTTTCTTCTAAAAGTAATGAAAGAAAAGCGACGACGATATTTGTGAAAATCGTTTATTAGTAGAAATTTGTACATAAAATTGTATATGTAATTTAAATTAAAAGACACACCTTTTTCAAATTCACTATAAATATAAATATTTTACCAATAATTCGTATAATTAATATATAAATTAATATAATTTACAAAGATTTCTTATCATTTTTTATTCTATCAATTTTCTAGAAAAGAAATTTAATTTCTGAAAAATTTTAATAGCGCAACATTTTTTATAAAGTAAATCGTTACTTATTATTATTATTATTATTATTTTTAAAGTCGATATTGTAAATTTATAAAGCGTGATTGGAAAACAGGGAGAATTACAAATTTCAACATTATATAATAACAATGTTAATTAATTTACCATATTTTAGTCGAATTTGGAATACAAACATATATTTCCGCAATATCTCCGACTTTTTAATTAAATAAATTTATATAAATTCATTTACATACGAACAAAATAAATACAATTTTATTTTACTTTTTCATACCTGATATATTTAAAAATTGCCATATGAAGAGAATTGTAAAAAAATATTTTCAAAAAAAAAAAAAAAAAAAACTAAAATCCATGAGCTTTATAAAATTTTCATTTTTACCAAACTTTATTAACTTGTGTTCATTTATTTTCTTACTGTAAAATTGAAACAAATAAATAATGAAGTGAAGAAAAAAAAAATTTTTGCTCAAAATTTTAATTTTTAACTTAAAAGAAAAATGTTAATACTTATTTTAAATTTTACAATTTTTACTCCTCCCTATAAAGTGCGCAACACCAAAAATATAAGCACTAAAAAAATATTTAAAAAGATAAATAACGAATTAATGTTGTTAATTTATTTTAAAAAGAAAAAATTATGAGAAACTTTTACAGAACTCATAAAGCAAAAAAAAAAAAAAAAATTATGATTCAGTGAAATTTGCTCTTTGGACTGGTTGTTAAATAACAAAGAAAAACTGCCTTTTCAGAAAATTCTAAAAAAAAAAATTCTAATCAAATGTTACTGTTCGTCTATTTTTATTATTTACGAGGTATATTTTTAATCTGTTTCTAGAATTTACGAAACTGTTAAATTGTATGAAAATTTTTGCCTGAATAATATTTATAAATAAAAAAAGTTTATTCATATTTTTATTCAAAAAAAATAAAAAGAAAATAATGTGACAAAAATACCAAATGTATTGAATGACACTTATTCTATATATAATTAAAATAAAGTAACAATCAGTCTATAAAAGCTTGTATTTAAAATATGTGAAGATTCACACACAAAAAAAATGAGCTCACAATATACTCATGTATACATATTATTATACTGTAAATAACGTACACACTTATTAATATGTATGGAATTTTATTATATATATATATATATAGTTATAATATATCTGTATCATATATTGTTTCCTAAAAAAAGTATATTTAAAATCTTAAAAAATTCTTCTATTTTATATAAAATAACCACATTGTCTCAAATCCCTTTTTTTATTTTTATGAAAAAAAAATTCTCCTTTGCCGGGAATCGAACGCTAGTAGAATTCACCAAACACTGCGCCTTACGTCTCGCGGCTATTCTACATGTAAACTTTCATAAATCCCAACTATTTACATAATGCATTTTTATTTATTTTCTCAATTTTTTTTAAGCCGATTATTTAAAAATGGTAAGTTTTTGAATATGTGTCACTATTATTTAAGTAAAATTAAAATCTCTTGATTTCATGTCAAATTTTTTTTATAGACTCGGAAAAAATCGTTTATAAAGAATGCTGGGAAATAATTGAAAAATATATCAATTTCAATGTCATTTGTTTATTTAACCTTAATGTTTATTCGATTTGCATGGAAGTTAAAATAAATAAAAAAAATATCAATAAATGCCAAAATTAAATACAAATCTTGTCATGTCAATAATTGACGATTTAAAGGAATTAGTAAACGTTAGTAATGAAATTTATACCCGTATTGGAGATATCGAACACCAATCATGGAAATTCCCAACAAAAAACGGTAGGAACATTAACGTCCTGGAAATTGTAGAGCACCACAAAGGAACCGCAGGCGAAATGTACATCCTGCTCCTTGAGCTTGCTTACGACAGGTGCTTTACTTCGTATTTTATGACTCGATTTCCAGTCTTCCTCAATTTTTTTTTTCCTTTCCTCTCTGCTCAACTTAAAAGCCCATATCAAGTTTTTCTCTATACCATGATTTTCAATCACTATTTTTCATCAATTTATAGATTTTTCTTCTTTCTTTTCCTCTTTTTTTTTCTTAATACTTCTTTAAAATATAAATTTTATTATTAAAAAAATTTTTTCATCTAGGAAATATTTTATTAAATCATTTCACTGTGTACTTTTTTTTTTTATCAAAACGAAACGAATTCTTTTTTATTCAGAAGCAATAAAGAAACATGATTAAAAATAAAAAGAAAAAATCTCTTTATTTTCTTTAGAAGCTATTTTTAGCATTTTTTTTTCTTTTTTTTTGAATTTGAATGAAAAGTTATTGAACAAATGAAAATGAGTTTCTGCTTCAACTCTTATTAAAAATGTATAACGTTATTTCACCTAATTAACCCCTTCATTCATTTTATATAATACAGAAGATTCTAATTATTCCACGAATCTAATAAGTGAAAAGGGGATTTAAAGAAAAAAGAGGAAATACTACTCTCGAGATTCGCGCAGTACATATAGTGTAATTTATAACAAGTGCAATTCATTATTGCATCTGCATATCTTGCAGAGGAGATTTAACATTTCCATTTCCCATGTGTACACTTGTCAGATATACATTTTTTTTCTATACAAAAAAAAAATTTTTTCTTCTCAGTTATCTATTTTTTGTTATTCAGGAATATGTAATAAAAAAGAAAACAATTAAATTCATGAATGTTTGGATAATACCGCGGATATCCTTTCTTTTTCATATACATATATATATATGTACACTACTCGACTTTAATTTATATCATTTTGGTGGTAATAATTTTGCCAATATTCTGGGGGAGAGAAAAAAAATATTAATCAATAAACATTGTATCAATAGGCAATATATTTATTTCAAATGACATGTTTTATGAATGCAGAATTAATTTTTTCTTGCGGCTTATCGTTGAATTCATGGACATTTATTCAGTTAAGGATTATGAAGAAGAAATTAAACTTTTGAAGAGACCTAAGTTTATGTCAATTGCCGCTGTGATTGAACTCATTTGGCAACGACTTAAATTACATTCTGACACAACAATAATTAAGAAGGTACAAGAGTAAAAAAATAATTGGAATAATTTTCCTTTCAACATAAAATGAAAAAGATTTTTTTTTATCTTTAGAAAATTCGCAATTGAATTTTAAAAATTCTTTTTGTGTAAAAATTGAACTTTTATTTTTTTTTCTCCTTTTTGAAACTATCGACTGGAGAAATTCTTTTTGGGAGTAAAAATAAAAAAAAAATTATTTTCAAATCTTGAGTCTTTTCTCGACGAGGGACGAACCACTTAGAAATCCTTACGCTGTGCATTTATTCAAGTGGAATGCATATCTAGGCGAAGATGAAAGATCTGGAGGACAAATCGTTGAGGGAGAAAATCTCACGAGGTTCCCAAGCAGTCAGTGGTTGTTTCAAAGATTGTCGAAGTTGTTCCCTCGCCTCGACTACGATTCTCAACCTGGTGAAAGAAATCGAAATGACATTCGACGAATATAAAATTGAATCGTGTGCTGCTAAAGAGAAGTATAAACAGAATTCGAATTTTTAACCCACGAATTCAGCTGATAAATTTTCAAAAGTTTTTTTTTTTTAACTTCAATGACCGACATTTTATTTTATTTGATCCGATATTTTCAATTTTGGATAACTGACCTCAGACTCATTAATAATCAGCGATGCGAAATCATATAGTTATGAAAAATAAATTAAAAGTATTTTTTAACTTATTAGTTGTTTGTGACGACGACAATACAATTGGTGGCAGCGGTGGGATATTTGAAATTTCAAATTTTCATCCAGATTTTGAATATCGAGAACCCATCTACTAAAACCAAATTAATTAAATAAATTTTAATTAAATAAAATAATTAAATAACTTATTATTAATTAATTAATTTTTTTTTACTTTCTCTTAGATTTCAACCACTAAAAGCAACTATTTATTTCTTTTTCTTTTTTTGATAATTTCCACAAGTTTAAATTCGCAAATACTAAAAATCAAAAAACTATTATCATAATTTATAATCTTTTTTAAAACTGTTTAATTATTTTCAAAATTCGAAATTCAATTATTTACAATTTACAATATCTAATATTTTCATAAAATTTTGCATTATTTTCAAAAAATATTCAAAATTCAATTATTTTTAATATCTACTACTTTCATAAAATTGTACAAAACAATACAATTATTTAAATAAAAAATATTGATAAAGTTGATCTAAAATTCAATCATTTTCATAAATACTAAAATTTCCGCAGAAATTCAATTAACTTAGTATTGCATTTTCAAAAAAATTTCGAAAAAATCAATTATTTAACAAAATTTTTACACAGTTCTTCAATTAATTTCGCAAATAATAACATTTTTCATGAAAATTCAATTACTTAAAAAAATTGTAATAAAATTCTGAACAAAAATTCAAATATTTTCATAAATAAATAATAAAACTGATGGAAATTTTTTTTAAATTTTTAACACTGTTTAAAATGAATTAATAAAAAGAATCAATTTTATACATAAATAAAATTTTCCACGAGAGTTCAATTATTTAAAATACAATTTTCATAATGTTTATTATACTTTGAAGTAATTAAATTTAAAACAATGTTTTCAAATTTTTATGACGAATTAAATTATTTTTAAAATAACAAAAAAATTTTAAGAAATTCAATTCTTTTTAAACATTTTAATAATGTTTTTCGTCAAATAATTCCATTTTTATCATAATTAATAAATTTTTTCTCACGAATTCAATTATTCAAAATAATACTTTCATTGTATTTATTATATTGCGAAAAAATTAATTATTTAAAACAATGTTTATAAAATTTCTCAAAAAAATTTATTTCTTTTAATACAATTTAAATAAATTTTTTTACAATAATTCAACTATTTTCCTAAATAATAACATTCTTCTCATGAATTCAATTTCATTTGAAAACAATAATAAAATTCTTAGCAACTATTCAATTATTTTCATAAATAATAATATTCATAGCAGTATTACAATTATTTTTAATGCAATTTTAAAAGAATATTGCTCGAGAAATGTCATTGTTATTAAAAATTTAAATTCAATTCCTCGAAACAGTTAATTATTTTGAAAAAATGTATTTTTAAATTCTTTGGAAGAATTCAATTGTGTATTAGAATTTTTTACAGGAATTAAATTATTTAAAAACATTTTAATAAATTAATTTTTCGAAAGAAATCAATTATTATAAATAGAATTTTACGAAAATCTGTCAACAAAAATTATTTCCGAAATTCAATTATTTTTAATAAAACTTTTTGCAAAATTTCATTATTCTTACGAATAACAATATTAAATCGAAGAAGTCAATCATTCCCGAAAGAAATAAATTTTTTCTTGGAAATTAATGTGTTTGAAAAAAATCCATTAAAATCTCTTGCAAGAATTCAATTGTTTTCATAAATAATAAAATGTTTTTTAGGAATTAAATTATTTCAAAAAAATGTTTATAAAATACTACTAAATACTACAATAATAATTGTATTATTGTCAAAATTTTCATAGAATTCTTTTTAAAATTCTATAATTATTTTTAAAAACTTTAAGCAATTCAGTGATTTTTAATGTCTATAATTTTCAAAAAATTTGCTAAACATGATTCAATTATTTAAACAATTTTTTTGTGAAAATCTTCATATGCTACTTTTTTAAACCGAATTTTCGAGTGCGAAGTCTTAAAATATACAATGTTTCCGTTGGAATCCGCGTAAATTTTTTAATTCCACCTCCGCCATGTTGGATTCGCCATTTTGATTTCTGAAAACTGACAAAATATATTATTTTAATGAAATATTTTATTATATTTTTCCATTATAGGATCTAAAAGTAATTTTTCAAAACATTTCCATCGATTGGATTGACCAGTGTAATATTTTCAGACGATCGTGAATTTTTACAATTGTCAATTTCAGGAGAAAAAACTTCTGCGCAATTGAGCTTTTTTTTACAAAAAAAACTTTTGTAGACAAGTTTCGTATAAAATTAGGTAGTAATTTTCAAAAAAAAAAAACAAAAAAATTCTCCAACTTGAAGCGAAGGGTAAAAGGTAATAAATCGAAGTTTACTGATCAACTGATGAAAATCCGTTTTAGAGAACTTAGCAAGTTTGGTCTCTGGGATAAGAGCCAATGGGCTGTAATGAGCAAACTGGCGGAAGCAATAAACCAGGACGTGAGGATCATCCTGAATTTGGTGCAAGATAACGCGCGAATCAGCGAATCGGTGAAAAGGGATCAGGATAACACTGTGAAGATGTTAGAAGTGAATCTAAAGAGCAGAATATCTGAACTTGACGCACTTAAATTGAAAAATGTCACTCTCGAGCAAGAAATTTTAAATGGTAAAACTTTTTTTTTTGCTCTTGTCTTCTCTCTCCAGCACGCAAGAATTCATAATTTAATTAAATTGTATAATAAGAAAATCAATCAAAGTTCTTTTTTTTTTTTTTTTTATTGTAAAAACCGTCTTTTCATTGACCCACTTTTACAGTTGTGTCTGAAATAAAAAAAGTTGGAAACAATCAACTCGAAACTGAACGAAAAAACGTTGGCTTAATTACAGAATTACAGGAAGCAAGAGGACAGATGTCTAGTCTCGGTTTGTAAAATGAAACCACTGATTAAAGATTTTTCACCTTAATGAGGAACGTACTATATTTTTTCCTTCCCTTTTTACAGCCGAATGTAATCAAATAATACAAAATAAGTTAATACAAGTAATTACCACCAAAGACAATTTAGAGAAAACAATCGATGCACTCAACAATGAATTAAAAATTAATCAAACAAAAATTCACAATTTACAGAACACTGTAAACAATCTAGAAAACGAAAAAAATATCGTAAGTTTAAAATTTTTCCAATTTTATTATTTTACACACTCCTTTTCCCTTTCATATTTTTGCAAAATCTAATAAAATTCCCCCGATGCAAAAAAAAAGAAAGTTAATAATTTGTTAAAAAACTTCTATTCTCGGAAAAGCATCAAACTTTTTCTGTATGTATCAAAACTTATGCATATTTAATGAAGGAAAAAGTAATTATTCAATTTTCCTTTTAATTATGAAAATACAAGAAAAGTAAAATAAAAAAAAAAAATTTGATGAAAAATTTTGTTTTCAGATAAAAAGAAAATTTGAATGTAGAATCGTAAAGTTGGAAGAGGAAGTGACGAGAAAATCCTTGACTAACAAGAATAATCAGAATTGCAGATGCACAGGAAGCGTTGAAATGTTGACAAAAACGAATTTTAGCAGTTACTCTCTAGAGAAGTCAGTCGTGAAACCTGAGGATAACCCTGAAATAGACATGACGCTGCAGTTCAATTCAAATCAACAGAAAATCAATGAACTCGAACGACAAAATGAAAGACTATCAAAAACAATTGAACGACTAAAAGAACATCGACTTCGAGAAGACGTGAAAAATTGATGGTCTATATAAAGAAAAATTCCATTTTTTTTTTCGTTCAAAGTTACATATTTTTTTCAGAATTCATTTCCCAAGCATTTAATCTTTAAATAATTATTAATAATTTATTATTAGAGAAAATGTCTGTCAATTAAAAACAAAAATGAACGAAAATACATAACTTTAAAAACATTAACTCATTAACATTAAAAAAAGTAGTGACAACGAGCTTTCCAACTAAAAAAAAAAAAATAGTTATCGAAAATTTGATGACCAAAAAATTTCGTTTTAGACACTTTAAAAAATTGACAAACAATTCCATTCTATATTTTATTTTTCTCACTTATTTCTAATTTTCATCAAAAATATTTACTTCTTTCTTATCCTGGTAATAAATTGAATTTACCCTGCAACGTATTTTATTATTCATGAAAGAATTTGAATATTTATAAAAATAATTTAATTCCTGCGAAGAATTTTAATAAAACTTTTAGAGAATTTATTTCTTTTGACTAATTTTATGAAAATTATAATTTAAATAATTGAATTTCAGCGAAATTTCTACTAATAATTCAATTCTAAGGATGATTTTGACAAAAATTCTTTTTAAACAATTGAATTCTGTTTGGAACTTTTATTAAAATAATAATAATACAAATAAATAATAATAATGAAAATAATAATAAAAATCATTTAAATGCAAAAAGATGTTGAAAATAATTCCAAACTATTAAAAAGAATTCTATTAAAATTTTTGACAATAATTGAATGACTGTGTGGTGTTTTATAATTTTTTTTCAATAATTAAATTCCTAAAAACATTTTATTATTTATGAAAATAATTAAATTCTTGAGAACAATTTTATTAGAATTTTTTAAAATAACTAAAGTTCCGAAAAAAGATTTTATTAGTTTTAGAAATAAATGAATTCTTACGATTGATAGTGTTATTTATGAAAACTATTAAATTTTGGAAAAAATTTTATTAAAAGGCTTCAAAAAATTTAATTTTTGGAAATAATTTTTCTTACTTAACGATATAATTGAATTGTTGGGAATAAGTTTATTAAAGTTCAAAAGGAGAAATGTGTACAAATAAATAATTAAATTTTGCAAAAAATTTTATTAAAATACTTCAAAAAATTGAATTTTCGGAAATAATTTTGTTTACTTATCGAAATAATTGAATTGTTGGTAATAATTTAATTAATGTTCGACAAATGAAATGTGCACAAATAAATAAATAAAAAATTGTACTTAAAACAATTGATTTTTTTCATTTCGCAATTAATTTTTGTATTTATAATGATTAAATTGCAATAATGAATTATATTATTTTATTTTATTTACTTTATTTATGAAAATAATTAAATAGTTGCTAATAATTTTATTAATATTTTCACATGTAATTGAATTCATGAGAAGAATTTTATTATTTATGAAAATAATTGAATGATTATGGAAATTTTTTTTTGAAATGTTTAAAAAGAATCAAATTTCTCTGAAAATTTTTGATATTATTGAAAATAATTAAATTACATGAAATAATTAAATTAAATAAATTTAATTAATTAGTTTAATTTTATTTTTAATTAAATTAAATTTTTTAAGCATTGTGTTAAATAATTAATTTTTTCAAAATAATATTATGAAAATTTTACTTCAAATAATTGAATTCTTCTGTTGAATTTTGTTTGTGAAAATATTTTATTTTTTCTATTAATTAATTTTAAAAATTTCTTTAAGGGCATTTGAACCATTATGACGTCACAATTTTAAAACTCATGCTTTTCACACATTATGACGTCATAGTGGTTCAAATAACCTTAAATAATTTAAATTTTTTTATGAGTTTTATTATTTATGAAAATAATTCAATTCTTGAGAACAATTTTATAAGAATTTTTTAAAATAACTAAATTTCCATAAAAAATATTATTAGTTATTATTATTATTATTATTATTATTATTATTAATTAATATTTGAATTCCAGTGCAAATTTCATTATTTATGAAAATAGTTAAATTAATGGATGTCTTTTTATTTTTTTCCAAAACCTATTACATTCGTTACAATAAATACCTAATAAAAAAAATTACAAATAAGTATAATAAAAATACAAATAAATAAACATTTATTATACAAACAATAAAGACAATCAAAAATAAAAAATGTTTACAAATTTTCTTTCTCTAATATTGAAAAAAATTTGTTCAACGTTTAGTGATAAATTTAAATAAAAAAATAAAAATTCACAATTTTTCCTTTATTTTTTTTTAACACGGTGGGGGAGGGAGATTTAAAAATAGAAATGTTTACACAATTGAAAGGAAAAAAGATCGATAGAATTTTTAATGGTTAGATACTTCTCGAAATTTATAAAGAGATGAAAAACAAAAATTAATTATTTATTGAACTAAAATCAGCTATTCTTCTCTAATTATAGAACTCGAAGAATATTGTCAATATTTGAACTCCTGCGAATATCGGAAAAATTTCAAAAAGTTTTCAAACCTTATATTAAAGTATGTACTTTGGCCTGAAAATCGATAAATATTTTTTCTAATTACTCATCTTTTATACGTATTTTCGTGTAACTTTCCTCATGGAAAAGATTGAAAAATGTTTTTAATATTCTTAAAGTATGTTTTCCGTTTTTTCTAAGCTTTTAAAAAATAATGCTTATTAACGAATTAAAAAAAAAATCCAAATTTAATAAAATAATTATTTTCTTAAAATTTGTTAAATTATCAACACTATTATTAAGATCTATATAAAAATAAATAAATTAATATGTTTATTTTTTAGATTTTTAATAATAAAAAATAATGTTTTCACAGCTTTTTCATACACATAGATATTTATCTATCTATTTATCAATATTTTCTTTAAAATACATATTTTACGATTCAATAAATTGTAGTTCATTTTATATTGTGAATTAATAATATTGTTATATGGACTGAATTCTTCATTAAATATTCACTGGATTAAAAAATAGTTAATGTTTCTTTAAAATATGTATAATTCGAAATTGTTTTAATGAAATGTATAAAACATTAACTATTAATGGAAGTAATATTTAAATTTTAATTTTCTGACTTTATTGATCAAAATTTTTCTTGAAAATTTCCATAATGAAAATTAATTTTCTTTATACTGTTATACATACTGTAAAATAAACTGTTTCCAAAAAAAACTTATCTTAACAATGAAAGGACACTAAATACAAAATAAAAAAAATATTTATATAAAATTTCAACATAACTTTATTTTTTTTTTTAATTTTTAATATCCGCACCCTAATCGGACATTATTTCATATAGCAATCATTTTACATAGTTTTATGATTTTTTTTATCTTTCTTGATGACATTACAACTAAATTTTACATTCATCAAGCACATAGTTAAACAAAAATTGTTTCACCATTTTTTTTTTGTTTTCATTTAACAAAATGAAAAATCAATTTAGGAAAAAAAATTTTCTAACAGTCTGTGATAAATAGTAACAAGGAATTTAAAAAAAAATTGAATCTTTTTTAAAATCACAATTTTGTTACTAATTTACAACAAAAAGGTTCTAAATTATTTCAAATTGATGCGAAAAAAAAATTATTTGAAACATTTTCATTTCAACAACTTTGTGCTTAAAATGTAACGAATTTTACCGCAATGTTCAACTGGACGACAGAATGATTATCGTAATTGTAAGAATAATGCTAATTAATAATTAAGCATAATAATTAATTATAGTAATAATAATAATAATTAATAATAATAAAAATAATAATAAGAATAAGAATAAGAATGAGAAAAAGAATAAGAATAAGAATGAGAAAAAGAATAAGAATAAGAATAAGAATTTGATTAAGAAGAAAAAGAAGAAGAAGAGGATTAAAAATAATTTTAAGAATAAGAAAAAGAAGAAGAATAAAAATAATTAATAATAATGAGAATTAATCATAATTAATCATAATTGTTAGTAATTAATCATTATTGATCATAGTTATTAACAATTAATCATAATTAATAATAATTAATCATAGTTATTATAATTGTAACTATATATAATTGTAATTATTATAATCGTAATTATTTAATAGTAATTATAATAATAATAATAACAATAATAAAATTGTAATAATCAAAGTTTATAGCAGCAAGAATATACCGCATATAACAACGTTGTATGTACTTTTTATTATACTGATTTGGTTTAAAATATATTTTTTTCTACTTTTTCATATATAGTACATAATATTATGTATATATTTACAATAATTTTTTTTTGTATACGATTTTTTAAAATAATTATTTATATAATGGGTACTTGCAAGATAAATGTTTTGAGCCCAATTTATAATTTTACAATTTGTTGTTCTTTTTTCCCTTAATTGTTGATCTTTTTTCTGCGATAGAGAAAATCTTTCGTACAGTGTAAAAAAAATTTTTATAACTAAAATTTACTTTAAGGTTATTTTTTCCGTAATCGTACAAGGGAAAATTCAACTTAAAGAGAAATGAAAGGTACAGACTAATTTTTTACTTTGTACGATAGAGAAACTTTTTTTTGGAAACTTAAATGTTTCACATTATTATTTCACTTATTTATTTACTTATTTATTTAGTTATTTTATTTATTTATTTATTTTTTTTTGTTAAAAATGTGAACGGTCTTTTCCATCGCATGCGACGAATCCTGATGAGACGGACCCGTCGAAGAATTTTCATTATATTATTTTAAATTAAAAATATCACTATAATTGGAGATTTTCAAATTTTCGCACACGACACTAGTGATGCTGGATTTTCTTTTCTTTCAGGACTGAGAGGAAGGGACACTCATCGTTGGTTTTTCACGTGTGATAATTTTTCGTAAAACCATTGTGATCATTTTTTTTATTATGTATATTAAGTTGTGTAGATCTCCATATAAATATATTGATTCAATGATTTTTTTTTCTGTCTTTAATCTTTATTATCCCCTGATAAAGGAACAAGACGGGACACGACAATTATTATTATTATTATTATTGAAGGTAACGGTATATAGAGAATAGAAAAAAATAAAATTTCATTTTCAATTTTATTTTAATGTATTCTTCTTTTCTTTTGTTATGTTATTTTTGAAAATTACTTTAGTTTAAAACTTTAAATTACTTGTACTCTAATGATAATATTGTGAAATTGGATAAAAAAAATTTCTCACTCTTGGTGGATTTGAACCTCGTCATAATATAAATTGTAGAGAGCGGACAGACGACAATTCCACGCGGCTACTATTACTATATTTCACACAAAAATATCAAATATTCTGTAATAATTGCAAAAAAAAATTCTCTTCTTAATTTTTCGAATAAAACATTTTTTTTCACTAAATTAGAAATTCTCACGCTAGTAAAAAAGAAATATTTATATTTTTTCTAAAGAAAAGGGGGGAAAAATTACAAATTATTTCATTAACTCTCTCTCTCTCTCTCTCTCTCTCTTTTTGTTTAAGAAAAAAAGTATTCGTTGAAAACAAAATCCAAGATATTTGAAAAGTCGAAGTAAACTTAAAAGTTCAAGAGTTTGTGAAAATGGTGTTACTTTGCAAAAATCCATCGAATAGAACTTTTTACTAAAAAAGAGAAGAGGAGGGGGGGAAGAGAGAGGAAAAAAAAGAGTAGGAGAAAGAAGAGACGACGGTCGATGATGTGGTTGGTCGACTATGGTGGCTTAAAAATAATGCTTATAAAAGTGGAAAAAGCTGTAAAGTGTACAAGTTGCATGTACGTCTGTACGAAAGCTGCGTCGTTAGCGGTAAGCGGATAAAAAGATAAAAAAAAAGAAACATTTGCTTAAAAACGACAAGAAATGGAAAAAATATCTTAACAAAACCGAAAGAAGAAAAAAATGTCAAGGAAGAAAGAAAAAAATTGTCAAAGAAGAACTAAAAAAAATGTCAAAGAAAAAATTTAAAAAAAGTAAAAAAACAAAATTCCTAAAAAAAATTACAGTTAAGACTATCATTTTGGATAGAGATAAAATATAATTTTCTAGCGGCACACGATTATTGTTAATAACAAAGTGTTTTGTTATTAACAATTTTTTTAAGTTATTTTTTTCTGTTATCGTGTTACTGTGATTATCAGCGACAGTAGCTATATATAAATGAGTGCGCCGCGAGTTATCTCCCTTGTGAGTACGAAAGCTTTTGACAGCAATAATTGGCATGGATGATATTGCATGTTGGCTTTACCACTTGTCGACCACAACCTCGCTCACTGTAACACAATACACACAGAATGATTGAATTAAACCTCCTCAGAATTATGTTATTTTTTACAAAACCCCATAATGAACCCATAACACCCAGGAATACTCTAACGCCCAGGGAATTTTGATCCTGAAAATATTTTAATTTCCAAATGAAATTTTAATGTCCCAAGACATCGAGGAATATCCCATAGATCACACAGAGGAACCCAGAGATATTCCTCAGGATTTTGTTTAAGCACCCAGAAATGTCCTATGGGATACTACAATTACCATAGAAATTACAATATCCCAAAGGATGTCCAGAGTCACTCAGGAATATCCCACAAAATATCCTAAAGACACCCAGGAATATTCCACAAAATATCCTAAAGACATCCAGGAATATTCCACAAGATATCCTAAAGACACCCAGGAATATCCCATAGAATGTACCAAAAAGTAAAACAGGCGCATCTCATAGGGAGTCCCGGAGACATTCGTTGTCTTTCCTGGGTGCTATTGTTTTCACTAAATATTTATAATATTATAGTTCAAAATTAAATTTTCCAATGCAATAACCATAGCACCCAGGGTCTAACGAAAACGACGCTGTTATTTGGGTAAATTTTTTTTTATCGTTGACTGATCGTTAGTCCCTGGGTGCGATTGTTTTCATTAAATATTTATAATAATATAGTTAAAAATTAAATTTTTCAATGAAAAACAATATCACCCAGGGGATGGGGAAAAAAACACTTTTCACGTAATCCCTACTGATTTCCAGAAATGTTTATTTGCCTTGGTTGGTACGAATATCCCCGCGGGATACTTATGGGTTCACCATTTGAATCACGACAACTTAAAAAAAATTGTTAACACGAGAAACTCTGTAGTTTTCCTCAGTCCCTGGGTGCTATTATTTTTGTAGAAAATATTTGTAATAACATAATTAAAATTAGGATTTTCTTAAAAAAAAACAATAGCACCCAGGTTCTAACGAAAAGAACATCCGTTTCTCGCGTAAGCTCTTTTAGTTCACGTAAGCTCCTGAGTGTTATTGTTTTTTCATTAAAAAATTTCTAACAATAAAAATGATGAAAAATCACATCTTATTGTTTTTTTATTTCTAATGAAACACAATAGCACCCAAGGTTCTTACTACACTGAAAAATAAATATAATTGATTTAAATAACCGATTAATTGACAATTTTATCAATTAAATATTTATTTGAAACAAATAATATTTAATGGAGTCAATGAAATGGTATTTAAATGAAGAACTTGAGTATTTGAATAAAATATCATTTAATTGACTCTAATAAATATTATTTGATTTAATTAAATATTTAATTGATAATAGTCAATTAATCGGTTATTTGAGAAAAATTAAAAATTTTTTTTTCAGTGTATGAAAATTAATTTTTTTTTTACTTAGCCTGGCAGTATAGAGAAATTATGTATTCAAACGTGTGTATAGTCACGGGAAAAAATGTTCGAGATCATTGTATTTGTTTTTTAATCCATTTTTTTTTTTTTTTTTTTTTTTTTTTTGAGAAAACAGTCCTCCCAAAAATCTCATTTTATGTATATTAATCATACAGAGTGGATTATTTTGGACATTACAATCAAATTGTTGTACAATATAATTAAAGTGTAGAAGAAAATTTGAAGCGTGGATGTGAGATTGATAAAATTTCTTTCTGACACCGATTCACACACACTGTTTTGCGGTTTTTTTTTGTTCTTTGTTTTTTTTTTTATTAATAACATTATATAACTATAGAAATACTATTTGAGTTGAACAGTTTTTCCGTCACCCTCGGCCCCCTTTTTATCTTGGTCCTTGATCAGCGAGAGTCTTTGCTTGTATCACCATTTTGAAGTGTCCCTATATGTGCTAGTGTTTTTAATTTTTATAGGCAAATGGAGAAAGGAAATATTTGTTAAAGGTAAATTGAAAGGAATTTTTTTTTTTTTTGAAATTGTTTCTTTTCACTATTTGCCTATATTTACAATTTTATGGGACATAATTCAGTCTGGAAGGATATATGTATATATATTTAGTCATTGACGACAGAGGAGATTGTTTTTTTGAGGGATTGGTTTTCGCAAATTGATTCGAACCATGTCTGCCACGTTGATTCTCTTTTTTTTTTTTTTTTTTTTTTTTTTTTTTTTGTGGTGTGACGTTGACGATATTTTATCTCCTGTGGTTGTAGGTGCCGAATCAAGAGTCGGCTTTGGAGTTTACTTCGTTGGCTTGACGGGTGGTGCAACTGTGAACATATGGTTTAAACTGGGTTATCTTGACTGGCCTATTTAACATTTCTCCTTCCTTTTGGCACTAAGCGAAAAGCTACTGGAATACTCTGCGTAAAATGGAGTATTATTTGCTCACGTTTGTGTTGGCTCGTTAGTTGCATAGCATGTCAGAGGGAATCGTGAATTATAGAGTACCATAATTATTACAATTTAACTATTGGAAAAGTTTATTTAAAAAAAAAAAAAAAAAAAAAAAAAATCAAGTGTGAAAGTTGATTTTTGATGATTAGTACTCATAAAATTGTTTTGAGTTAATGAGAAAAAGAATTTTTTTGGAATTTTGCCACGTGATTAAAATCAGAAAGATAAATTCTCCAGAGGATGAATCCCCTTTGACACGAAACTTTGAAACTTATTCACTTCCTGATACTTATACGGATATGGACCTTCTGAATCAAAGGACCGAACGGATATTTATTTTCAGCACTTTAGAATGTCCCTAGGATGTTATTTCAAAGTCCTGAAGACATCCTGTTTTCTGCGAATAGAGAAACACTTTGCGTTTGCCATAAGGGCGATAATCGATCAGCCATAGCTGATGGACGCTCACCCTTATGGAAAAGAAAATATTTTTCATTTCTAGAACAAAATAAGCAACATCCGTAGAGAAAGTAACCAACTTTCACACTAGTCATCAAATAATGTATTATTATTATCATTACAAAAAAAATAATATTTAATTTATTGTCAAAAAAATAAAATTATATAACAATTTTCGAATATTCAATTTTCTCTTGCATAATTTTGACTAAGTCAACAATTTTTTTTTTTAGTTTTATTAAAAAAAAAGTAAAGGAATATTCAACATTCTACTTGTATCTTGACAAGAACACGGAAGCAACGAAAATTATGAGACCATCTGTTTTTGTGAGCTGCATAAATCCTACAAATTTTTGATAATATACAAAATGAAATGTTTTCCTTGATGGAGCACAAGTAACATTCAACTGGAAAATAAACTTTTATATGAATTTCCGGCGAAATAAATTGTACTATTTTACTCATTTTCATTTTATATTATTTTTTTTTGTCTCTCTTTTTTCATCAAATGAACAATGGGAATTTTTGTGATAAATTTCTGTAAAATTTCCAATGGTAAAAGGTGAAATTAAATTATTTTTTATTCAAAAATTTATTAATTAAAATTTTTCATTCAATTTGTCGATTAAAAAAATATATATTCCCCTTTTTTTCAAAGCAAAAAAAGAAGCTTGAATTTTTTATTACAGTCAATAGATTTAATTTTTAATTTTAAAAAATATGTATTTTTTTTTTTTTAGAAAATCCCATAATTGTATAGAAAAATGTGGAAAAAGTGTAAAAAAATTGTTATATTCCTTGATCAAAAATTGTATTCACTTATTTCTGTGAAAAAAATGTTTCAAACCATTTGAAATGCATTAAATTATATATAAAGTTGAAAACGAGTAATTTTATATAAATTATTCTCATTTCCATGCGAGTTGAGCGCCCATTTATCATTTTGAGTTTAAATATTTATATAGAGAATAACTAATTTTTCATGAATATATTTAGTTGCAAAAGAAAATTGAAATTCTTCTGAATAAATAAATTATTGAAAATAGAAAGTCGGTTTTTTTTTGACTTAAATAATTTGTGTAACGTGTTTTTTTTAAATAAATTAACTTATATAATATTTTCTGAGTTAATAAACTTATATATATAAATTGTAGAAATATTTTTTAAAGAATGATTTTTTTTTGTAAATAATCATTGAAAATATTTCTGGAAGCATAAAAAAAAGTTGAGAAAATAACAAATTTTAAATATAGCAGAGCGCCAAAAATTAAACCTAATAGAAATAAATATACTTTACCTTTTTAAATCCAAAGTTACGACCTCGAAATCTTGCTTCCTTTTGGACGGAGTGGACTAACAGTTCAGCAGGCAGGAAATATAGCAAAGAAAAACGAAAAGCTACGATCGGGGTCAACTTTTGGATAATCTTGCCATTCGGGATTTTCATGAAATATATATATATATATTTATATATATATATATATACTCCACATATATTCAATTGATTCCAGAGATGTAAGTGCAAAAAAATAACCCAACGAAAATTATTTTCTAAATTTTCAAAAATCGAAATAATCTTTTCCTAATACCAAAAATTAAAAATTTTGTTCTCAAAATATCAACAACTTTTGTATTTTCTAATAATGTTTTTCCAATATTCTTACATCTCTGTTCGTGCAATAATATGAAACAAAAAAAAATAACAATAAGATTTCATAGAATAGAATAAAAAACACATATCATAACTTATTGTAATAACATTCAAGAATTTGAAATTTTTTCAAATAATATTTATGCGAAAAAAGAAACATTTAAATTTGATTGAAGATGGCAAAGAATAACATTTTAATGTGACCCCTGATCTTTGTATTATGATAATTAGCTGCGCAAAAAATGTTATTATATCTTAAAAAGTAAACAATTTATGATTTTTTTTTCTTTGATTAATTAAATCAATAAATCGAAGCAAAAAAAATGTTAATGTAGAATTGAAAATATTAAATTCTACATTAAAAATTATTCGTCTGAAAGTACAATATCCAGAAGTTTTTGTTTTTTGCAAGAATTAAAAATTGAGAATTTGTTCTTAAATTCAATTTTTAAATTAATCACCAACAATTATTTATTAGAATATAATTTTTTAAATTTAAATTACCATTATTAAACATTTTTATAACTTTCTTTTTCGATGAAAAAATTGAAAAAAAAATAGAAAACGGAAAGCAAAAGTAATTTGTAAATTAAAGAGAAATTCAAAAAGTATAATTTTTCACCTACTTCTTTTTCTTTGGTACCGATAACAAAAGATAGAATTTTTTTTTTTTTAATTCTACATGAGAGATTAGAAACTTTTAATCGTAATAAAAATTGATGAGTCTGGATAAAGTAATTCCACACCTGAATAATTATATATCAAGGATAGATGGGATAGCGCACGAAAGCAGAAAGGTTTTCCGCAATGAAAAGGAAATCAACTTTTTTATAATTCAGATGAAAAAATGTATTCCTTTCAAATATTTATTACTACTGTGTACTATTAATATTAGTTAATTACAAATATTACTTTATAATTAATAGAAATTAATATTATTGAAAAATAATAACAAATAATTAATAATATTAATTAATATTGATAAGCAATAATAGTAAAATTAATATTGATGATGAAAAATATTGATAATTAATTAATTAATTAATTAATTAATTAAAAATAACATTATAACGACATTAGATAAATGAAAGGAAAATATTTTTCCACTGAATTCGAGTTGAAATATTGGAAAGAGCATGAAATGATGGATTATTATTTATATAAAAAAGAGCCACGAACTTATTAGTAGGCCGATCATTGACTAAAAAAAAGAGGCATTAGTATTACATTTTTTTTTCTTTTTTTTTATTATTATAACAAGTAGGCAATGCACTAGAGGAATAATCCTTATACTTTCAACTTGTTATAATATTTTTCCAGTCAATCCTGGCATTCCATGATGTACATTAGAGATAAATAAGGCGATAAATAAACAAATCGTTACTATTTTTGTTGTTGTTTGTTTGTTTGTTTTTTGTAAATTCGTCGACTCTTCAACGAATTGCGTTAACAGTACATACCACATATTGTATATAAACAATACAGATCGCATCATTTTAATCATATGATTTAATCGAAAGAGCCAATATTATGCATCAAAATTATTTTTTCTAACAGCCGGTTCAATTTAATTAATTAATAAAAAATATTCAGCTATATTAATTAATTGTTCGGGTAATTAAATAATTAACCAAGTATTTATTTTTTTGAATAAATTAATCAAGTTTAATTAAATAATTTTCTTTATTATTTATTATTTATTTAATTATTAATTCATTAATTAATTTAATTAACTATCTAATTATTAATTAATTAAAGAATTATCCCTTGAACCTAGTCATTAATTAATACATTTTTCTGATTATCAATTAATTTAAGGGACAAATTGAATAAATAAATTAATTAAATTATTTATTAATGATAGAAATTATCAATTATAATATAATATAATCAAATAATTATTATTTGTATTAATTTAATTGATCAATAAAATTTAATTAATTAATTAACAAAAATAGAGTGCAATTGAATTGGACAGAATTTGATTAATAAATTTCTGCTTTTATTTTTGTCTTCTTTCTTTGTTTTTTTGGAAAAGAAGCAGTTTTGTTAATAATTTCAGGTCTCTAAGTAGAATATTGCCCGATAAGAGGCAATTCGACTGTATCTTGTAATTAAAGATGCGTGCTCTGCATACAAAATTACAAATAATTAAATCGGGTATTAACGATCCCGTTGAGAGGTAAAAGGTCGTTGAATAAATTCAGATTTGACACCGGGCTCGGATCGTTATGGAGCCACATTGGCATTTTGATAACGTTTACAGAAATTCTCTCTCTCTCTCTTTCACTCTCTGACTTTCTCGCACACTTTCATACATATTCAGAAACAATCAAACAGATATACTCACACATTTACACTGTTGCACTTTTTGTCAAATTTTATATAATCATAATAACTAATACACATATATAATATATATTTATATAATATAGAAATATAAATCCACTTATATAATAAATAAATTTATATTTTTTTCATATTATACAAATATATATTTTGAAATATGTAATTATATTTTTGTTTTGTATATCTATATATTTATTTAATATTTATATTTATTAATTGGTACTTCCTAGACTCAAGAACGTATTATAATTATTTGTTTGCTTTCGATCAAACACGTCTCATGTATATATATATAGAGCAATAAATTGAGCACAGTATATTAAAAAAAAATTTTTTTCTTAAACACATTTGTTAACAATAAAAAAAAATTTATACTCTTTTTTTCTAAAATTTTTCTAAATCCCTCTTGGACGATCGGATTTATTAAAAATTGTTTTGTAAAAAAGGAAAATTTTAAAAAAACACCTAAAATTGTTTATAAAAAACTCTTAAATAGTTCTGGTATAAAATCACAATTATATTATCTTCAGTACTGCTACCGAACATACAGGCAGCTTATTTAAAGAAAAAAATTATTTTCCCACTACTACTTCTTTTTGCGAAAATTTTAAATTTTAAAACTCCCCCATCCCTAAAAATGATTTTTACATTCTCATTTTTATATCGTTTAAAAATTAAAAATTATTCTAAATCTATTTGATTAAAAAGGTGTTTTCCTCGCTAAAAAAAAAATCTAATCACGATAAAATTTGAGTCATTCTCAAAATTTAAAGTAATAAAAAAAAGTCTACTTTTTTTATTTTGTTATTAAAAAAACAAGTGCGAAAAAATAAAATATTTTTCTAATATTTATAGAAATAGTGTTGGAGAGAAAAGAAAAGGTGTCTCTCTCGACATTTTGGTGACGCGTTCAAGAATGTGTCAAAACGTTTATATGTATAAAAATATTTTTCATCGTGAGGAAATAAAGTTATTAAAAATTTTTTTTTTAAATCTCTCCCGTCCAAGAGATGAAAGAAAAAAAAACATTTTGTTTTTTTTTCCTGCTGTTAACGACAAACGGTAATGACACTTGAAAATTTGTCGAGTTTCCGTTTAAAGAAATGAAGAAGAAAAAAAAACATACCATTCATACTCTATATAAGAAATATTCAGGCAAATAACGCGATTTTTGTTTCTAAATTTAATATTTTTTCCCCCTATTAAGTTGTGTTCTCGGCCATATACCAAAAGTATCATGCCCTAATTATTTATTTAATAACATTTTCTATACTTTTAATTGTAAAAAAAAATTCTTATCTTTTAATAATTCACTATCGCTTTTTTTTTAAAGGATCTTTTATACCGATCACTAGCCCCTGTACTCAAGTCTCAAAAAAAAAAAATTCCCAAATAGGAAAGTTATGATAAGCTGCACGTTTTTATTGAATTTAAACTTTCGGCCAATTGGCTTAATTTTGAATTGTGAAATTAGTGAAACTATATAGGCAATTCAATTTTCGAAATTCAATTCGAGCTGAGAATATGAGACATTTTGAGTTGCATACTCGTGCGAATGTGTCTTGTGTGGTCGACCCATTCCTCAAACCCCGTCATCAGTCTTGTTACATTTACTGGGGCTCAAAATTAGGTCACGCACCTTCGGAAGTTCAAAGTGAATTTACATGCTCGAGTTCTAATACATTTTCTGCATTACCAAGTCTAAAACGTCAGCGAATAAACAGTAATCCTCTTAACTGTAAATCCACACGTTTGAATTTCACTCTAATCGCAAGTCTCTCAAATTTACAAGAATCATTTCTTATACAAAAAAAAAAATTCTAAAATATTCAATCAACAAGTTCAAATTTCCCTTTTTCTCTACTTTAATTTTCTTTCGTCAATTTTATAAAATTTTAAAACAACAAAAAAATTATGTAAATTAAAAAAAAGCAATTACCTCTTTTGGAAAAAAAAATTTTTTCATAACACTCGATTTTTTTTCGAGTCAATATTTATAATTTTTTATCAAAGATTTCAGCAAGCAAAGCGCAAGTACTAAATTACTGCCTATTTTTTTTTCTTCAAGTTTAAAAGACCTGTTCATTATATATAATTTCAAGCTATGAGATAGAAGGAAAAAAAGTATAAATATATATATAGTCAGAAGTAATTAAAAACGATTAAATAATTTAGCAAAAAAATTTTAAAAGCAAAACGAAGAGAAGAAGGAATTTCCTTTTTATAAACGCAGTTTCTCTCCGTGTTCTATCAAACTTTTTCTGATAATTTTAACGGTTGAATTAAATTAAAAATTCTCCACTAATTTTTCTTTTCACCGCACAATTATTTCATTTCAAAACAATATTTTCCAAAGACTTTCACTAATAATTAATCTCTCATGTTTGTTTTTTCTTTGGGAAAAAAAATTCCTATTTCATTATTGCTTGTAAAAATTCAATAAAATTAAAAATGAAAATAAAAAAAAAATTCTCTATTCAAAAAGTAAATTGTTTCAATTCTTCTCTTCACTCACAGCATTTCTTTTTGTCAGCATCTCGCAAACAGACCAAACTTCATTCACTAAAAACTCGTAACAAAAAATAAATAAATAAAGGAAAATTAAATCCATTCATATATTTAAACACAAATATTCAATTCATTTACCGATTGTGTTACAAATTCAGATATTTAATAAAAGACCATTTTCAATATAATTCAATTGGAAAATATTTTTTTTAGAGAAAAATAAATTTTTGAAAATTGCCACAATGACTGGACAGTCAATTTATAACAAAAAAAGAATAAAATGTTTAACACAAAATTCAAATTCTATTAATCAAATTTTCTCCCATTTTTCCAGTTTCTACTTATTTGAATATAAATATTTAAAGTAATGGGGAAAATATTTAGACAGCATTCATAAATTAAAATTGTGTTTTTAAAAAATAAATAATTTGCAAAAAAAGTTTATAAAAAAGTGTTTCTCCTCACTCAAATGATGTATTCGAGCGGAGAAAATTCAAAAAATTCTCATTAAATAATTTTTTTCATTATAAATTGACACTAATAGAAATTACTTTAAAAGAAAAATGTTTCATTGAAGCATAAATATTTTACCAAATTTCCATTTAAATTGAGATAAAAATTATTTGATTAAAATTAAATATTTATTTAATCGGAATTTTTAATTAAATAAATATTTTTTCAGTATAAAATACGCAAATATTCGATTTAATTTAAATAAATATTAAAATTTACAACAAGTAAATTAGAAAAGTTACCAAAATTGAGAATTTGGCGAAAAATATTTTATGCGTTCCGAACGATTTTTCTTTCATTGCAAATAATGTCCCAATAAAAGTTGGATAATTTTTCCCAGCGTTTGAAAGCGAGAGACGCATTATGATCAAGAGATAAACATGCATAAAATTTCGAAATAAAGGAAGACATGCAGGTTTTTTTTTCTCGTTTGTTTTGTGGACAAGCTTAGAGCACATTAATTCCAAAGTTGATGCACAATCTTTGATGTGTCACAAGCAAATGAAATATATGATATTGTGTTTTCCAAAATTCTTTTTTTTTTTTTTTTTGCTTTTATTATTAAAAAGAAAGGAAAAAGTGCATCGAAAGTCTATTTAACGGATTACGAGTTAAAAGCCATTGCGAAAAGAGCTTATGAAAGAGAATCAATGATAAATGATTTTCAATAAACAATTAAATTTTGACAGAATTTAAATTATTAATTAGATTTTTCAGAGGCAAATAATTTAAAAGCTGATAAATTACACAACTTAATTAGCAATAGCTAATTTAAGCATTAATTAGCAAAAATTTTAAACAAAGCAAAACAATTTTATTTTTTCAATTTTCCACCAACGATTTCGCCAACAAAAAAAAAATACTCAAAAAAAATGGTACACGGCGAAGAGCGAACAAACTTCTCAACGGCTTTCGTTTTAACATTATGTACAACATTGTTATCGCTACTTTGTTATGTACAATTAAATATTAATAGAAAAACTCTTTCTTATTTTCTAGGAAAAAAAATCGTATAAATAGATGTTTCGAGTCGTTTCTCACTAATTATAATAATTATTATTATTATTATTATTACATATAGAAGCTAGCGTAACGTGTTTTACTTTCTCGAAAAATTGTAATATTATAGATAAGTGCAAACGACATTAGAATAAATGATTCGTAACATCTTACTACACTTTTTTTTTCTATTATAGATATATAATCAAGGCCAACTGATGCAGAGGAGCAGGCAGTTGGAAACATTTATTATTGTGTTTATATAAGACACGATCACCGTACGTTTGATATATAATAATAAATTGGCTGAAAATCGATGGATGGAACATGCAATTAGTCAGTGTAGTGTTTTAATCCGCTTTTTGGAAAATTCTCCTTAAATACAAAAAAGCGTCTCATACTCACAATATCATTTCTTTACCCAAACAAAAAAGAAACTCTTAAAATTTCCAAATTTTTCTATATAAAAACATTGTAAAAAATTCGTCAAATAATCATAAAAAAATCTTTTTTTCCCCCCTTTTTTCTTTTTGTAAGTCTACAAAAATTTTCTATTTAAAAAATTAAAGAAATTTTTATTTTAATTTTCGCAAGAAAAATCCCTCTAATTTAGTCCAATTGAATACTCGAAATTCTAAAGAATGAAGAAAAAAGAAAAATTGCACTGAGAAATTTTATTGGAAAAAAAAAATAAAAATTGTTTAAAAATTTATTTTTATAATAATTGTGAGTATGAGTGAAATATACGAGAGAAAATTGTGCAGTGAATTTGAACATCATTTTCGTTTACCTTCTGCCCAAAAAGTGTTCATGAAAAGAGCGGCCTAGAAAATAAGCAAAGCGTGTTATAAAAAAAAAAAAAAAAAAAAACTATTTGGCGCATAACAGTCGAGAATTATTGTCTAGAACCGAATAATGCTATATGTTAGTAATGCTTTTCTTTCTTTCTTTTTTTAAAAAAGGCACTCGTATTAACATTCTATCATTTTTTGTTGTTGTTGCTGTTAAAAATTTACTATAGAAATAACTCAAAAATTGAGTTAACGGCGACGACATCTGTCGGGGTACGATGCGAAGGGCGACCTCAATCATGGTGGACGTTCTTGCACTGACTAACACCATGCTTTATAACGGTCAAAATCGATTAAAAATCTCAGACTTAGACACACTTCATTAATTCATTTTAGGCTCTGTTTGATGTTGTTGTTTGTTTTTTTTTGTTTGTTTTGCTTTTCAATTCGCTCTCCAAGCGCAAATCGGAGAGGAAATTTCTTTTAGTTAAATGCAACTGCAAGTCCAAGATGGATGCCCTTCCTTAGGAAAGGCATCCTTCATTAAACTAGTATTAGAATGATATAATTTCGTGGATGATCTAGATGGGGCAAACAAGTAACAGTCCAAAAAACACGGCCCACATTAGAACGATCCAATGGACGGTGTAAATTGGATTCTCACCGTCTGTTATCTTTCTGGCAACGAATTTAAGTGTTTCATCAAGAAGCACCACCGGTATTGAGAATTTCATTACTGTCATCCATTCCTCGAGGGTCAATGGCGTCACTTGGAATACGGACTGAAAAAATTTTTTTTTTTTTATAAAATGAAAAAGTTTATTGATAATTAAAGAGAAGGGAAAAATGAAGAAAATACTAACCGAGAGAACGTCGACGTATAAAATGACAAAGTGGAGTGTAAATGAAAGTGCCATCGAAGCGATGAGCCATAAATTAGACCACGGTGGCATCGTGATGAGTGACTGATTTTCGGACAAGCTGAAAAAAAATTAATGTCATAAGTAAAATAATTTTTTTTTTCTTTTTCTCTTTTTTTTTTAAATACCTGTTCATCGCGTTCAACATTTCAATTGTAACGAGAACGGAGAGAGCCATCGTCATAGGATGAGGATCGTGGAACACTTTGCAATTGACGCCCTTGAATTCTTCTCCACCTCCAATGCAGGCTAAATGATGGGTCTGGAAATTATTTAATTACTAACTTTTTGACAAATTCAATGGACAACAAGATTGATTCGTTTTTAAGATAATTATTATATATGCCCACCAGTTGATAGTAGTTCATTTGTGGACCATTGGGACTGTACAAGAACCACCAGGCTGCTGATCCAACGGTTGCAGCGCCGACGTAAAAGCCAATTGCGAGATAACGGAAGAACAACCAACCGGAGATGAGAGATTCATCAGCTCTTCGGGGTGGCTATTAATGAACATCGTTGTAGTAGAAGAAAAAATCGGTTTTAAAATTTTTTTTTAAACACGTTTTCAGTACCTTGCTCATAATGTCAAGATCGGGGGGATTGAAACCAAGAGCTGTTGCTGGAAGACCGTCAGTAACAAGATTGACCCACAAGAGTTGAACAGGAATCAAAGCTTCGGGAAGACCAAGAGCGGCAGTCAAGAAAATACTATTAAACAAAAAAACAAAGGTTAAACAAAAAAAAACTATAAATCGCGAACTTAAAGAACGGAAACAAACCTGACGACTTCACCAATGTTGGAAGAGATAAGATAACGGATGAATTGTTTCATATTATTGTAAATAGCACGGCCTTCCTCGACAGCAGCCACAATGGAAGAGAAATTGTCATCAGCCAACACCATTTCTGAAGCCGATTTAGCGACAGCAGTTCCGGATCCCATGGCAATACCAATTTCCGCTTTCTTTAAAGCTGGAGCATCATTGACACCATCACCTGTCTATTTTCAAAACAAATCATCAAGTTTCATCAGTCTTGAATATGCTTTCTAATTTCTTCAAATAAAATTCTTACCATGGCAGAAATTTCGTTCATACTCTGCAAGAATTCAACGATTTTCGATTTATGTGAGGGCTCAACACGTGAGAAAAGTCGCGCTCTGGCGCAAGCTGCCTTCTGTTCGCTCATTGGCAAATCATCGAATTCACGTCCAGAATATGATTTTCCAGTAGTGTCTTCGTCTTCGCCAAAAACACCAATACGTCTACAGATAGCTTCAGCTGTTGCCTTATTATCGCCGGTAATAACAATGACACGAATTCCAGCCGCACGACATCTGACAATTGAATCGAAAACTTCCTTTCTAGGTGGATCTAACATTCCCACGACACCAACGAATGTCAAATCCTTCTCGTACGTATAGAATTTGGTCGAATCGCCAAGATCCATTTCGTCTGGTTTCATTGGATGATCAGCTGTCGCAAGAGCAAGACAACGAAGTGTATCACGTCCCGTACCGTATTGACGTGTAAGATCGAGAATACGATTCTTCAATGTCGATGTAAGTGGGAATTTCTGTGAACCAATACGAGCGTGTGTACATCTATCTAAAACACCTTCAGGCGCACCCTTAACGAACAATTTCGGTCCACTACCAAGTTTTGTTGTTCTCAATGGCACACAATATGAGGACATTGATTTACGATCACGGGAGAATTCGAGTGTGAATTCCTTCTTCCATTTTGATTCCAAATCTTGTCGGACAACAATGGCGCTTGTACGACGATCGAGACCAGTTTTTGGAACACCAAACGGATTCACTTTCTCCGCCAAGACAATTAAAGCTGTTTCCGTAGCCTCGCCAACCTTTTCGAAAGCTTGTTTAAATTCGTTAAAATCAATCGCCGAATCGTTACACATTATACAAATTGTTCCCATTTCATGCAGTGTCTCATAGTCCTGGCCCTTAACCTTCTGTCCTTTTAGGAAAACATCACCAATTGGCTCGTAAGTGGAACCAGTGATTTCAAATTCATGGAAAGCACTGTCGTTACCCTCAATCTTTTCAAAGACAAACATTCTGTGAATAGAATGAATAGAATGAATAGAAATTTTCGTTTATTATCAGGAATTAATTTACATCAGTGAAGAGAAATATAATATATATACGTACCGACTGACGGACATTTGATTTGTCGTTAGTGTTCCAGTTTTATCCGAACAGATAACGGACGTACAACCAAGTGTTTCAACAGATGGCAAAGAACGAACAATGGCGTTCTTCTTGGCCATTCGTCTTGTTCCTAAAGCCAAGCAAGTGGTAATGACGGCTGGTAAACCTTCTGGAATGGCGGCGACAGCTAAAGCGACGGCAATCTTGAAATAGTAGATTGCACCCTTAATCCAGGAACCACCGTGCGCTGGATCATTGAAATGACCAATGTTAATGGCCCACACAGCCACGCAAATCACAGAAATAACTTTAGACAATTGCTCGCCAAATTCATCCAATTTTTGTTGCAATGGTGTTTTAATTTCCTCTGTCTCGGACATTTCTGTTCGAATTTTACCAATGGCAGTATTCAATCCAGTTCCAATGACAACACCACGTGCTTTACCAGCAGCAACATTTGTTCCCGAGAAAAGAATATTTTTCTTGTCCTGATTTTTAATGAAAAAACAAACATTAGTTTCCCATTGGGGGAAATAATTTAATGAAACATGTTGCAATTTTAAATATGTGTCTACAAAATTACGAACCAGAAATTGATAAAGTTAGACTAGTTTGCAGAAGCAGCCATCGATCAAAAATGAAAGGAAGGACTGGAGAATTTGGGTTATGATGATCTCAGGGCTCGAAGCAGTGAAATTATTTAAAAATACGGACTTTAAGGGACAAAAATTAAAAATTACGGACCAACTGACAAAAATAGAATCAGGCCGAATCAAATATAAGAGAACATTTAATTAAAACTAGAAATTTATTTTTTCATAACTATAAAACATGACGAAATCGGTAACTTTGAGTCTTCAACTCGAAGTTACAGATTTATCATGTTTTATAATAATTAATTTTTAATATTAATTATTAATAAAAATAATTTATAATAATTAAAATCATTATCAATTCAATTATTATTTTTCAGAATTTTTATCTAAAATTATTCTTTATATCGATTATTTTTCAGAATTTTAAAAAAAGTTCTTTGGCAATTTTCAAATTCATTTCTTTACAATATTTAATTTTACGAAATTTCAATTATTTGTTAAATTCTTTCATTAAATAAATATTAGAAAATAGAAAATGAAAATAGTATTAAAAAAACTCAATTAAACTTTTTCAAAAAAATTAATTACAAAATTCAATTATTTGTTTGAAATTCACTCTATATTGCTTTTAATATTCAATGATTATCTAAAATTTTAACTAAAATTCATTTTTATGAAATAAAATTCAATTTTTATTAGTATATTCTACTAGAATTCAATTATTTAAATAAAAATAAAACGCAATTAAATAATTTATTGAAGAATTGAACGTTTCTTAAAATTTAATTCCCATAAAAAAATTGTTATCAACAAATTATCAAATACTTGAATTCTATTAACGAATTTAATTAAAAATTTTAATAATAATTATATTTTTAGAGAAATTCGATTAAAGATGTATTAAAAATAATTGAAATTCTGCATTGAATTTTATTATTTATGAAAATAATTGAATTTTTGCGAAGAATTTTATAAAAATTTTCCAAAATAATTAAATTCTTGTAAAAAATTAACAGAAATTTAATTATTTTAAAAAATTTTAATAAAATTCTTGGCATAAATTAAAAATAACAAAATTATTGTAAAACTTTTGTAAAGAGTACAATGGAGAAATAAATATTATTATTATAAAAATAACAAAATTCTTAGCAGATCTTTAATTACTTTCAGAAATTTTAATAAAATTTTTCGCAAGAATTTTAATATTTTCGTAAAATAATCAAAATCTTTGCAGGGAATCAATTATTTTCAACAGTCTTAATAAAATTCTTCGCAAGAATTAAACTATTTTTAAAAATATTAGAATTTTTGGCAGAAAATCGAAAATTTTAAAAAGCTTTTATAAAACTTTTTTTGCTAGAAATTCAATTTTTAACACAATTTTTAAAAAATTTCCCAAATTCAATTACTTTTTTTATAATCTAATATTTTAATTGAAATCTATTTTTAAATCAATGTTTATGAGAAAATTCTACAAGAATAAAATTATTTAAATACAAAAATGAATAATTTATTGAATAATTGAATGTTTCTTTGAATTCAATTCCTATTAAAAATGTAAACACCAAATTTTTAAACAATTAAATTCTTTAGACGAATTTTAATAATATTTTAAAGAATTTTTTCGAAGAATTCGATTAAAATTTTATTAAAAATAATTGAATTTCTAAAAAGAATTTTATTATTTACAAAAATAATTTAATTTTTATTATTAAATTAATAAATTAATACATTGCTATTATTTTTTGAAAATAATTAAAAGTTTTTGTAGAATTTTATTAATTTCTTTTTTCAATAATTAAATTCTTTTAGTAAATTTTATAAAAATAGTATTTTATAAAAATAGTAGATATTGAACAATATTTAATTTTTGCAAAGAATATTATTACTCTTGAAAATAATTCAAATTTTACAATGGATTTTATTTAAAATTTTGAAAATAATTGAATTTTATTACTTTAGAGAATAATTGAATTCATGTGATGAATATTGTTAATTATGAAAATAATTGAAATTTTTAAATGAATTTTAATACAATTTTTGAAAGTAATTGAATTTTGTTGTAGAATTTTGCTTTTTATTTATACTGATAATTGAAATGTTGACAATGTTTTTTATTGTTTTTTTTAAACGTGAATTTCGGAGAAGAATTTTAATATTTCTAAAAATAATTTAAATTTTGACGAGAATTTAAAAAAAATATTGAACATAATTGAATTTTTGGGAAGAACTTTATTACTTTTAAAAATAATTGAATTTCTGCAATCATTTGTAATTTCTCTAAAATTCTCCAAATTATATCGTACAATTTACGAACTTTTCATCCTTTTTGAATGAAATTACGGATTTTACGGACCTTTTTTAAAAAAAGACGGACTTTTACAATTCAAGGAGACTCTCTTATCGAAGAAGCAGAGGTGCTCGAAAAGCCAGGAAGCAGGTTAGGATCCAAAGAAGTAAAAAGATTGAAAAAAATTGGTTTTGTTGTCTAATTAGAAAATGGTCGTCTGGTGTCATCGATGATATACAGATTTTAGAACAAATTGCCAGAAGGAGAATAAATCGACTGCGTGATTCAAGTCCCCTAAGTCAGTTTTTATTTACAGATCAGTCTTTATTGACGCTTTTTGAGTTTTGGGTTTAGAATCTAATAAAGCTGTCAAACTGATATATCTGATGGACCAGCAAGGAACAGATTATCATCAATTATCTGGTTTAAAATTTTCTAGACATGTCTCACTTTTATGTGATGTTTGTGAATTTATAGTCAATTTGTCTTTTCAATTTTTCAAAACATTCTTGTCATAAGTGTCTTAAATTCTAATATACCCTACATTAAGAATCAATTTGAATAAATTTCTTCAAAACTATGACAAACCTGATTGACAGCCCTAGGATCTGGAATGGCGTCTGTGTGTTTTATAACTGAGACCGATTCACCAGTCAGAATGGACTGATCAATCCTAAGAGTGGTTGAGTAAATTTTCGATAATCGAATATCAGCCGGAATTTTATCACCGACAGATACTTCAACAATGTCGCCGGGGACAATTTCCTTTGCTCGAATCCTTTGAACACCGGATTTGTCACTTCTGACGACTTTACCCATTTCGGGCTCGTATTCTTTAAGGGCTTCAATAGCCGACTCTGCATTGCGTTCTTGCCACACACCAACGACGGCATTGGCAATAAGAATGAGCAAAATAACGAATGGCTCGACAAACGCCGTGAACGCATCATCATGCTCTTCAAATAAAGCTAATACCTGAAAAGAATAATTTACGAAATTAAATTTTTTTTTCCTTAACTTTCACGAAATTTTGAGAAAACAATTTAAAAACAAAGGAATTACTTACGAAAGAAATAATAGCGGCTAATAGAAGAATCTTAACTAGAAGGTCGTCGAATTGTTCCAAGACGAGTTGCCAGATGGATTTTCCTGTAAGCAAATGGAAGGAAAAAAAAAATTATTAACAAAAAAAGAAGAGATGCATTATATATATATATTTTTTTTCTACTTTTTATTGAAACAACTAATACGACGAGAAATTAAAAAAAGAATTTACGTCACAGGCAACTCAACGCGAAGTCCGCCTTTAACGTCACGCTCGAATAAGTACCTCATATTGACAAGCTCTCTGTTAATAATAAACGCTTAGAATCCTTGGACTTCAGTGTCACTGGCCAAAACCTTGGCGCAAGAAATAGTATATTTCAAGAAACTGGTATCGTTTTAACACCGTTTTGTTATCTAATTATTGTTAGAAATGCCAAACAATTTTTGTGCCGTTGACTATTTTTAATACGATTATACATCTAGCACATAATAGGATTAGCAGAATTAACAGTGTGCGGCATTGAAAATTACTAGTATAATTTGGAATGCTTTCAGGAAACTTGCGAAACATTTGCCACATTATATATGCGTATACAAATTTAATAGTCATAAATCGTTTCAATTTTTTTCTTCATGACATTCGACAAAAAAAAGAAGCATTTGACAAATTTTTTCTTTACTTCTATATCTGATGATGGCAATTTTTCTTTATTCCAAAAATTGTAATTAATTTTCATTATTTTTCAATACATTGGCATTAAAAAAAGAAAATAACAATGCAAGAGTCTAATGACAAAAAGAATGAAACTCGAGACAGTGCTGTGGTAAATCTTATGACCTTGTTTAGTAAGTGCATTTGCCATCAGCAATTGACGTCATATTGTTCCTTGGTCTACGTTTACCGATTTCATTAATTACAATTTAGTGATGAGACTAGAAAACAATTAAAAAAAAAATGACAATATGAGTCAACTTTTAATCGAAGAAAGTGTAATGCGCATACGATTCAAATCATTTATTACACTTGTCTTTTTATGTCTTCCAAAATGTTAAATATTTGAAAGATGAAAAAAAAGGTTTCTCCCATTTTCTTTGCTAGAAATTAAAAGCAATAGTTATTTTGGTAATTACTTTTGAAAATCTCTCTTTGAAGAAATCAGAATAGCTTGAAAATTGAGATCTAGGTTCAAGTTCAGGTGTAGAAGCCAAGTTTTGTGAAAAGGGATAGTGAGAATTTTTTTTATGTTTTCTAAATCAAGAATGTTGTCTACAGAATTTCAATTCAAAAATAGGTTTTTATTTTGACTTATAAAGTGCAATTTGAACCCTTAAAGCTCACACTTTTTATAAACCATCTTGTTTCGAATTTCTTTTCATATTTCTCGCCAAGTTTTTTTTTTAATACTTAAAATATAACGATTTTCAAAAAATCCCACAGAAATAAAAGCTACTGTTTTCCTTCTTAAAAGAATGTTCTTCAAAAAGCGCTATTTTTATCTCTCTCTTCAAAAAAAAAAAATTTTTTTTAGTTCTATTTATTTATTTTTTTTTTTGAGAACTTAAAACTCTTTTTTCTTCGAATCTTCATTTTCAAAATCGGGGAACGTGATATTTCTAAAAATAGTAGAACGATTTTTCTAAAATTCAATACACATTTTTTTTTTAAATTAGAATCACTTGTAAGTGGATGAAGGATTTTTATTTTTAATGTTTAGACGTTTTCAAAAAAAAGTGACTTTTTTACGGTCAGAATTAATCATTGTTTGCAACTTGAAAAAATATTATTTCTTTTCTTCTATAATTTTTTAATTCCTACTATTTTTCTACCCTTATGTAGCAATCATTTTGAAATTGATAAATAAATTTTTTAAATCAGTGACCAAAAATTCTCTCATATTCAGAATATTTATTGTATTTAATTTTTTTCTAATTTGTTGCTGCCGAACTAGATCCACTATTTTGAGTTTGGAAAAGGTAGTAGAATTTTGTGAATTTTTATTAGCAAAAAATCACTATTTTTTAATCGATTACTTACAAAATTACATAAAAAAATCGCGATATTCACAAAACAAAAATTCTAATCTTGTTACAAGTAAGAAGGATTATTACAATATTCAGGCTTCGTATTCGATAATTTATTTTAAAAAAGTAGCTTATAAAGACAGAAAAAAAGGTAAAAAAAAACTTGACGATTGTATTTTTTTTATAATTTCTTAATTACATTCAAAAGTATTAAATAATTTTTTAAAATGCTAATATATCGTCTACAGGAGTTAAATATTTCAGACGATTTCAATGTAATGCATTTTTTAAAATTTAACTAAATAAAAAAAAATTACAAAAGTTATTATTGAATATTTCTGTAATTTTAATTTTAATAAAAAACTTTAACAACTTTTTTTTTAAATAATTGAATTTTTACCAACAATTTAATTAAAAATTTTTATTTCAATAAACTTTTAAAAAAGTTTTTAAAGTCATTTAAAAAAATATTAGGAAAAATCTGTTACAAATAATTGAATTTCCGTAAAAGTTTTTTTTTATGAAATTAATTGAATGTTTGAGAAGAATTTTAGAAACATTTTTGTTTTGAATGATTCCGTTCTTTTGGGAAATTTTTCATTAAAATAATACTATTAAAAAGCATTGAATTTGAAAAAATTTGTGAAAATAATTGAATCGTTTTAAAGAATTTTATTAAACTTTTTTCAATTTTTTAGAAATTTGTAGCAAATCGTAAAAAAATGTAGTCTTTGTTAACTTGATTACAAGTTTCAAAATTAAATCTACCAGTCAAATTTTTTTAATATTTACAATTTTGAAAATTATAGAGTTTATAAAAAAAGACGACCTAGGTACTCATGTCAGTTCAACATAAACTCCATTGGATAAAAGTTGACCTAGTTCGATAGCAACAAATCCCATGTCATTTATAAATTTCTTTTTCTTCGATAATGTCAGAAAATCCAATGTATTTCGCTCAAAGAAACGTTTTGTATTTTTTTTTCTTTCTTTTTCCTTCAAAACCAACAGTTTCATCAAATTTTCAGTTTCAATAGTCATTCGAAACATATTTTCTCTTCGAATGAAAGTTTCATTTTTTATTTTCAATTTGGAAGATTAAAGGAGAAAAGAAACGAATCTCTTTTAAAATCGTTTGAAAAATGCATTTCTGATTGAAACTTTTTTTTTTTTTTAATGATAAAGGAAGAAAAATTAAATATTTTATTTTCGCTGCAATTAATCAGAAGTCTGATGGTGCAAATTATTGTAGAACGAAAAGAGAGAGAGAGAGAGAGTACCTTGACGTAAATTCAAACAGCTGTTTAAGAAAACTTGGCACACTTCCTCACCAGATCTTTATCTTGTTACGTCATCAATTCAATATTAATCATTTGATTAGAAAATCGTTAAATTTAATTAGAAATATTAAAAATATATTTTGACTTTTTAATATAAATTTCTTTCCTTTTATTTACCGATTTCTTTTAAAAAAGCAATAGTGACCATAATGAACTTTGATATTTAATTAAATTTTTGCAACTAAAAAAATGTCTACAATTTTTCCGCGTGAGTCGCAAATTGAATAGTAAAAGAAGACTTAATAAGATTTCGATTTTTTAACACGCCACAATTCACTACTTACTATCTAGAACAATTAATCTTTAAGGAAAGATTTTTTTTTTGCTAAACTTAACGGAAAAAAGCAATTTTTATACATATTGAAAAATAGACGCTCCTACAATAATCGAGGGAATAATTCTTTTTATATTTGTCCTCACGTTCAATATTTTATTGAAATTCCTTTCATTCATAAGAATTTAAATCGTCCTGAAAATTCATAAATGCTAATGCAAAGGAGCAAAAAAATAAATAAATAATCCCCTCTAACGGATTTTCAATTAATTTTTACCTATCTAAATCCTCTATTTAATAATTTTTCAATTCAGAACTAAAAGTAAATGTTAATAATAAATTAATTCTTACCCTCTTCGGCTGGCAATTCTGAAACAAAAAATAAAAATAGCGTTATTAATATTCTATTGAAAATAATAACATTCTTTTCGCAATAATTATTCACAGTGTTGTAATTGATAAATAGAAAATTTCATCAATCGAAATAAACTAAGAATACGCTTTTCTAAAAATAAAAACATTTTTTTTTTTCAGAAAATAAAAATACTTCTTCTCATTGTAAAAGTTTTTGTTAAAATATTTCTCTGCGCTTTTTCTTATTTTAAAATGATCTTTAAAAGCGGAAAATAATTTTTTTTTTTCAATTTGTAATAAATTCAGTCTATGTTCGTGTATCGATCGCAATTGTATACACTCTAATACCTTGAATTATTCCAATAAAGTATACATTAATCATGTTTCTAAAGGTGATGAAAATTTAGAGAAAAGAAGAAAATTTTTGTATTTTTTTTTCTTCAAAATTCGAAAAATATTAAATAAAAATATTTCTTGAGTGGCAAATTTTATAAGTTTAGACATTTTTCCAAAATAAAAGAATAATATACATTTTTTTTAAAAATTAATATTTCAGTAAAGGGAGACTAGAGGGGAATTTAAAAAAAAATTCTATAATAGAGAAAATGGACCCAAGAGAATTCGTTAATAAATTTTAATAGTGAATAATTTTCATTGTCACAGGGAGCTGGAAAATATAAATACGTTGATGGGATGTATACAGAAGTAAAAGAGGTGTTAATCCAGTGGGAAAAGTTGTAAGTGGAAGGCCGAGTTTTCACTAGAAGCTACATGGCTTAAATTTATCACACGACAACGAGTTGTGCAAGGACAAATCCAAAGTTGATAACAACATTTTTTTTCCACCCCTGACAAAAAAATTAATCTAAAAAATATCCACTTTTCTACTCTATTCTACGAGACATTCTTTTATTTCCTTTCTATTTTCATATTACATTCCATTTTTTATTTTTGTAACTAACCTTTTTTCCATAAACATTTTTTTTTATTAATTAAAAAGAAGATTTTTTTAAAAATTTGCTAAAGATTTTTGGGAGCATCAAAATATAAACAGAAGAGGAAGCGATAAATATTCTCGATTCTCTCAAGCACAAAATTAATCCACATTTTTTCGATTTCACACTTAATCAAACGCCTACTTGTTACTAATTTAAAAATCGAAATAATTAATGATATTAATGTTTAAACTTTAATTCCCCTATAGAAGCCTTACGTGAGAATTTTTTTTGAAACAAAAAACAAAATATTAATAAAAATTTACTGAAGACCGAAAAATAAAAGCGAAAATAATGATTTGTAGAAATAGAAGAATATTATTCACATAATAGTAAATGTATTTTCCATTATACATCACAATTATGTGTACAAACGAATTCTTGTGCTTTTCTGTAATCAGTCCAAATATTTGGCTTAACCACGACTTGCAGTTTGATTTAAGATCAACTTTACAAGATCTCGTTAATGTACCACCAGTTTATATAATCTCAATGCGTCGTCTTTTTACATAAAAAAAAATAAATTTTCCGCCTCCAAACCACAGAATTTGTTTTCATTAGCAAAAAGAAAAAATTCTCACATTAAAATTTCAAAATGCAATATATTTAGTCGGAGAAATTTTTTTTTTTTTTTTACTTTGACATAATGACAGAAAAGGGAAAATCTATTTTTACTTGACGAATTTTAATTTTCATTTAAGAGAACTTGAAATATTGTTGAGAAAATAAAAATAACAAATCACTAATGACCATTATGTAACAAACTTCAAAGATCTTTTACCCCTGAGTCAGAGACGATATTTCGGCATTAAAATTCTATTTTCATTGATTTACATCGTTAACCATTTTTTTTTTTGTCAATTTTATAATAATAGAATAGAAAGTTAAAATTTAGCAACATCACAGACACGTGTGGCAAACAAAGAAAAAGAAAGAAAGAAGATTTACAAAATTAATGATCGTTTTTAATCATTTAAAAAATTTAAAAAAAAATTGGGTATAGTTTTTTTTCAAAATTGTTATCGAAAATATTATAATAACTTATTGGACTGTAATAGCAATATTGCAGTTAAAGATTGTAAAACACGTGTTTTCATTAATATTCAATTATCCTAAGGGACAGTACATGACGTGGTTACTTGTGTTTCAAGTCGTTGACCACGTCATGATGTGTATTCGTACTTCCGTGTGTGAGTAATTCAGAAAGCCATAAAACATAGTGCAAAAAAATTCGCCTTAATGAAAATAAACAAAAAAACAATTCTATTAGCATTATTTGTTTTTTTGTCTCAAATCATATTTGCCGTAGAAATTGATTTCAATTACAATTTTAGAACAAAATTTGTAATTATTATTTGTCGTTCTGTTTCTAAAAAAAAAATTTCCTTTTGTAATTTTTGATTTCCTTAAAAATAATAAAAAATTTTAAACAATTTGAATCAAATATTTTGAAACTAAAAACAAGTCACTGACACGCAATTCAGCATTTTATTGAAATAAATTTATATTCCTATAGAATTATTCAATGAATTGCAAAAGAGAAAACAGACAGAAAGTGTAAATCTGAAGAATAACGTTAATATTGCAATGTCGACAGTTTCTAAAAATATTATATATATATATATATATATATTGACTTCGAAAATAATATTTCTCCCAAAGTTCTTTTTGTACTATTTGAATTATGTGACACGACGTGATTTACAAACACGACAATATCTGCAATATTGATTAATTTGCAGGGCTTATTTTCATGCACTGCTGACTTGAAATAAATAAATATTCTTCCATTCCAAAAATGTATCTATTTTGATTTAAAAAATTCAACGTTTGAATGAAAAGGAAATTCATTCAAATTTATAAATGAGCAATAAAACCTGCGAGAACTAGTTAATTAAGAAATTAAAGTAAATTTCTCAATTTCTCATAAAACTTTCCAACAACTTTTTGTACACAAAACAAACTCCTCTCATCCTCGTCTTTTAAAACTTTTCAACTTTTTCTATTTGAATATAAAGCAAGTTAAATTAGTTTTGTCATTGAAAGAATGTTTTCTTCTTCTACAATTCTTGAGAATAAAAAAAAGTACTCATAAAATAGTTGATACGATTTCAACAGATCTACGCATATTATCAGGAAACTTTAAAAAAAAAACTACAAAAACATTCAAAGTGCAATTAAGTTAAATTTTTAACTTATTACAAGAACATAACATAGATTCATTAGAATTTGTATATTTTTTTAATGCAGGTCAAATTAAGATAAAAGTGTTCCTTTTTTTAAAAACTATTCAGTGCACTTGAAATAACGAGTTTCTTTCGAGTCCTCAACGAACAAAAGAATTTTTATAAATCTTTCCTTCTTTCATCAGTACTAAAATATTTCTTTCTTATATAATTCGACTTTTTAATCTTCCCTAATTCCTTATTGGAAAAATATTAATATTTCCATATAATTCACAAAACAGACAAAAGTTTCATGCTTTATTTTATTTTCCTGACTTTTTCCCAATTTTCATTAAAAAAAAAATAATAAATTAGTTTTTATACCTAATGTTTCGAACGTTCAAACGAACGACAATATTTTTTTACTCCTTCCAATTTGTATTTCTTTGTAAAAAAATTATTTTTTAGATAAAAACAAATTAATTAACTAAATATTGTTTAATCAAAATTATTTTTCTCTATTATTAATAATGTTTTTAACCACTTTTAATCACAGGTGGAAAATTTTTTTGTTCTTTTGAATGTTCGCAACTTTCGCCATACTACTGCTAATAAATTGAATTCACCTGCAACGTATTTTATTATTCATGAAAATAATTGAATTCTTATGAAGATTTTTACAAAAAATTTGTTAAATATTTGAATTCTGTTTAGAAATTTTATTACATTAGTAGATATTAAAAAATCATTGAATCGCGAGAAGTTTTTAAAAATAATTAAATGTTACAAAGAATTCTATTGAAATTTTTGACAATCATTTGAAAATTTTTTTTTAAATAATCGAATACCTGAAAAGCATTTTATTATTTATGAAAATTATCGAATTCTTAAGAACAATTTTATTAGACTTTTTTTTTAAATAATTGACTCCCCATAAGAAGAAATTAATTATACATTTAAAAATAATTAAACTCTTGTGATAAATATTGTTATTTTATTAAAACGAATTAAATTTCACACAAAGAATTTTCATAAAATGCCTCAAAATAATTGAATTTTCGAGAATAGATTAAATTATTTAAAATTAATAATTAAAATTAATAAATAATTACTTAAATTGTAGGAGAGAATTTTATTAAAATCTAAATAATAATTTTTAAAAAAATTGTATTTAAATTTGATTTTAAATAATTAATTTATTTCGAAAAACTTTATTCAAATATTTAAAAATAATTGAATTCCTATGAAAAGTTATATTATTTTTGTAAATTATTGAATTTGTCCAAAGAATTTTAATAAAATATTCTTTCAAATAACTCATTTTTCGAGTTATTCATGAAAAATTGTATTAAAAATAATTGAGATCCTGTGATGAATTTTATTATTTATGAAAATAATTGAACAGTTGCGAAGAAGATTATTAAAATTTGCAACAATAATTGAATTTAAGAAAAGAGAATTATATTTTCTTTAATAATTAAATTACTAAAAAGCATTTTATTGTTTTTTCAAATAATTGAATTCGAAAAAGTATTTTATTATTTACAAAAGTAATTGAATTCTTGAGAACGACTTTATTAGAATTTTTTTTTAAATAACTGAATTTCCATAAGAAGAAATCTATTAGACATTAAAAGATAATTAACTTCTTATGATGAGTATTGTTATTTATGAAAACAATTGAACTTTGCAAAGCATTTTATTAAAATTTTTGAAAAATAATTGAATTCATGAAAAGAAATTAATTTTTTTTAATAATTAAATTTCTAAAAAGCATTTTATTGTTTTTTTTCAAATAATTAAATTCGTAAAAAGTATTTTATTATTTACAAAAGTAATTGAATTCTTGAGAATGACTTTATTAGAATTTTTTTTTAAATAACTGAATTTCCATTATTAGACATTTAAAAATAATTAATTTCTCATGATGAGTATTGTTATTTATGAAAATAATTGAATTCTTGCGAACAATGTTATAAGAATTTAATTTATTTTCATTAACTTTTAATTACATTTGTTTAATAAATTTTTATTTTTTGAACTTATTTGAAAGTTTGACTCTAGATTCCGTTTGGCTCCCAATGTTTGGGTGTAATATTTTTATTTCTGACGATTTTCTTCAATGTGTTGATGACAAATTTAACTTTTTATTTTAAAAATTCCTCTAAGACCTCTAATTTTTAAAATTAGAAAAAAGTAAAAAATTTTTACAATTTATCCCAGAGAATTTTATGTAAAACTGAGGGAAAAGCATTTTCAAAGTCTACAAACAAAGGAAAATTATTTAATATGCAGATGAAACGGAAAAAAGAGTATTATTTAACGCATAACTAATTATTATTAACTGAGATGTCAAAGGAACATTATTGAAGTTTTTTTTTTTCTAATAAGATTATAAACGACTTCTCGAACTCAATAATCGTCTCACTGACGCGCACAATGAACTGTAATGAAGTGTCGACAACTAAACATGCTATTTACATACGAAAAATCTTCACAAGTTTGACGTCTTTTGAGGAAAATTAACGTCATTCATTCTATTTCTCTTAGATTTATAAAAAAAAGATATAAATATCTCGATAATGATGTAAAAATTGATATATATATATATATATATATATATGAGGCATTCCATTTCAAAACGACTCCCTTTATAAACAATTGCTATTGTAAGGCAATTTTCAAATAATTATTTCTCCTATGTATTGGATTCAAACTTTATTTACTATTAGTATTTTCAAAAGAAAAATTTCTCAACCTTACGATAGTATAAAATTCTTCTTAAAAAATAATATTATTTATGAAAAAAATTAAGTTTGAAAGATAACCTTTTAAATATCTCAAAACACGTTATATCCGATTTTCTTGAAAGTTATGTCAAAATAAAGCTTAAATATTCTAGTTTAATTTCCTGCCAACATTGTAATGGACAATTTAGGGGAATTTATAAAATTAATTTATTTCTATAAGAATTTCAAAAAGTTATAATGTATTTACTGAGCGGAATTTGTTTTTTTTAAGTTTTGCACAGTTTAACCTCTGATATCTTTGTACAATTTAATTAATTTCTTAAATTCCCCTAAATTGTCCATTACAATGTTGGCAGGAAATTAAACTAGAATATTTAAGCTTTATTTTGACATAACTTTCAAGAAAATCGGATATAACGTGTTTTGAGATATTTAAAAGGTTATCTTTCAAACTTAATTTTGTTCATAAAGAATATTATTTTTTAATAAGAAATTTATAATATTGTAAAGTTGAGAATTTTTTCTTTTGAAAACACTAATAGTAAATAAAAATTGAATCCAATACATAGAAGAAATAATTATTTAAAAATTGCCTTACAATGGCAATTGTTTATAAAGGGGGGTCGTTTTGAAATGGAATGCCTCATATATACAAACGATAATTGCAATTGTTTGGCAATTGTTTAACAATTGTTTAGTAATTGTTATTAATAATTTTGTGAACTATTTTTAGTTTTTGGATATTCTGTTATAAGCATATTTTGCCGGTAAAATAATTTTAGTATTATCATCATCATCGTCATCATCATCATCATCGAATATTAAAAATAATAATTTATGCTCGTGTGTTGAAAGGTAGGAAAAAAATTGTTCAATGATTATTTGAATTGCGTAATGTAAAAAATGTGTCTCAATCACAGTTTGCATTTTCATGGCCGTTGCACTTTTTTAGCTGAAAATCTCTCAATACGAGAATTTTGTTTGCAATGGCAGCGTGTTGTTGCAACGTATAATCTGCTCGTGCAGGAAAAGGCTTCAGGGTTTTTTTTCCCTCACTTAGACAACACAACACAACACAGATACTGGTTAAACATAATGAGAAGTGTGTCTATTAATAAGAGAGCTGCCATTAGTCAACCCTACGAGATACACGAGCAGATACCTTTTATTAGAACATTGCTCGTTGTTCCATCAAGTTAGGTGGGGGCTTTTTGACTGATAGCGCTCGATAATTATTAGTTCTCATCTTCTATCATCATATTTATATATATATATATATATATATATATATATATATATATATTACATACAACATATTCTAATTCTTATTTTTCATTTCTTCTTTCATATAAAAAGCTCATCCATAACTATTTTTGATAACGAAAATTAAGTCGCAAAAAAATAAGTGGAAAATTTTGCATTTTTTGATAACACTTGGAAAAAGTCATAATATCCTAAGTCTGAATATTATTTTCAAAAAAAAAACAAGTTTATACTTGTTTTTCTTAAAATGTTATTAATTATTTAAATAGTTAAAAATTTTTAATACTTAATTTAGGAATAAAAAAAATATTTTCACTCGATAAACTCTATATCGAGAAATAAATAGACAAACAGAAAGAAAGAGATATAATTCAAAGTAGTTAATAGGTTTCATGACTGCGAGTTACGATAAAAAGGGGGGCACGAAATGTGAGCGCCGCTTGATAAAGTGAGACACATAAACAGAAACAGAGCACGTGGAGTACACGCGAACTTCTTGAATTGCTTAATACAGTTGCTTTTCAAGCAATATTACATCTGCAAAACCCACAAGATAATACAGTTCAGAGCGCATATATGTACATACAATAGTGCTTTATTATCTCTTGATGGATCTGTAAAAAAAAGAATTTAATAACCATCCTCTATATTTACCAGTCTCTCTCTTTTTATCCGTTATTTTTGAAATATTCACTATTTTTTCAAGAAACATCAAAAGATAATTATTGTCGAAAAATATTGGAAATTGAAATCTTTTTTTTCAATAAAAAGAAGGTACATTTATTTTGTGTACAAAAATTTAAATTTCCCGCTAAAATAATTTAGGTATAACATAACCTAAAATTGAACAAAATATTTTGTTATATTGACAAAAAAATTGTGGTTGTAATTTTGATTCAAATACAACTCTTAATTATACTTAAATTCACAATTTTCCCCAAAAAATATTAAATTCGACATCAAACTGAGCAACAATTTGTATTCAATTTGAATTTGACATTCAATTTCATATATGAAATATATTGAGATTTGAAAAAAATTTAAACACAAAAGTTGCCTTTGAATAAAAATAACACCCCGATTTTTCGTCACAATAAAATATTTATGTTTAGATTCTAATACCAAAAATTTGACTCAAATCTTTCCATTTTAAAATAAAAAAATAAATAAATTCCAAATACAAAAATATATTTACAAAAAATTTTTCCCTAATTCCCAAAATTCCCGCCAGGGGTTCAATTTGTCGTTTTTTTGTGTCGATAACGATCATTTTAAAATAAGCAAACTCTATTTAAAGTACTTCGATAAACGAAACATTTGTTTGTTATGATAAGAATTCTAAAATGTTAACTATATCAATATTTAAAAAAAAACATTAAATGAAGCAAAAATATTATTTACTTCTCTAAAAATGACTAATTAAAACAATCAAATATTTAACATACTGTATTAAGAAAAAATTAATCGTAATTTAAAAAAAAAACATTTGGAATGATTGAAGAACAAATAATTAAAAAATTCACTTACCGTTGAGACCATATTTTTCTTGATTTCTTTTCACCTGATCTGGTGCTAATCCTTTCTCAGAATCGACACCAAAAAAATTCACCACCTCGTCCACATTTTTACAGTGGCCGTCCTCCATTATTGCTCTTCTTTAACTTTGTGACCAGTCTTGTTAATGTTTATGTACGTTCATTCACCCAAATAATTTCTGAAACAAAAAATAATTCCATTAGGTATAGTAAACAATCATCTTTTTTCAAATATGCATGAATAATTTTATTTAAAAAAAAAAACAACGAGGGAATTTTTGTAAAACTGTCTTAAAAAAATTTTCTGCTTTTCTTTCGTTAAAAATCAAAAAATTATTAAACAGACGAGACAATGAACTTGGCATTTCGGTAGGTTAGGGAATCATGACAAAGTAAATGTATCTCACATTAAAGATAAAAGTTGTTATAAAGCCACGCCACGAAGGATGAATCTATTTTCGAACCTAACCTCACTTCCCCCTTTTTGTTAATCTTTCGTGTACTCTATCTCTTACTATATATAACGAAACTAAAGTAAACAAAACATAAAAATTCATCTACAGTAATTTCACAAATTAACACCTCAAAATCGAAAAGAGTTAGAAATTTCATAAAGAGAAAATTTAAAAACCTAGTCAGCTGTTATTCTCATATTACAAAAAAAAAACAGAGTCAAAGAAATTTACATCAATTTGAGAATTTTCGACATTTCTACAACTTTCCGATTCAATATTTTTTCAACATCTAATTATCCAAAAGGAATCTTTTCATTTTGGAGCAAAACACGTGTTAAAGTAGGAAAAAAATTTACACAAACCTATTTTTTTTTTGTTTCTTATATGCTTAGAATATCGCGCGTCCAAAGATAATATAAAAGTTTGAAGGAATATCGGCGAGACGAATAAATATCGATTACTTTAAATTGTGATAAAATTCAAATTTTTAAATTCAAAAGACAAGAAAACTGTAAAATTAGTCTCTGTTTGCTAAGATTATGCTGCACTACAAAGCACGACAACGATAAGTCTCACACACATTCACCACAATTAAATTCAAACTAGACACGTTTACAAAAATCATCACAAGACGCCGGTTTCACTAAAATCTAAGGTATACGTCATTTTTTCAAGCGTCGCAAACACTTAGACCGCATTATCACACAAACCAGCTTGCCTTTACTTTCAGAAAAACTGACACGACACCGCACTATGAACAGCAAATCATTCCATCCCCCTCTGGAAAAATTCTCTGCGCACGTGCGCCTCCTCGCGGAACATACGACTTGTTACGATGGCAACGCCATTTGGGTAAGTTTTTTTTTATTTCACATTTTTATTAATAATTTACAGAATATCGATAATGAAAAATTAGCAGCTAAATAAAATGAATCATTGAAATTTATTCTCTTAGAATTTCATTCACATTATTCATGTAATTTCATGATATAAAACGAGATATGAAGTTGAAAATAAAATTTCATTCGTTTAGGCGGAAAATTTTTGAATTGACGCATGCGATATTGAAAAACAGGAGCATGTGGAGCAATCTGATTGGTGTAGAGAGGGAAGTGTATTCTGTTATTTTAGGGCTATTTCCTTGGCGCGTACTTTGACACACTTGAAAGCGTGAAGAACGTCAATTGGAATTACGTAACGATTAAAGACTTTGCGAGAGTTTCAGTTTTACGAAAACAAAATATGTTGAACAAATAAAGAAATAAATAAAAAATTCTCATCACAGGAAAAAATCAATTCATTTTTTATTTCTATTTCAGGTGCAGCAGGCGGATCATCGATGAAAGTGGAGTGTTAGAAATATTTTTTTTAACGGTAGCTTTAGAAAACCGAATCGTATCTGTCTTTCATTAATTTGAAAGCAGACCAAAACATTCTTTTTTCAGTGTACTTTCCAAAGTTTTAAGGTATATAGTTTTAGAACACCAAATTGTAACAATCTTTCAAGCAAATATGTAAATTCAAATGTTTAATAATTTTTTACTGTTTCAGAAGCAGCAAGAGGATCATCGATAAAAGTGAAGTGTTAGAAAACCAAATCGTAGTTGTATGCCAATAATTTGGATGTAGCATCGAAATATTATTTTCAGATTACTTTTCAAAGGTAAGTAAACAAAAATGCATTTGTTTAACATAATTTTTACTGTTTCAGGAGCAGCAAGAGGATCATCGATAAAGTTGGGGTTTTAGAAAACCAAATCGTAATTGTAAATGAGTTAATACTGCAGAGTAATAGATTTAAGGTAGTTTTAGAAAACTAAATCGTATCTGTCTTTCATTAGCTTGAAAGCAGTCCAAAACATTTGTTTTTCAGTGAACTTTCGATAGATAGGTTTAAAGTAGGTAGGTCGTAGGTAAGTAAACAAAAATGGATTTATTCAACATAATTTTTACTGTTTCAGGAGCAGCAAGAGGATCATCGATAAAGTTGGGGTTTTAGAAAACCAAATCGTAATTGTAAATGAGTTAATACTACAGAGTAATAGGTTTAAGGTAGTTTTAGAAAACCAAATCGTATCTGTCTTTCATTAGTTTGAAAGCAGTCTAAAACATTTTTTTTTCAGTGAACTTTCGAAAGATAGGTTTAAGGTAGGTAGGTCGTAGGTAAGTAAACAAAAATGCATTTGTTTAACATAATTTTTACTGTTTCAGGAGCAGCAAGAGGATCATCGATAAAATTGGGGTTTTAGAAAACCAAATCGTAATTGTAAATGAGTCAATACTATAGAGTAATAGGTTTAAGGTAGTTTTAGAAAACCAAATCGTATCTGTCTTTCATTAGCTTGAAAGCAGTCCAAAACATTTTTTTCAGTGATCTTTCGAAAGGTAGTTTTAAGGTAGTTTCAGAAAACCAAATCGTATCTGTCTTTCAATGATTTTGAAACCACAGAAAACATCCCTTTTAGTCTACTTTTCGAATGTATATGTTAAAGGTAGTTTTAGAAAACCAAATCGTAGCTGCTTTTTCAATAATTTATAAACAGTACAAAAATTTATATATTAGTTTAAATTTTAAGGAATAATTTAGTTTCTATTGCATAACTTTATGTGCATGTTTCGCAGACGGAGCAAACCGACTTGCTTCCAACTGTGAATGTTTGTCAAAACACAGGGGTTCGAAGTTTCTCCCCTCCTTTGTACATAAAATTTTTCTCTAATCGCGAACATGTTAGTACATTTAGCAATAATTAATTTTCGTCAAACAAGTCACGATAAATCACTTTTTTTGTTTGGTTAATTTTTTTTTTTCAAACAATGAATTAATTTAGATTAATACAGGTGCAGTGAATCAAGAAACGAAATACCTCCAAAGTTCGTGTACGGCAAACGGAGGCGCTGAGTTCGCGATGCGCGGCAAATATAAAATCGGATGTATCATGGGCTGTAGAGAATTTGCCAGAGAAAAAAAATTTTTTTAGTGAGCGAAGAAGAGAAAAAATTGAAAAGAAGAGTAAAGACAGCAGGTATCGTTCACGATGTCAGTACACAAACTGGTGAATTTGGAACCGGTCCGGATTTACTACCCACGAGGATAACTTTTCTCTAAACTCCCGGGATGTGGCTAACGCAGCCAAATCGCGCGTGCCCGAGCGAACGCTTTTAGCACATCCCGAGACGACTTCCTAATTATTTTGGCAGAACTATAGTCGTGCTCGCAACACTGCCAACTAGATTTCAGGGACTCGATCACAATCGCCACAAATTGCTAAGAAAAAAAACTTCCTCAAAAGACTTAATTTATATATATATATATATATATATATATATGGAAAATCAAGTAAAAGAAAAAAATTTTTTTAATTGATTTACCAAGAATTCCAATTCTTGAAGTAACTGTTTTGTTAAGCTATATTTTAAGTAAATTTTCTTTCGCAACGAATGATTAAAATTTTAATATTATTCGAATAAAGCTGATACCATATTTTAAACGAAACTTCGAATTGCATTATGTCTTTCTGCATTCCTGGCACTGATTTAAAAAAAAACTTGTGTGAACCAAGTGCTTCCTACACTTCAAGAGTCGCTTTGCCAAGTTACGTCATTGCCAAACGCACACAATCATTATTGCATTGCATCCGCGTCATTTTATGTCGAAGCAATTCGTCAACGTCATCAGAAAAGCGTGAAAAAAAATATACACCCTGTGAAGAATTATTTATTTCACTTTTCTAAAAGGAAGCGCAGAGAAGAAAATATTTTATCTCTTTGGCATTTTAAATTTATTTCTCATACAAAAATTTTTCATTATCACGACATCTTCATCATTAGCATCAAGAGCATCATCAATATTATACGTTGAGAAATAAAAAAAAAGATTTATTTCCAAAGAAAATTTTTTTTTTAAATTTAATAAAATAAATAAAATACTATACAAGAAAAAATACTATTGCAAGAAAAGTGCAAATAATTTCTTAAACATTGCAAAAAAAAAAAGAAAATGAAAGCAAAATAAAACCTTTGAAGAAACCATAATGTCTCTCGCAAGATTCCCAAAGAGAAAAAGGAGGAAAATAATTTTATCCTTCTCTTTCTATAAAAATGAGTCAGTTGCAAGTTCATTAAACTTTCTCGAAGTAAACGCGCAATTCTAAGAAGTAAAATGTGTGATTGTACCGCACAAAGAAGTTCGACGAAAAAATATTAATCGTAAACTTGAGAAAGTGTTTCGTGATGCAAAAAAAAGCGAGTAAGATAAATGATTTTAACGAAAAGTAACAGTCACAAAATACTTCAGTGTGTCATAAGTTTTCTCTTTAATCATGCACCCTCAATGCAACCCAAAATTTATAGTGCTTTTAAAAGAATACTTCTTCAATATTTCCTCATATTTTCTTCTTTACTAACCTAGAAAAGGTATTTTTTTTATTACATTTATCCTATAAATATTTTTAACTTTTAAGTTTGATTTTTGTATTTCTGATATTTTGATTATCGATAAATTCTAAATATTAAGTATAGACTGTAATAGAAAAACCAAAAAAAAACATTAATTATTTTTACTTTTTCGTTATAGTTTTCAATTATTTAGATTCTAAATTTATTGTAATTATTTTAGTCTGTTGTAAAAAGAAAATCAGAAAAAGAAACAGAAGTTTAAAGATTAGAAGGTAAATGTTTGGAAAAAAACTTCACAATTCACTAAAGTTTATGAACTTCAAGAAAAAGAAAAAATTGAAAATTGTTGCGACATTCGAGTTTGAGTTAAAGTAGAAAACAAAAAAATATCGAAAAAAATTGTTAGCAATTTAATTAATTAATTAAATAACAATATCATTTGAAATTTGAATTATAACTTTCTTTTGTGATTTTTACCCTTTTCACTTGTATTGTTAATTTTGAGGGCATAAAATGAATTACTAAAAAGCATTAGGCTAAGAGAAGCGACCCCCCACCATCGCTTATGCATATAGTGGGAGACGCTTCTCTTATTACTTTTACCATTTCATTATTTACATTATTTAAACTAATGGGCTGCAAATATTGTTTATTTAATTTTCAAATTCTGACTAATTTTTTAATTCTTAGAAAATTGTGGAATGTTATTTTAACACATTTAAAGGGAATTAAAATTCATCCAAAAATTAAGATAGAAGTATTATTTTTTCAAAATATTTTTCAAATGATTTTGGTTTTGGATTAAAAAAAAATTTTTTTAAGTGAAAAATCAATTCGAAGATTAAGAAAATAGTGAATGAATAATAATGTAAAGAGATTAATTTAATTTTTGTCTGTATTAATTTATTATGCAACGTTTTTTCATGTCTCTTATAGTTTATTGTGATTTTTAAATTGCAAATTACTTATTTTTATATTTATTAATATGGCATTTATAACATAAAAGCAAAAGCTATTTTTAATTATAAGAATACTATAAAGATTTCATTGATCTTGTTGTGTCGTATCTGGAATCAATCTTCTTATAACCCTTTAAGAAAATTTTCTATTTCTGTTCGATTATATATATATATATATATATATATGTAATTTTGAAAATACTTTAGATTTTATATTCAAAATGAAAATATTAATAATTCTTGAATCAAAAAATAACATTGTTTATAATATTATTGAAATAAAATATATTAAAAATTGAAAAAAATTATTAAATAATTAATATATTATACGTTAATAAAAACAATATTGTTGAAAAATTTTATTAAAAGTATAAATTATTTTTAAAGATGTACAATTTAAATAGGATTGAAATTTAACATAAGTTTTTAAAAGAATATTTTTTTTATAATTCTTAGAAATGGATTTTTGTAAAATAATTTATAATTAAAAATAAAAACCTATTTTTTCAATTTTAAAAAATGCTATTTTATTTTCTTAGTTCATTCTTTTGGTCTTTTAGAAGAATAAAATCATCAATATTTTAAACCGAGCGGTGATAAAAGCATTTGCTTAAAAATATTATATTTTCACTTTGAAATAAAGTTTATCAAAGACAATCTCCACCTTTTATATTGAAATTTTAATTATAAAAATTATTTGCAAAGCTTTTGCAATAATTTATGGAAGTAACCTGAGAGAATATATTTGCTTTTTAACGAATTAAGGATAATTTATGAAAAAAAATAATCTTTTTTTTTGCAAAATAAAAAGAAATATTTTGAAAAATTTTTTAATATTCAAACAAGTTAATGTTAATTTTTCTTTGCGTTATACAAATATTATTTTTTGCAATTATGTATTTTAAATTAATGTAAAATAACTTGATCAATCAATAAGCATTTAATTTCTGTTCTTTTAAAATAAAACATAAATTATCTTGAAATTTAGAGTTGTTTAAAAAAAATATATATAGAAAGACTAAAAATATGAAGAAATTTGAAGAAGTTATTCCATTTTATTATTATGGTGATAGTATTTTAAAAGATTTGATTATAAAATTTAGCTTTAAAATAAATATGTATAAATATTTATTAGAAATATAAAAATAAAACCCTTATCCTCTGTCCCTTCAGAAATTGCAGTAAATCCCCTTTATTTATGCACATAATCCTGGTTTGCAATAATCCGCGCGCATGCGCGCATTCACACACTGAAGGGCGCTAAAAAATTAAATCTTTCAATAAACCTTATGAATTCACATAAATGTTCTTGTATTTATAAATCCTGATCTGTCATTTCTTTTTCATTATTCACAATCACTGTTTTCATTTTCTTTGAAATTAATTCACTCTGTTTCACTGAGTTTGGTTAAAAAAAAAGAAGATCACAAATTCACTCGAAGACTTACCCAAATAATTATTATATTGTTAAATCCCAAACCAGTAACTGAAGAGAGTTCTTTCACACTATATAATAACCGGAGATAAACGTCAAATAAAAACACAAAAACAAAATCAAAAACTCGAATCGGAACAATATAGAAATATATATATATGTATATTTATATAATTAGGAAACTATTTTTATTTTTATACTTTTTAATTAATCACACTTGTACGAGGCCCCTGAATCGTGATCGTTACTACTCTTGGAACATTTTTTTTTTTTTGCGTGCGTCGTGTGCGTGAGTAAACAATAAAAAAATAATAATAATCGTACAAACGTCGCAACGCCTGCGTTGCTCAACGAAACGGGGCGACGGTTGACGTTGAAATTCGTTTAAATAGTCGTCGACATCGCACCCTGGCGGCAAGACATTAAACGAGGGAAAGTCTCTGGATCGGAGCCAGTGATCCCCGGCTGTTTTATAGGCTTGTTCTGTTTTCAACAAGTATAACCTTCATATATATATATATATATATATATATATATATATATATTAAACAATTAAAAATTTTCGCCATTCAAAATTAATAAAAAAATATTCTATTTATTTGAATATTTTTAAATCACACCATAGTCTTTAATTATATTCTCTAACGTAAAATATTTAAATAAATGTTAAAAATACCAATTTCTATACATTGGTATCATAAATATTTATTTCATTTATTTAAAAAGTAAAAAAAAAATATAAATATCGAGATCAAAAATCAAACCTTTCATATATTGCTTCGGCCATGTTGAATTTTAAGAATAAAAAAAATAACAATTTTTATCTTCTTTTTTTTCATTCAACGAAGGGAAAAATTGGGAAAAAATTCTTAACTTTCCAAATTCACATCATAGTGAAATATTATAGGATATTTTTCATTTTTAAATTTATTACACGCGCTCACATGTATATATATTAATCCGATGATGTGAACTCTTTAGCAGCATGTTTATCGTTTAAATCGTAAAAACCTTTATGAGCTCGTAAAATTTTTAACCTTTTACTTTGAATATTATTTTCATTTCTTTACTTTTGAAAATTCGTGCACTTGAAAATGAAACAATTTTTTTTTAAGTTCAACCTATAATAAAAAACAATAATTGTTAAAAATAAAATTAAGTATTGTTAATAAAATAAAATTCGTGCACTTAAAAATGAAACAATTTTTCTTACGTTCAACCTATAATAAAAACAATAATTGTTAAAGATAAAATTAACTATTGTTAATAAAATAAAATTCGTGAACTTGAAAGTGAAACCATTTTTTCATTTCAACCTATAATAAAAAAAATAATTGTTAAAAATAAAATTAAGTATTGTTAATAAAATAAAATATTAATTAATTAATATTTAATTCTGATTATTTTTTTACAATAATTTTATAATTACAATAGTAATAAAAATAATATCAATAATAATTGTTAGTTAATATAATTTTTAATTTATTTGCCTTAAATTATTATTATTATTATTATTATTATTATTATTATTATTATAAAATAATAATAAAAATAACTTAATTTTTGTCAATTAATTAATTTGTAACCAATTATCCAATTATCCTTCTTGCTTTTATTTGACTAAAAATTGCATCAGAGGTAAAATTATTTACAGTAATTATAAAATTGATTGAAATAACGTTACGATATATATGTACGAATCGCTTATTTTATATCGGTATGCCTCATAATGAACCGCAGAAATAGACATCGTTATTTCACCACTTATTTCGACTTTGTAGTTCAACGTGTGGATGTTGTATTTTTAGTTGAACTCATCGGATGTTATGTAAAACTCTCCCTTTAATATTGATTTACTGAATATTATTTGCTTTTAAACAAAAAGAAAAAAAAACGCATTTTATTTGAAAGAAAGAGAAATAAATTGTTGTAAATATTTTTTCTTCTCTTCTTTTCTTTTAACTCAGTGCGACTATGTAGAAATATTTGATATTACAGAAAACCTTTTGAAAAAATAATTTTCAAAAATCATTATTTTCAATTAGTTTACAGGTATTTACAATATCAATTTCTTTTGTTCATCAATATTTCATTTGTAAATATAAATATTTATAAAGAAAAATATTATTTATAAAAAATTATTAAAAACTATAATCATTAATAAATACTCGACTAAATAGTTAAAGACATTAGTCAATTAATTATTAATAAACATATTTACAAATAATAATAAATTATAATAAATATTAATATTTATTATTGTGAAAAAAAATCAATAATTTATTAGTAAATTATTTATCCTTTTAATCGGAGTAAGAAAAATTTTGTTTGAAATTGAACAGTTATTAATATAGTTTCTTTTTTTAAAATTAAATTAAGAGAATATTGCTTCTCCGACTAAATGAGTATTTTACACTTTATACTTTAAATTTTAAAAATAAACTGTCTTAACGAACTTCTAAAGATATTTTTAATTTGCTTATGAAATTTTTTGAAAACTTCTTCAAGGAAGTATTTTATATATATATATATATATATAATTTATTTTAACAGTGTCAAGTTTTCAATCAATGTCAAATTTATCATGTGTTTAGTAATTAAAAAAAGGGAAACAAACATCAATTTTAATGATGAAGAAGAATTTTTTTTATTTACCACTCTTTCCGTAAGTTACATTAAATAATTTTTAAATAATAATAGAATTTTTGTGGGATTTTTGTTTAACATTAAAAACATGAATATTAATTAAAAGTTATCTAATTTTGACACAATTTTTTGAAATTTGAATGTAATATATAAATATTTTTTATTTTTGTATAATCGCTCAAATTTTCGAAATTAAAAATTTTTAAAAATAAACCTTTTTTCAAAATAATTTAAAAGTTTGGAAATATTAAGGGGAGGGACCGGTGAAATTTCAACTCTTCTATATTTTTGTTATATTTATGCGGGTGGTTAGTGTTTTTTCTAACAAATTTTCGTATTTTAAATTATAATATGCTTTTGGAAAATTAAAAAAATATTTTATGAATTACATTTTTTTAAAAATAATTTTAATTTGCTAGCTTCTTAAAAAAATAAATTTTGAATATATTTCAAAATTCTAGAAAATTAATTGAATTTTGGAAGACTTGCAGTTCATATTTTTAAGTATTTTGAAATTTTAAGCAAATAAAGAATAATAGTTAGTTAAATATATTTATTTTACAAAAGTTATTGAAATTTGAAACAAAAAAAATTTGTAAATTTTTAAAAAATTAGGTTTTTGAAAAATACTAATTAAAATTTTTTAATGAAAAAAGTACTTGAATTCTCAATAATAATTTTTAACGAATTGAAAGAAGTGGCAATTTTGTAAAATTTTATTTTTTTCCTCTTTAAAAATTGTCTTTAAATATAATTAAATTTTTGAAATTACATCATTTCATGAATTTACAAAAATTATTCTATTTAAATAATTCAATTATCGTAATTGAATTCTCATAAGAATTGATTTAACAAACATGTCAGTTAAAATTTAAAAAATTTAAATTTCATGAAAATTTTAGGGATTCAAAAGTTTAAAAATATTAGAATTTTTACTTTAAGGAATTATTAATAACATTATTCTTCTTTAAAAATTATTAAAGTTTTTCAATAATTCTATTTTAAACATCTAAAGAAATAATTGCATTTTGGATGAATTACAGTTGCACATTTTAGAAATAATTATATTTCATGCGGGGTTTTGCATATTGAAATTATTAAAAATTTTAATTCCTTGGGAAAAATAATAACTTTAAAAATTTTTATATGATATTATCACTCGGTTGTTTTAAATATTAAACATTGAATTCAACGATCAATTCCGAGTCAGGAATAATGTTTAATATTTAAAAATTTTTATTTAACGAAAAGTATTCAAGTTTGAAAATTTTAATTTAGAAATGTCGAAAAATTGTTTCCTGAAAAAATGAAACTATATTTTTTTTAAAAATACTTCTATTTCTGAAAATATTTTTAAAAAATTGAAACAATTGAAAATTTTTGCCAACTTCTATTGAAATAAATTTTGAATTTCATTTCAAGTTGCTGTTAGAAATATTTTGGCATTTACTATGCGAGTTGTTGAAATAATTAAATTTAATGAAAAACCATAGGAAAAATTAAGAATTTTCCTTAAATTTGGAAAAGCAAATTTTGAAAGTCAGAATGGAAAAGAAAATTAGTAGTTTTGCTAGTTTCTAATAATTTTCATTGTCAATTTTTTTATACACTTACTTCATAATTCTGAACAATCAATCGTATATGAATTTTCGAAAATTTTAAATTTTTTCCAATTATCAAAATTTTTTGAAAAAAAGAATAAAAATAAAATTACAAAAAAGTGTCGAAAAAATTGTTTTTACATTATATTTTAAAATTTGAATTTTTTTCGAAAACCCCAATCGCTCGAATGATTAATTTGTTAGCACCGACATTCATGTTGTATGCAACGTATTTCTAAAGGTATTTGATTTGTAATTCAACTGGCGCGATGAGTGAAGAAAGATTTTCGGGTTATCGTACCCATATATAAAACAAATTGTCTATTGACAAGTGTAATAGAAATAATTTGCAAATCTATAAACTGACAACGGTTGAGATTCATAATTTTGTTTCTTGAAAAAAAAACAGTATACTTTTGCTCGCTTTTGCTTAATTTATAAAATTTTTGCAGTTAGCAATTTTTTTTTGCGCGTATGTAAAGAAAAAAAAACGATAACAATGTTTATAGGTTGTGTCGCATGTCCTTCAAACTCACTGCCTTAGCTTATTAATGATTTGTAGTGATTTAAGTTCCGCAACGGGACACTTGCCAAACATTGCGATCTCAAGTATATAAATTTGCAATGTCCGAAGCAAAAAGATATCAGTTTTTTTTTTAATGTCTTCCGGGTCTTTTGTGTAAAAGTTGTTTGATAAATTCGAAATAAAAATTGGAATTTTCTGCTTGAATTTTTTTTTGCATTGGAGTAAAATTAAAATTGTATAATTGGAGGGAAGTAGAATAAAAGTGGCGCCAGCTAGGTAACGCTAGATTATACTGACATCTTGTACTGACTTCTTATGCCAATTTTATCATAGATTTTACTATATACCGATTCGCAGATGTCGGACTATATTTGGGTGGTTGGGACACGGTTACTTCACTGGTCCACTTGGCCGTTGATTGGATCCACGTATTTTTAGTGAGGTCACTACATCATTTTGCTTAAGACCAAGCGAACGATTTTCCATTGCTCCCTCTCGTGAATTACCACAGTTCTTGTAGATAATCAAGATATACAAATTACCTGGCCGTCCTATTTATATTCAGCTCAATGTTACTCATCCAGGATCTCGTTTAGCGTCTCGGAATCATTCCAATCCGGTAATTCTCAGTGAGTCTAGTCGGCACACCACGTGTCGAGGACATTTTTTCACTTCTCAATTTAAGAAATTGGACACAAAAAAAATGAATAATAGGAACAAAAAAAGAGGGAAGAAAATAATACGAATAGTATTTTTTTTTTTAAGTGTGAGAGAAGAAGAGTGTGCGCGCCAACTAGGAGCTTATTGTCAAATTAAAGCATGGGCGGGAATATTTGAAAATATTTAATTTAATTAAATTTCTCTTTTCGTTAAAATTGATCTATATGCTCGCGCATGCATTGTTTCGTGAATCTTAATAATAAAATTATTTGAAGCATTCAACGGCGCGACGAGAAAACTTTGGCAGATACCAAAGCGTACGACGCTCGGTCGTTGTGGAAACGCAGAAAATTCTCATCTATCATGTCGAAACGTGTAACTCGAAAATAGTCACAAGGATAGTACGAGGTCATATTTAGTTTGATATTTTACAAGTGTAGAATAGAAATTCAATTTTTAATTTTCGCAATAAATTTTCTTATATACACTTTACCCTGCATTGAGAATATTGATAAGTTTACCAAAATTCTTTTCCACAAATATTTCATTTTATTTTACCCTGATTTCCAGACAAAATTTTCACTTTTTCCCTGACCCTAAAGCATATTCTGATTCACTCTAAAAATTATTAGATAATCAACAAAAAAATGTTCTTATTTACAAATTTCATTAATTGTAAAATTATTCAAAACCATCAATAACTTCTTTTTTAAATAAATATTTAATCATTATTTTTCTGTAGGAATTAAAATTCTTCAAAACATTCAAATTCAAACCTTTTTAAATTAAACAACTTGTAATAATTTAAAATACCATAGCATTTTTCAGAATAGGTTAATTATTTACAAAAATCCTAAAATAATCCTTCGCAAGAATTCAATTATTTTTACAAGCAGTAAAATTTCTCAAAAAAATTAAATTATTTTTAAAAAAATGTAATAAAATTCGTGGCAATAATTCAATTACTTTCATAAATAATAATAAATTGATTATCCGTTAATTCATTTTTAAATCAATTTTTATTAGAAAATTCTAGAAAAATTCAATTATTTAAATTAAAAAATAAATAATTTATTGAATAATAGACTGTTCTTTGTTAAAATTTAATTCTCATAAAGAATTTTATCAATAAATTTTTAAATATCTGAATTTAATTTGACAAATTTTAATAACATTTTTAAGAATAATTACATTTTTCGAGGATTTTGATTAAAATATATATATTGTATAAAAAATCAATAAAATTCTGCGAAGAGTTTTATTAGTTTTGAAAATAATTAAAATTTTCTTAAAATTTCCATAAAATAATTGAATTTTCAGGAAGAATTTTATTATTTATAAAGTTACCTGGAATTTTAACAAGAATTATTTTTTTTTAATTTTCGAAAAAAATTGGATTTCTGCGATGAATTTTATTACATTTTAAAAATAATTTAATTCTTCCAACGAATTTTATTCAATTTTATAGAAATAACTGTATTTATGTGGAGAATTTTATTATTTACATAAATAATTGAATTCTTACAAAGAATTTTATTCCAGTTTATAAAAATAATTAAATTTCGGTGAAGAATTTTTTAAATAATTTATATTTTTCGAAAAATTTTATGAAATTTTGTATTTTAAATAATTGAATTCCTGTGAAAATTTTATTACTTATGGAAATAAAGGAATTATTTTGAATTAATTCATAAAAATTGAATACTTACAAAATTTTGCCAAGAATTTTATTACAATTTTTAAATATAATTGAATTTAGATGAAGAATTTTTTTATTTATAAATATAATAGAAATTTTGGAAATATTTTTTTTAATTTTTGAGAATAATTAAATTTTTGCGAAGAATTTTTATTAATTTTGAAAATAATTTAATTCTTCCAATGAATTTTATTCAAGTTTATAAAAGTAATTGAATTTCGGTGAAGAATTTTATTATTTTTAAAAATATTTTTATATAATTAATTTTTTTTGAAAAATTTTATTAAATTTTGTATTTTAAATAATTGAATTCCTGTGAGAAATTTTATTACTACTTATGAATATAATTGAATTATTTTGATGAAATTTATTAAAAATTGAATAATTGAATTCTTGTGGAATTTTGTCAAGAATTTTATTAAAACTTTTTAAAATAATTGAATTTTAATGAAGTATTTTATTATTTATAAAAATAATTGTAATTTTGACGAGAATTGTTTTTAAATTTTTGAACATAATTGAAATTCTGCGAAGAATTTTTGTAACTTTTGAAATAATTGAATTTCTTTAATCATTTGTAACTTTTCCATAATCTATTTTTTTTTTAGTATTTTTAACTAAAATTCTATTATCAATCTAGTATTTATGAAAATTGTAAAAATTATTCATAAAATAATTCATAAGTCATAATTTATGATAGTTATTATTAATTTTATTTAATTATTATTTATTACTATTATTTATTTATTATTTATTATTAATTATTAATAATTAATTTTATGATAGTTTTTGAAAATTTAAGTTATTTAAAAAGAAATTATTGTCAGAAATAGAAAGAATTGAAGGGTTTGTATTAAAATTCGTGGTAATTTTATAGTTTACGAGGCAAAAAGAAAAAAAATTCAGTTTTCTCAAGAATTATATAAATTCAATTTTTTCCAGTACTTTTTAGTAAAAAAATACCTGACTTCCCTGACCAATTTTACTTTCCCTGACTTTTCCCTGAATTCCCTGACCTGTGGTAACCCTGATATAAGTTTTTTTTAATTTTCAGTATAAGAAATACATATACCCACTGATCGATGTTTCAATAAGGTGGTTTTTTCTTCATCGGTTTAGATTGTAAATGGCTCGTGCCAAGGGAGACCGAAATGGACCGAAATAGAGATATTGTAGCATTTTCTGCTGAGCACCGAAACGATGTCCTCGATATTTATGTCAGGTCCCTTCTTTATTCTATTCTCTTAAAACTAACAATAAATCATTATTTTCGTCTTTTTGAACTTTAGAAAATGAATTTCTTTATCATTTCTGGTGGGAGTGGAAAATTTACGAAATTATAAATTTTTAAGAAATTACAGACGAGCAGATGGTGCGCTCACACGTGTGCGGAAATCACACGTGGTGATTGCTGAAAATTTAGACAAACACACGTCATATCGTGTGTCATCAAAGGAAACGTTATTAGAAGTAAAATATAAATATATTAATTTTGTATTGAAGGAGAAGAAAAATTATTTTCAAATTTTTCTTGATGTCAATGTCAAAGTGAAGAAAGGCAAAGAGCTGAAATCTTCTCGTCTTACTAAAAGAAGATGAACTCACTAAAATTGACAAATGTTACAGTTCGTCATCAATCAGAGCGATGTTTTTCCTTTTTTTTTTTTTCTTTAAAACTCGTATTGTGCTTCGACTTTTTCCTTCGCTCCAATATCAAGAGTTAAAGGAGAAAAAATTGATGAAAATTGTCAATTTTTTTCTTTTTTTTGAACTCCTTCAATAGTTCTTTAAGGGAATCCAGTCTGTGTCATCAAGTTACCAGACAGAAAAAAAGTTGGCAATTTAGGAATTTGTTTTTCTGAGAAAACTATTGAGTGTTTCAATTTAAAAGTTAATACACATATAAAGAGTAGTTTGAACTTTATTTTCACATGTTTTATTTATAAAAATAGTTTTTTTTTCCAAAATTTCTTTTTGTAGAGATATTATTCGGTGAGGACATTTCTTGACTGAATCATCTAAAAAACGAAAAAATTTTCGTTAATATAATAGATTATTATAAAAAAAAATACAAAACTGGATGTAACTTTTTAGTCAATTTGGAAATAAACAAGACGTACGAGAATAAAGCGGTTGAATGAACTTGAAAATCGTTGAATCTAGAAACACATCACAAGGATCTGATTACTTTCGGCATTATTCAGTTGATTTTTTTTTTTTTGGATTGTTAAAAATCCTTGAATTCTTTTTGTTGATATAGTGACAGGTCAAGCCTACACTCTAGGCCAGGGACTAGGCTAGTCTATTTTTGCACATTTAGCTTATGGACAAAAATAATTCAACAGTGCTTTTCGATGTAGATGGCAATTATATTTTGATGAGTATAAGAGAGGAAAACATTTTTTTTTATTAATCCCTCTAATTTTTCGATTCTCAAGCTTTGTGTGTTTATCTATTAGTTGCGAAACGAAACCAATTTTTTTAAAAGAAACAATTGAAAATAAACAGAGCAAAGAGAGCAATAATTGTCAAATCTTTTTATTTCCTTAAACAATGTATAAAAATATACAAAAATATACAAAAATTCGAATTCTCAAAATTGAGTATTTTTTTTTTTTTTTTGGAAAAATAGAATATAAAAAATTTCCGCGAATATGTATTCACACGTGACCTCTGCACTTTGTTAAAGACATGATACTCTGCGACAGATTGAGCCTTGAGTTCCCCACCTGCCTTAGCGATCAATCTGACCGATAGAACGGTTATCCATTCGCCCACACGAACTTGCTCTGCTGCGTTATTTTTGAGTATTTTGGCCTTGGGTCTTGGCCAGAGAAAACTTTTGAAATATTGGAGAACGCTAACAAAATTTCGGCTCCTTTGCGTCTTTGAATTTTCTCATATCTCTCAAACAACATCAAAAATTACATCTTAAACGACTTGTGACAGCAGTGGCGACATCTTTTTATTTTCCCACTTCTTCTAATTCTGCAATTACAAAAAAAAAATAATTCTTTTTTCCCTCTCTTTACACCAGAAAATAATGATTTTCTCTTTAAATAAAATAAATAACAAAAATCTACAACAACAAAAAAAAATCATTCTCTCTCTCTCTCTTCTGGAAAAATCGCAGTATTTTTGAATATAGAAAGAATAATGAGGTATTTTGATTTTTTTCAACAGACATATAATCTGACAAAAAACAAATTTTCTAACTCTGTGTCAGGTACTTCCGGAGGGAACAGAAAGAAAAGTCATTCGAAAGAATTCGTTTAAGCATTTCGCCACATATTATTTAGAGAACTTGTCAAGATGTTGACAGTTTTTGTCCGAGCAACCTACGTCAGTAAAATAAAAAAGAAACACACAAAAAATAATATCCTATGATTAATTATATCCCAGGGACATAATGAAAGAATTTTTTAATAATAAATAAAAAAATGTTTTACTATTAAAAAATTCTATTTCAATATTAAGACAAATTTTGAATATATACCTTTGAAATTAGTTTGTTTTGAATTAAAATCTTCGCTGCAACCACATTGTGATGATACATCCAGAAATAATTAAACTGGACCTGTAAAAAGTGCTTGAATGTGAAAATAATTAATTGCATTTAGACAAAAAAAAAAATAATATAGTTCTAATAGTAAACATACCAATAGAAGATTTTCACTTTAGTGGAATGTTGAAATGAATTGTAAGGTTTAATTTGAATTTCTGCATGTGCTTGAAAGTGTTGCAAAATATCACGAGCACTAGAAGAAAGAACAAGGAATATCAAAATACTTTAAAGTTCAGAAGAAAAACAATTACAATGTTCTTATAATAATAATAATAATAATTGACACATTAATGTTATAATTTGATAAAATACAAACGATAAATAAACACGAGATGTCCTTGAAAGTCATCCAAAATTGTTTTCATTGCTTTGCAGAAGATTATATACTTTTAAATACAAACTGCGTATTAAAACATTTATACATTATGGACTTTAGTGAAATCGAAAAAAAGGAGTAAAGATTTTTTTTTAAACATTTAGGTTTGTAGATGAAATTTTTTTTTATTGACTTTAGGTCAATTTTATTATGTTAACACATAAAATTCTATTGAACTAAGGGGAAGGACCTTTCTTCTCGGAAAAGAAACACGGTTGATGTCATTTTGACAAGTTACAGCAGCGAATAATGTTTATTCAAGTTGACATGCTCACGAAATGTTATAAAATGGATCTATTTTCGTATTAATGTTGATCACTTATTTCATTTGGAATTTATTTATACATCGATTTAAAATTACACGACAGATAATAATCTGAAAGGTAAATATTCTTTTGCAAATAATAACCATAAAAATGCGACTAAAAATTTAGTAATATACGTAAAAAGAAATTATTGATTTGCTCAAAAAATAAGTTTTTCATTTTTAATTACAAGCTCTTCCATAATAATTCTTCTTCAAACTTGTCCGACATATTGGATCCGACATTTTGAATTTTGAATATCCGACTTTAGATTTTAAATTCAGTTTGATTGACAAACTTTTTGTCAACGCACTTCGAAAGTATAAATACGTTTTATTTTCAATATTGTTATTTTTGGACGAAATTTATTTAAGAGAAAAATTTGAATGAGTAATCTGATAAAATCTATTGGGATCTTTAGTAGTAAATATTACAAAGACTCAGTTGTGGTAGGATATGTAACGACCGGAACTCACATAATCTGCTTAAATCTTTTGTAAACAAAACGTGTTGATACTTTTTCAACACATTTCTTTTTTTTAATTGACTATTATCGTGTGTAAGAGTATTCCATTAATCTTTTTCTCCCATAAGTGCAAATCAGTTTGTTACCCTAAATTAGACGTTTTAAACTCACAAAATAGATTTTCGGATATCGTTCATCGCCCATCAAAATAATCTTTTTTAATGCGACGTTAAAATCAGACCATCGTAAATTTTAATGTAACTCAAACTAAAAGTTCCGAATAGATCTTAAAAATTTCAGGAGTTGGACAATCAATTTCTAAAGTTTAATTATCAGAAACTGACCCTTTACAATAATAAACAGATTTTAAACAGATTCCTCTTTTTGGCAATTTTCAAGATTGAACAATCATTTTTAATGGTTGGACAATAAATTCCATAAGTTTAATAATCAAAAACTAACCCTTAACAATTTTTTAAGACAGTCTGTGTCAAGGAAATATGAATTCAAACAAAATTCCACCTTCTTGCAAGTTTCATGATTGGAAAATCATGTTTAATGATTGGACAATCAATTTGAAGTGTTGGACAATCAAAAACTGACTTTTAACAAATTTTTAAGTCACTTTTTATGACAGTCTGTGACAGGAAAATCTAAAATCAAAAAGATTCTACTTTTTTTGCAAGTGTCAAGGTTAGACATTCTCTTTCAATGATTGGACAATCAATTTCAAGATTTTAATAATCAAAAACTGACCCTTAAGTCAATTTTTAAGACAGTCAGGGTCAAGGAAATCTGAAATTTAATATATTCCACTTTTCTGCAAGTTTTGAGATTGGACAATCATTTTTAATAGTTGGACAATCAATTTCAGAAGCTGGACAATCAATTTAAAAAGTTTAATAATCAAAAACTAACCCTTAACAATTTTTTAAGTCAACTTTAAGACAGTTGGTGTCAAGAAAATCTGCAATCAAACGGATTCAATTTTTTCAGTTTTCAAGATTGGACAATTATTTTGAATGAAAGGACAATCAATTTTAAAAAGTTTAGTAATTAAAAACTGACACTTATTAATTCTTAAATCCATTTTTTGAACAGTCTACCTCAAAAGTGGAATCTGCTTTATTTCAACATTCCTTGATGTAAACTGTCCTTAAAATTAACTAGCAAATTTCTAAGAGTCAGCCTTTGATTGTCCAACTCTTCAAATTGATTGTCCAAACTTGAAACTTGGAAAAAACACGAATCAATTTGATTTCAGATTTTTTTGACGCAGACTGTCTTAAACATTGCGTCTTAAAAAGTTGTTACGGTTCAGTTTTTCACAATTAAACTTTTGAAATTGATTGTCCAACACTTGAAATTGATTATCCGATGTTAAAACTTTTAAAAAAAGTCTAATTCTTTTGATTTCAATTTTTATTTTTATTCAATTTTTATCACTCTTAAAAATTGACTGAAAAATAGTTAAGAATCAGCTTTTGATTGTCCACCACTTAAAATTGATTGTCCAATTCTTTGATTTCAGAGTCCAAGAATTAAAAATAATTGTCCAACCCAAAAACAGGCAAAAAAAATGAATTGTGTTTGATATCACCTTTCATTGAGGTATACTGTTTACAAAATTGACTTAAAAAATTATTAATGGTCAGTTTTTGATAATTAAACTTTTGATATCTATTGTCCAACCATTCAAAATAATTGTCTAACCTTGAAACTTGCAAAAGAGTGGAATCGGTTTGATTTCAGATTTCCTTGATGCAGAATGTCTTAAAGTTGACTTAAAAAATTGTTAAGGGTTAGTTTTTGATTATTAAACTTTTTAAATTAATTTTCCAACCCCTGAAATTGATTGTCTAGTTATTAAAAATGATTGTCCAATCTCAAAACTTGCAGAAAAGTGGAATATATTTAATTTCAGATTTCCTTGACGCTGACTGTCTTAAAAATTGACTTGAGGGTCAGTTTTTGATTATTAAAATCCTAAAATTGATTGTCCAATAATTGAAAATGAATGTCTAACCTTGAAACTTGCAAAAAAGTGGAATCTTTTTGATTTCAGATTTTCCTGACACAGACTATCATAAAAATTGTTAAACGTTATTTTTTAATTGTAGATTGTAGAGTATTTATTGGACATACTTGGACTTACTCTAGATAAACGATTAGTGTATCTAAAACATGTAATTTAGCGTTTTTTTCGAATTTTCAGTGTTTTTCATCATTAAAATGACGTTTTTTTCATTTTTCTTCTTTCAAATAAAATTGGACGAATAAAATTTTTGCTGGACAAACGTGAACAAACGAATGTAATACAAAAGTTGAAAAAATGTTACATTGGATCTCGCACATTTACACAGCTTGTAACTAAAATACTGTCTTATTGAGATTTTATAATTGCAATCATATTTACAAACATTTGCAGTAATTATTGAAAAATAAAATACTAACCTTCGATGATTGGAGACAGCAACTAGAGCATAGCGTGAATTAAATGATTTCACATCAACGCTACCATACGAGGACAATAATTCTGCAATCTAAATAATTTCAGTTGGTTAGAGAGACATTAAGGCAAAAGAAAATTCTTTTTGAAATGCATTGTTCCTAGTGAATTTATTTTTTAAATAAATACCTCAGAAACGCAGAATGTTTTTGAACCCTGCGATTGAACAACGAGCCATTGAGGTCTCCTTGAAATTGGGTCAGGTCCTCCAAAATTCTACAAATTTTTCAAAATAGATTTTAATTCGTTAATTTTTTAACGTTCTATACTGTTCAATGAATTATGTTCACAAAATCAGTTTAGATTAAATTACAAAATATTTATTTACAAATTTAGTTTCCTACCAAAAACGGTACATTGCCACGAATAATATTTATACAATTGCTAAATGACTTTACTCCATTTAAAATTTCAATATTTGTCATCGGTTTGTATTGGCTGCCTCTGTAAATTATAAAAGAAATTAATCATGTTATTTTACTTTAATGAAGCAGAATGATTTTATAGAATGATAAAAGGTTTAATCTAAATATCCTCTAAAGTATATTAAATGAATTTTCTTACTCTCCACGTTTATCTGCAGCAAATATATGTGCCAATTTTATGAAACAAAATCCAGCGCAATATGAATCCCATCCTGCGTCATGAAATTTATCCTCATCTGAAAAGAATTTTTTTTTATAACAATAAATTTTTTATAATTTACATTTAAAAATAAACGTTGTGTTATACCATTTATGCAATACGTTTGTGATCTTATATTCGGTGAGTGTAATGAGAGAAATCTTCCCTTCTCATTTTTAAAATAATAATACAAAGTGCTGAGCGAATTCGATGAGAATTTATCTAAAGAAGAAAAAATTCATTAGAATATATGAAAATTTTAATTCTTCTAAATAAATATTTTAGTAATTGTTCATGAGAAAACATACCTTCCTTTTGTAGAACTTTCTTCAGCTCATAACTAAGATATTTTGTATCGAAAAGTGTTGGAAACAATTGATGAATATTCTTCTTGAAAGTGGAGTATTTTTCTAAAGAAAAATAATAATCATTTTTTACAATAAAGAAGAAGAAATTTTTTACTTTCTCAAATAAACTCACTTGGTAAAGGTTTATAAAATTGTTGATGCATATACATCAAGTCAACTAAACTGTTGTGTCCCACAATTGGTTTTTTCAAATCAACAAGAAGTTTAAAAACTTTAGAAAAACCAATATAGTAATTCAATAATTCCTCCTCAAGTTCTCCTTTTTCCCTTAATTCAAATTCTTTTCTTTGCTCTTTCGTTACTTTAATAACGCTCACCTGAAAACAAAAACAATGCTGTCAATTTTTACAATTATTAATTACTTCACAACATTGTATAAATTGTAAAAAAAAAATTCTTACTTTCTTCTTTCCAGAATACGTCCAAATATCTTGAAATTGATTTCTAAATTCTTTTTGCATAAGATACTGCAAAAATTGTGATTCAGAAGTAATGTCCAATGCATCAAATGGTTCAGTCTTTTTTATTAACCAATCAGCAACTGTATTGCGAGAATTTCTCAAATCATCAGCATCACGATTGCAAAGTAATCGTTCTAAATTTTGCATTAAAATATCCTGCTGTAAATTACTTTGCAAATCGACTTCATCCTCTTCATTTAAGTATGATATTCCATCGTAGGCAAACTGATAATGCAAAAAAAAAGATCATTTGAAAACATAATTAAAAATTTTTAACAGTTTTTAAAAAATATAATTATTATTTTTCTATAGACTTCGCACTCAATAATTAATTTTTTTAAAAAGCCAAAAATTTTCTTTCAAACTAAAAAGAATATTAAAAAAACGTTGCTATCGAAAAATTAAACTTGACGACCAAAGAAATTATGTTTGTTTTAATATTTATAGAATTTAAATATTTATAAAAAAAAAATCAAAAACTGACAAAAATTTCATTCTATATTTTATTTTTCTGTCTTATCCTAATTTTCATCAGAAATAATTATTTCTTTCTTATCCTAGCTAATAAATTAAATTTACCTGCAACGTATTTAATTATTCATTAAAGAATTGAAATATTTTTAAAAATAATTTAATTCTCGTGATGAATTTTATAAACATTTTTAAAGAATTGATTCCTTTCCACTAATTTTAAACAAATTCTTATTTAAATAATTGAAATTCCTGAGATATTTCTATTATTCATGAAAAGAATTGAATTCTTACGAAGGTTTTATAAAGAAAAAATTTTTAATAATTAAATTATGTTTGGAAATGCTGTTTTATTATATTTTTTTAAAAATATATAATTGAATTTCTAAAAAACATTTTATTAAATATGAAACCAATTGAATTCTTGTCAACGATTTTATTAGAATTTTTAAAAATAATTGAATTTCCTAGGAGAAATTTATTTCTTATAAAAATAATTGAATTCGTAAGACAAATTTTAATATTTTTGGTAAATAATTGAATTCTTATAAGGAATTAAAAAAAACATTTTTTTAAATAATTAATTTTTTCGAAATAACTGTGTAATAAATATTTAAAAAATTTTATTTTAAATAATTGAATTCTTGTAGAAAATTTTATTTCTGAAAATATTTGAATTCTTGTGAAAAATTTTATTTGTGAAAACAATTGAATAGTTGCTAAGAATTTTCATAACATTTTTTTTAAATAATTGAATTCATGAGAAAATTCTTATTATTTATGAACAAATTTTGAATTTTTCTGAAATTTTTTTTAGTTTTAAAATGGTTAAACTTCTTTGAAAAGTTTAGTTATTTTTAAAAATATTTCAATACTTCATAAAAATTTTATAAACATAATTGAATTCTTGTAGAAAATTTTATTTGTGAAAATAATTGAATTCTTGTGAAAAATTTTATTTTTGGAAATAATTGAATTCTTGAGAAGAATTTTCTTATTTATGAAAATAATCGAATAGTTGTTAAGAATGTTATTAAAATTATTTTAAAATAATTGAATTCATGAGAAACATTTTATTATTTATGAAAATAATTGATTTTTAGATTAACTGTATCAATTTTTTAAAATAATTGAATTCTTTTGTGAAATTTTATGAAAAAACTAAATATTGAAAATAATTAAACCGTTAAAGTATTTTATTATACTTTTTGTGAATAGTATTTTTATTTCTAGTATTCGCTAATTTAAAGTAGCTGAAATTCTCGAAAAAAATAGAAATAGTAGGTTTTAGTGGCTGAAATCTGAAAAATGTACCTAAATAGTAAAATAATGTAAAAAAAAATAGTAAATAGTAGATTTCAGAATAGATGAGTGCGTAGCTTGTTTTTCTTACAAGAAATTTTAATATTTTAATGCAACAATATTAGAAATAATTTGAAGAATTACAAAGAAGCTTACTTTATTGAAATCGAAGTTGTAAATGGATAAAAATTCCAGAGATGATATTTGCCATACAAAATGTCTATTTTTTGATGGAATTGAACGAGGTAAGAGATAAAAACTAAATGTCTCAGCACTGTATGTATTTTGTTCTCGAATATGTCGAAATGCAGTGAGACCAAATTGAATAATAATAAACGGTTTAATGTTAGTCTTTAATTTTGCATAACGTTCATTTGGCGAATCAAAGAGGCTGTAAAAGAATTTTTAATTATTTTTATTGTTGAAATTTGTTTTCTTCAACTATTTGAAAATAAAACTTAACAGAAATTGTAATTAAAATTCGTCGAAAAAAATTAGTTCTCCAGAATTGTTCATTTTAAGGGTATGAAAAATTGATATTTTCAAAGATGTTAATATTTTATCTTCATTAGATATTTTAGAATTCTATCTTATTGCTTGTTTTTCGGCGTTACCAACAGAAAGTTACTATATTCACTGCTCTAGGAACTTTCTGTCAGAGATTAAAATTTTTTTTGTATTGCTTTTGTTCGTCATTTTGTTAAAAAAAAACTAAGATACTTTTTTTCTATCACTACCTATCAAAATTTTTTAGAAATATTCTACTATATGATATTTTTATATATACATCAAAATATAATCAAAGTTTTAATTTACATTGTGAATTTTGTTCCCTTTTTTTATTTGAAATACTCCAAGAGAAATTCCCCAGATTGGAAATGTAAACAAAGTATTATTTTTAAAAAATTGTTTACAAATAAATGCTGTTAATTATTATGAATTATAAATTTCAATTTTTTAATGGAGAAGAAAATTAATTGAAGTACACATTTAAATACATTTTTTGAAAAGAAAAAATAAATTAAAAATTCAAAACTAACCTCTCTTTTACGAAGAAATCTGTTTTTACACCGCTAAATTCAGTGTCAATGGAAAAGAATGTGGCATTTTTTAAAGTCTCTTCAATTTTAGGGTATAATGTCTCAAAATTTTGATCCGTCACTTCAATCATTTTTGTTTATTTTGTCTAAGAGGAAAGAATAAATTAATAAACATACACGCAGTTATAGCACTTGATAAATATAATAATATAGCAGAAGACATTTTGGTTTCAGGTTCATCACGCAAGCGTAATATGTATACAAGCACTGCTTATGTTAACACAGTGTAAATAAATTATAATCAAGAAAAAAAATAAAGAAATTGGAAAATTTCCGTTAAATTTTTAATTTATATGACAACCCTTGCTTTCACAATAGACCCAAAAGCAATTTTTTTTTGTTACATGGAATTAAAATTTTATGGCTTGAATAAAGTTTACATTTAATTTTCCGCATTGAACAAAATTTTTATTTTATTATGTTTTATGATAATACAAATATCTAAAATGTATTCAATAAAGTTATGAACTAGATCAAAAACCCTATAATTGTATACGTAAAAACGAATAATATTAATATTTAATAATTAATTAATTAATAATTACTTGTATACATTATTATCTGAGTTCATAAAGAAGAAATTTAATTTTGAAATATGAATAAAAATTATTCTTTACATTATCAAAGAAATACTTTTGATGACTATAGGTTATTATAAACATCACTCTATAGAGACCCTTTTGTAGGGGTAAAATTTAATGCAAATAGAGAAACTTAAATGTTTATAAAAATGAATAATATAATAACATACTTTATATCTAGAAATGTGAAAATTGAAAATGTTATTTTGTATTATAATCACTGCATTCTATTATCTAACTGTCTATATATTTGTTGATAAAAATAATGATTTATTTATAGATAAAATTTCATTGTATCATAGAATAAATATAAAATATTCTTAAAAAATACAGTGTATATACACAAAATTTTCATATAAAATTACATATAAATAATTTTGTAAAATGCATATAAAATTATAAATACAAATAAAAGTTCCATATAGTATACTTTTTCCATAAATATACATTAAATTTTGTCAAATTATGAATGAAATATTTTTTCTATTTTAAAAATTTAATAATGACACTCATCAGTTAATATCTGACAATTTTATAGTAAATTATGTTTGTAATTAGTCATCTTAGAATACATATATAACTTGAAAATTTTTTTGGTAATAGTTATATATATGGCAACACTGTAGAAATATCTGAAAACTTGGCAGCTTGTTATTCTCACCACAGTATTATGAGTGAATTTAGTTACGTATCTATCGAGTGTTGGATGTTTTTTTTAAACTATTTACAATATTAAGCTTTAAATGTTCCCGCATTTTACAAAAATATTAATTTTTAATACATCATCGATAGGTAATTGTTTTTTTTTTAAATACATATTCAAATTGTTTTAATAAAATGAAATGCTTTCTTTTAAGAAAATAGATACGTCTATTATATTGTACATAATAGACATTTTATCGAAAATTTGATTCTTGTAAAAGAACATTTCTTTTTTTCTTATTCTAAGATTAAATAAATTTTGATAAATTAAACTTTTTGAATTTTAACTAACGAAAAAAAGTATTGTTTCCTTAATAATTATGTGTATTATTATTTTTCATGTTACTTTAAAATTTATACCATTTTATACTATTTATACCATAAGTTTATAATATTTATTTTTTTTTAGATTGTGTTTGAAATTATTGATAGAATATCGAAATATAAATAAGATGGCTAATGAATTCATGGAAGATGTTTCAACATCATCAACAGTAGTGGTACCAACAATGTCAATTGGTACAACAACTGTAGGATCGTCAATTTCACATTTGCCAACAGTTTCAGCAAATACTGAACCAATAAATTCAACAAACACCATGCAAAGAATTGATGACTCTTTAACACGATCTAAAGAAATCAAATCAAATTCAGAAACACTAAAACAAATTGAAACTTCTAGGAATTCATCGGCTCCTCCAATTACTTCAGATGTAATCACAATACAGCCAATAGTTTCTTCGAAATTAGATTTAGTTGAATCTTGTAAAAAAAATGACATCTCAAATAATATGTCATCAACCATGTCTTCAATTAAAATAGAAGAAGAATCCAATACTAATAGTAACAAGATTACTGAACTTGAAATGAAATCACTAATAAGGGAATTAAGAAAAACAAAAAAGATTGTTAGAAAACTATACTCAAGAGAGGAAGAAAAGAATATTAAATTAACAGAGTCATTAGAAAAGATTTTCACTTTCGTCATTAATTCACGCAAGAAGGTGACAGAAAATCAGGCAACATTAATAAATGGCGCATTAAGGAGTATTTTAAAAGAACGAAGAAAATTTCAAATCATTCCATTTGGTTGGATTTTTAATTTTCTGATTACTATCATGTTATTGAGAATGGTAATCACTATATGTACATTCAAAATAATAATAATAAATTCAATCAATTTTTCTTCTTTTAAATAATTTTTCTTTAATTCCAGATTTTTGATATTTTTTCAATTGTTCAAGTCATCAAGTCAGGATTAATAGTTTCGAAAATATGTCTGCTTGTAATCGATTCATTGGGATGTATGTTTACAAGTCTTATAATGATTTCATTTTGTTGTAAGTCACCAGTACAAATAATTGTGAGTATTTTATTCACTTATTCGTTTTTTTTCACGTATAGAGCCAGAAAATACGAGTAATACTATAATTGAAAAAATTACCTGTAATGTTTATAATATAATAATTTTTATTTTGCAGGATATTTTCTTTTGTATTATGTGGACGATGTTGTATGGAATTATAACAACAGTAGATATTGTTACATCATCTATTACACCAGTGTCAATAATTGTAAGTACTTAAAATTGTATAATAGTTTTTATATTAAAATTTCCTGCAACATATATAATTAGTCCAATATTGATAAACAGTCGAATATTTTGAGAATATCAATATTTTACTTTTTACTTGACCACAAAAATCAAAAAAAATTATCAAAAGAATTCAATTATTTAAAAATAAATTCTAATAAAATTCGCCTCAAGAATTCAATTATTTTCAAATGTAATATAATTCTTTGCAAACATCCAATTATGTTCAAAAATTTACAAAAATTCTCGACAATTTTCAATTATTTTTATAAATAATAAAATTTTTCTCCGACATTCAAACATTTCTGAAAAATTTTAATAAAAATCTTTGGCAGAATTTCAATTATTTTTAATATATATGTACATTTATTATCAAATTTCTCGAAAAATGAAATTATTCCTAAAAATGTTATTGAAATTTGTCAAGAGAATTTAATTATTAAAAAATTTATTAATACAATTTTTTATTCAAATTCAATTTTAAAAAACATTCAATTTTTCTAATAAAATATTTATTTGTATAGTCAAAAAAATCCATTATTAATCTAAAATTTTCATAATATTCTACACGAACATTCAATTATTTTTCCAAAAAAATAAAAATTCCAAATATCACAAAACTCATTGTAAAATTTCAATTTTTTTAAATACAATTTTAATCGAATTTCTTAAAAATTTAATAATTCTTCAGAATTTTCTTCAAATTCATCGAAGGAATTCTAATATTTAAAAAATTTGTTGATAAAATTCTTTATCAGAATTGAATTTTATGAAAAATTGAATTATTCGGTAAATTATCTTTGTTTGTATTTAAATAATTGAATTTTATGATAATAATTGATTTTTAAAATGAATTTTAGTTAAAATTTTAGATAAAATTTGATGTTTTCAATTCCATACATATATTTAATTGAAGAATTTACGAGTAATTAAAATTTCGAAAAAATTGAATATTATAAACAAATGGATTTGAAATTTTTCAAAGAACTTGTTGGAAAATTATTAAAATTAATCGATTAAAATAATCGTATAATGATGATAATAATTTTTGAAGAACTTACAGTAAAAAAGTGGAAAGTAAACTTTCGAAAAAAAATTAATTCTACAATGTCGATCCTTAAAAGTATAAAAAAATTAAAATTTTTAAAAATTTTAATTTAAAACATTTAGAAAATTTAATTATTTCTAAAAGTTTAAATAAAAATTGAATTCTTTTGATAAATTTTAATAAAATAATTGCATTATTGAAAAGAATTTTTACTACTTTTAAAAATAATTGAATTTCTGCAATAATATGTTAATGTTTAAACTGATTAATAATATTCTAGAATATATTTTAAAAATCCGTTTAGAAATTTAGTCTCTAACGTTATTATCTAAAATTTCAAAAAAATCTAATCTTTATTTAGAGAAATTCAAATATTACAAAAAAGTTTAAAATATTTTTACAATTTTCTACACCAAACATCGAGATTCTATTTTATCGAGAAACAATCCAATATTTTGAGAGAATAGAATATATTTTATTCGCAGTTTTTACTTTTCATTATTGACGGAGATTCTCCAGCACAAATCTTGATAATAATTTATAAGAAACCCTTATATATGTGATATTGCGATTATGCCGTACATTTTATAGAATCTAATAAATTTTTGTTTCTGTTATAGATTTGCGGATATATGTCAATGCTAACGTGCATTATTCAGGGAGGCATAAAAATGTTTTCTAATTATTGGAAAAAATCCAATAGATTGAAACACGAATGCAGTGGCAATTCTATTGTTAATAATAGTAAAAATGTCAAGTTTTCTGCAATTGATGTTGAATCATCAAATCAAGATAGTCAAACAAATCAAATTGAAATTTCAAATTCATTTACTATTCATTCTGGTAATAGTCATTTTGATTCTCGAATAAATGCTATTAAGAAATTGGAGTATACAATTAAAGAATTCCTTATTGAGATTAACGGTGCAAATTACATAGATAATGAGAGATTTAATTCCGTTGAAAATCTAAATTACAAGAATCCGTATGAATCGCAAATTAGTGGAATGAAGAATAAGAATATATTTGACAATAATACCTATAATGGTAATTTAAATGGTGTTGATTGCTGTTTTTGTTGTTTTGCAACTGATCCACATCCAGACATTATTCCGGTTTGGATTTGTTTTGGAAATAGTGAATTTTGCGATCGTTTAAGTAATGATTGTGATTGTGGATGTTGTGATTGTGGAGGTTGTGATTGTGGAGGTTGTGATTGTGGTGCTATAGATTGTGGGGGTTGTGATTGTGGTGCTATAGATTGTGGTGCCTGTTGTTTTTAGACTCTAAAACTGTTGTTTTAGCTCATTTTTCTTCCTGACAATCAAATGAAATAACTGAGAATTGAGATTTTACTGTTATTTTCCATATATTAGGAACTTTATTTAACCTACTGTATTGAAAACTTATGTTTATTTGACTTTACATCTTTTTGTAATGATTTTTATCTTTATATGTTTTCCAAATAAATAATATGTTTTTCAAACTTGGTATATTACTGATTGAAAGTTTGATTTCTTAATAGAATCACTGTTAACTTTAAAGTATCAAATGGCAACGAATTGATACCAAAAATTTGGATTAAATAAAAAATTGATCTAAATTTTTGACATCAATTTGATTCTCTTTGGTATCAATTTGATACTTTTATGAAAACTGTGATGTCAGACATAATTGAAATCATTTCGACATACCTAATATCTTATGAATAGTGCAGAAACATAATTCAGTGAATGATTAAAGTATTTCAGTTGCTAAAAATCTTTTATTTTTGTGCCATACATATATGATAATGATAAAAGATACAAAATAACAATGTTTCAATATTAGTTATAAGGAATACGTGTACAAATCTAGCAATACCAAAAATAATATAAATAACTATTTTAATCGTTTGACCATTTAATCAAAAATCCATATATGAGCCTCTGGAAAGTAAAACCACACATAAAATTTATTCAATCATTTTCATTGACCTGTAAGAAGTAAAAAAATTAATGCTTTAAAAATAAATTTTAACCAAGTTTATCTTTTGAAAGCAGATGAAATAAATAAAACTGAAATTTGTATTTAGCACATTAACTTTTAGGCATCATGTACTAATGACAATGTCAGTACAAATTGTATATGTGGTTTTACTTTCCGGAAGCTCATATATATATATTTACTTCAGAAAATTATTTTGAACAAAATCAATCAAAATTAGAGTGAGAAATAACTATTCATACCTTTCTCACTTTAATTTTTATTGGTTCACGTTGATGTGTAAAAATTCTGTAATCCAATTTTACCTTGTGTAACGGTATAGTTTTATCACATGACAAAACAAATTTACGAAGGATTGAAGAAATAACAATCTTCAATGTCATTTCGGCAAATCTGAAACCTTTGAAATAGAGAAGAAATTATAATTAAAAATTTTTTTTTCATATGTTAATTGTACTGTTATTATACACATCATATATTAAAACATTTTATTTGGAAATTGTTTTAATTTACCTACACAACTTCTTGGACCCATACTAAAAGGTAAATAGTTGCATGAAGGTTGTTTTAAGATTTCATCAGGTAGAAATCTATCAGGATCAAATTTTTTTGGTTCAGGCCAAAATTCTTCGTTTCTATGAATTTGTACAATTGAGATAAATACATTTGCCCCTTTTGGTATAGTGTACTTTTCTGAAAATAATATTAATACTTAAATAGACATATCGCGGATGCAATATATATATATATATGATAAAAGTAAAGTTCGTTTAAATTTGTTAGGAAAAAAAAGGAAACGAACTAATATTAATATCTTTTGTAGCAGTTCGACTAATGTAGGAGATAATCGGAAAGTATCGTAATGTCTCCTTGATAACTCTCGATAAATATTCCATTTTAATTAGATCGCTAGCATTAGCTGGATAATCATTAGGATCCGTATCTCCAAAAATTCTATAAAGTTCTTCACGTATCTTTGTCTAGAGGTTATTTGAAAAAAAGACCATAAATTTTAAACAGCAGTATTAAATAACAATTGAAAATATTTTAAGGTTTTTAATGCTTCCTCAAGAGAATATTTTTCTGAGCATACGAAACTTTTTTATTACCTGTACTTCAGGATGTGTTACAAGTACCAGCATAAGAAATGAGAATGTACATATACTAGTATCAATTGACTGAAAAATTAAATATAACCATAGAAATAATTTTAGGCAAAGAAGAAAAAATTAGTTTTTGTTTTTAATTACCCCAAAAACTATTGTAATGGCTTCATTCGTCAATTCTTCATCAGTGATTGAATGTTGTTCATCACATTGCTCTATTAATGTATCCAGAAATGTTTTATTATAATTTTCATCTATTGACAAGATAAAGAAATATCATTAAAAGTGTTAGTTAATGGAATGTATCAAGCAGTATAATGAATGATATTGTTTTTATTTGACGCACGTCTTAATTTCGCGATATTGCGAAATGTGCAGAATGCAAAAAAAAAAAAAAATTACCACGTATATCTTTCTCATCTATAGTTTTCAAAAATTCCCTTCGCCTTTGAATGATCTAAATCAAAAATAAATTTTATTAGTTCAACTTCGGGTCAAAATGCGAAATATGAAATCCATACGAATTTTATTTCAATCTCAAAATTACCGGTTTAAAAACATTTTTTATTGACGCAGCACTTGTACGTGTGTCTCTCGATAGTTGTGTGAAGTTAAAAATCCAATCTGAGAGTAAGAAAACATTACTTATTCTTTTCATTAGAAATTTGACAGATCTAGAAAACAATTATTTGATTACATTGGCTTTATCTATGAATGTCACTAATATTAATTTATATTTGTTATTAAATTTATGTGCGAAGTTAGTTTTAAATAAAAATTTCACCAACCTCATTTGTAATTCATCAAACTTTGCTATTTCATCATCACACATATGTAATGAATTATCCATTAATGTTTCTAAAAAAAAGACAAAAAATTGTCTATATTATTATTAATATTTGCTAAAATAATCATTTGTTTATAGAAACTCATATATTCTTTACCTAAAATAGAACGTAGTCCATGAATCTTATAAATTTTTGTTATATCGAATTCGTCACAATTTTCTTTACTCGATAAAACATTCATAAATTTCGCTACGTTTTTGTTAATAGTTTCGATATACTGTTGCAATTTTCGAGTTTGAAATGCTGGCATTATTATTTTTCTATGAGCACGCCACGATGGAACTAAAATAAATTTTTAAATATTTTTAAAAATCAAACTTTATACATATAGTTGTATAACCAGATACATTTAAACATTTAGACTTTTGACAAAATTTAATACTTCATTTTTAAATAAAAAAAAAAGTTTCGTTAAATTTTTTTAAAAATATATATTAGTTGTTTGTCTAAAAAAAAATTGATAAAAATGTCCAATTTTTGCGCTCTACAATAATTCTATTGAAAAAATCAAACTTACCCGATGTCGTTAATAAGCCTTTGTCTACCAGTGATTCAAACACTTTATAGACTTTTGTTTTTTCTAAAGCATTTCTGTCATGGAGGACAATCTTAAAATGTTTAAATTTTTATAAATAACATAATATATAATCGTAATATTACTAAGTAATATTAATTTGCATTTAAAATTGAAATTCTTACTTTAACAAGTTCTGGATCGGAAATATTGACTATTAAACTGTTTCCTAACCATAATCTGTATAATGCTGGATACGAGTTTGACAGTTGGTTCATTGCTGTCAGTATATCTGCAAAAATATATAAATAAATAATTCCATAATAATTTTAAAAAATAATAATTAATAATAAATTAATTAATAATAATTAATTAATAAATTAATAATTTTACACAGATATATTCAAATACATTTTCTGCCATCAAAAATTGATATATTGACTATTGTTAATTTCAATAATTTACTTAAAAAAATTCTTCATTTCATTTCTTTTTTGAAATCAGTAAATATGGAAAAAGGTTTTAAATAATATTATAAAAGCAGATTTAAAAATATTTACAACATTTTTAAAACAAGAAATATATGTAATATATATATATGTATATATATATATATTAAAAGTATAATACTCACTTCCCATCCGAAGAAAAAAAAAATTTACATTGCCTAATATTGGAATGGTCTTAGGTCCAGGAAGAGAAGAAGCTTTCTTGTAAAATGCCCTATTATCAATATAGTAAGCAATAATTCTGAATATTGCAATAATGATCAAACAAAGAACTAAACAATTTGTTGAGAACAACATTTTGAGCTAAAAACAAAAAGTAACTTTAAAATTCAAATAACAATTGTTAAAATTAAAAATCAAAAAGTTTATCATAAATATAAAGTAAATTATAACTTAATGATAATTTCATATACCTTCAATAAGTAATTAGTATGAATTTCTTTCTCAAATTGTCAAAAATATTATTTTCAATAATTATTAACTATTTTCTTCACGCATCTTAAGAGCTTATCAAGAGGAACTAAATTATTTTTGTTCCAAAAGAGTCTTTTATAACATCAAGAATGAATTCATTAAAATAAAAAAGTAACACAACTGTATATTTATAAAATTTTTTTTTAATATTTACAATTCAACTATTCTTATTATTTCAAAATAAAATTTGACCTATGTCAATTATACCATCCGGCGTATCAAATCTTTTACAATTTGAATGAGTGTTTTTTAATTCTCCTTCTTATCAAAAAATGTAAGAATGTGTTTGTCAAATTAAAAAAAATTAAAATATAAAATTTTTCTTTATATACATAATGACAAAAAAAAATTGTTTTAACACAATTCACTAGGAAACGTTTGACTGATGAATGCAATTGTTTTTTATTTTACCATTAATCACGAAATCATGTTACTTTGTTTCATTCATTTTTCTTATAAAATAAATTATACTTACAAATGAATGACCTTTCATTCACTTTATAAGGTAAATGTTGACCTGTTCAACCTGTCAGGAAAACATATTTGTTCACGCTCAATTAATAGTTTATAAATAAATTATTATTACATATTTTAATGTAAACGAGAGAAATTTAATATTTATAGTTATACTAAAATTTTTTTGTCTCTCGATATTAAAAATATTTCCAAAGAATAACTAATATTAGACTTTTAGATTCAATTTTCAAAAAATCGATAAATACAACTGCCATTCATTAAATTTAACAATTAAGACATTAAATTATAAACGAATTGATTATAATAAAAAATAAATAAAATTAATTTCAAGCATATAAAAAGTTTTTACTTACATTGGAATTCTATTTATCGTTTCGATTTCATCATAAAAAACCAACTACTTTTTTTAAAATGTGTTCATCATTTTGAATTTTGAAAATCCAATTTTTAGAGTTAGTGATAATTTCAAACAATTTATATATTGTATAGTAATAAAAAAAATTGTCAGATAGAATTCAATATTATTTGTAAAATTATTTATTTTGAATATTAACTAATTTATTGTTTATTAAAAAATACATTGTACAACATATTTGGTAACATCTTAAATTTTATTTAACAAGAATTTGACTATATTGAATTGAAATGCCAAACTCTATAGGTTTGATAATAAATATATGATTATTATTTGCTCGAATTTTGTTTCTTCATATTTAAAATTTAAAATATATATTTCCCATTCACTCATCATTTAATTTATCTTCATGGAAAATTACTTCAATGAAAAATTTTCTCAAAGTTATTGTCATTAAAAATGTTTCTTTCTTTTTTCAATACTTAAAATAAAAATAAGGGTTTATTAGTATTTTCTTATTCTATTTGGATATATAAATTTTTATTTTTGATAAAATGTATGTAATTATTGGTTTTTAATGTGAAAATTAAAGTTTAATTTTTCTGTAACAAGTTGTATATATATATATGAGTTTTATGCTAATAATAATTATTAATGGACTGATAGGAATAATTTCATTCTGTAAAGCGATGCCTGGTAATCAAACTTGTCCAGATATAAAGAAGTCAGCTTTGCGAAAGCAAACATTAATCTTTCATTTCTATTATTCTTCTGTTTATATTTCCAGTGAACATTGTATTATTTTCTCCATTTTGCATTTAATGATATTTATTAATTTTAAAATAGACTTTTATATATGTGACAAAAATAAATTGTTTAGTTTTTCTTTTCTTTTCTTACAATAATTCTATACATATTGGTGAGTAAATTGTTTACATTCAATTTATTTGAAATTGCATGATGCTTCTCAAAACCTTATCAACAAATTTTTCAATATTATGGAAAATTTTTCGTTTTTTTTTATCGCACTATAAAATAGCTTTATTATAGAAACAAAAAATGACAAGGGACAGACATGTTGTTGGGATAATAGAAACCAACACAAATAAAGAACCATCGCCTATAGGTTTTCTTCCATCCTATTTACCAAGTTCATCAAAAACTATTGCTTTGGAAAGAAATGAAAATTTTTCTCCACCATATCCTATTGATGAGTCATCAAATGGATTATTTCCTATTCCAATTATTCCGAGGGGGACAAATTTTAATGATAATTTAACTAACGTGGAACGCAATGAAAATTTAGTTCCTCCATCAGCGCCAATAATACATAATCTTAATAATGAGAAAGAAATAAAAATTTTTGAAAAACAGGAAATTGAAAATGAACTAGCCAAATTGAAAATGCAAATGTTGAATAAATCTGATGAGGAGAAAAACATTTTTTTAAATAGCCAATATGAAGTGTTGGAAAAAATTGATAGTATTAAATTAAGATTATCTCCTGAGGAAAGAAATGATTTTCAGAAAAAAATTAAAGAAATTGACGATATTCGAATGTTAAATGAAGAAATGAAAAGTTTACATCAATTTAATGAGGAAATTGATAATAAAGACAGTAATGATGAAGAAATTAAAAAATGCTCATTCGATATATCTTCGTTGTTACCAAAATTTCCTCAATTGGTAAGGAATTGAAAATAAAACATATTTTTCAAGCAATTCTCATTGAAGTATTTTTTTTTTTGTATTTTAGGTAATTGATATTGTTATTTGTGTAAAAGGAGCAATGCAAGGTTTAATGAATGTTTCAGGAGCCACTTTCTTTATAATTTCTTTAAGCGCTTCACTTTTCACAGCATATTTCTTGCTCTTATTTTGTACATGTAGGCGAACGAAAAAAATCCGTATTTCTGTAAGTAAGAAAATAAATTCACTTTACAATATTTTATATATATGTAAAACAGTAAAATTTAAAAGAAATGTTATTTTTATTATTGTCTAGGAATTTCTTCACAGTCTCATGTATACAATTCTCTTTTTGATTGTTTCAATTTTTTCCACTTCCGATGAACAACTTCGAGTAATATACATATATATATTTATTTATTTATTCACTAAAAATGTTATTATAATATTTGTATTTAAAGAAACAATTTTTAATCTTACCTTTTGCATTTTTAGGCATTTGGTTTTTTAGCATCAGTGCCTTACGGAAGTGAAGTTTGTTGGAAATGTTGGAATTATCTGTTTAAGAAGAAATTGTAATTATTAAAAGTATACCTGTACACTATAAGAATAAATTTAGCCACTTTTTAACAATAAAAGTATTTATAATTTATCTTCATGAGATTGTAAATTTATTGTAAATTAAAATGGGGATGTTTCTCATTTAAAAAAAAATATCTTATCTCACTTGTCTCGACTGCATTCTATTATTAATTTATAAGTAGTATTAAATTTGTTCAAAGTTAAATCTTCATCCCTAACGTCTTTAGCTTATTTTTTTAGTATACTTAGATAATTTTTATTATTTGGTTTTTTTTTGGAAATTTCACTTCAAATTTGTAATAATCAGGGGGCGAAGGAAATATTCTATTATATATAGTTTTAGATCGTAATTTTTTTAAATTAAAACTTTATTCTTCTAATAATTAATGGGATATTAATTAATAATTAATTTAAATATTTCTTAGGCAAAGTAAAAAAAATATTAATTTTTTTCCCCCGATTTCACAGTTAATTTACGAAAAATTCTAATGTGAATATAAATCCATCAATATATAATAAGTGTGCCTGGTTTGCCGTCAAGCGGTAGAATAATTACACAGAAGAGTAGTATGCAATTTTAAACCTAAAATACACTCATTTAAGTTTTTGATGTCAATAAATATTAATAAGTAAAACTACCTCTATATTAAATGACAGACTTAATAGTGCAATTTTACTTGAATTATTATATATTTTCTGTAATTTCACTTACTTAAGTGGAAAATTTTTATGCGCTATAAAACTAACTTATTGAAAGTATTTAAAAATTCAATCATAAATAAGTATTAAAGGCTAGGAGCATATAAGGATTTCTGTGGTTATGCCTTTTATTTTAAACTTAAATTTATTTTACTCATCAGACGAAACATCTTTAATTAATTATTAAAAAAAAAAAAGTTTTGTACCATGAATATTTTTAAAACTAAGTGTACATGAAAAACATATCCTACAACTCACTTCTTGACAATTGTTCAATAATAATTTGCTTTAACATTTACTATTGAATGAAATAAAGTGGATAATTTAAAATATTAGAAGCAAATTTTGAGGATTTTAATATTAAAATTTCTTTATTTTCTTAAAATATGAAGATTGTTCATCCAGAATTAACATCTTCTTTTTGGCTTCTGAGGGTTTATCTTAAAATTTTAGCATGGTGGCCATTTTTGGATAAAAAGAAATTATTTTTTCTTAGACTTTTCTACTTTTTTCTCCTGACATCACTAACAATACCTTCGGTAAGTACCATCATATAATGCAGAGTGTGGCAAAAGTATGAAAGCCTTTTAATATTTTTAAAAATTACGTCTTCATTCATATAGGTCTCATATGAGTGCCTATGGAATCGTTCACTTCTTTCATTATAGTTCATACATTTTTTTAAAGCGCAACAACTTTTGTTTCAAATATTTTGAAAATTTTTGTCAACAGATAATTAATAAAATATTACTAAAAAATGATTAAAATTCAATAATTTATTGTAATAAATGTTATTAAAGATTTAATAATTCCGTGCCATAATTCACTTGATTGATTCACTTTTCTGTATTTTTTATTTCATTTTGTGCCAAAACTGCATAAGTCGAAAAGTTAATTTAATTTTTTATTCTATTTATTTTAATTAAAAAATAAATCACATTGAACTTTTAAACTTACAGTTTGGTAGAGTATATAATGCATAAAGCAGAATTAGAAAAAATATCAACATTTACAAGTAAAACAGTTTTCATTGATTTATGAACAATTTCGATTTATGGTCTTATGCGATTTCTGCACAAAACTCTTCAATTAATGTAAAATTGAAAGCAATAATTCTATCTTTTACAGTGGATACAGCTTTATGAGGCTCGACATGATTTGGATTACTTCTGTGAATGTATGTCAATGGCAGCTGTTATGCCCATGTCCTGGATTTGTTATTATTTTAAAGTTGCAAAAACAGCAAATGTATATATGAAATTTCGTAACATTTAAATTTATTTTCAAAAATTTTAATAAAATTCTTCGTAGAAATTTAACTAATTTCAATTTGTCAAATTCAATTATTTTCAATGTTTACTAGGTTTTTTAATGAAATTTAAAAAAAAATCACCAATTTAATACGAATTTGAATAAAATTAGTATCAAAAGATTTCAATTATTTTAAATAGTAATAAATTCTTCACAATAATTAAAGGTTAAAAAATTTTCAACAATCAATTAATTTTGAATAATTTTCGAAAAAGTTCTTGGACAATTTTCAAATCCATCACTGAGAAAATATTATTCTTAAATTCAAATAGAAACATAATTTTAAGTGATTTTGTTTAACTGAAATTAGTTTGTAAGTTCAATCCGAATATACAGAAAACATCCACTGCTTTGATTCAAAAATATTTTTTGTGTAAATAATTATGTTTAATTGAAACATATTTTCTGTTTTAATTTACACAAAAAATATGTTTATAAATGTCAGGTTTGATTCAAACTTAAAAATTGCTTAAAAATAATTTAAAATCAAACACAACTTATGATTTAATTAAATATAATATTTCTTTAAGTGAATCAAAAAATATGTTTCAATTAAACTTAAATAGTTTTGACTGTATAGTAAAGATATTTTAAGTTTCATTTATTTATGTAAGAAACTAAAGACTTCGAAATTTATCTAAAATTTTAACTGAAATTCTTATTAAAAATCAATTATTAACATAAAATTCTACGAGAATTTAATTACTTAAATACAGAAAAAAGCTAATTTATCGTGTGATTCAATTTTTCGCTTAAATTCACTGATTTCAAAATACAATTAATCCAAAACTTGAATAATTTTTCTAAATAATAATATTCAAGTAACTTAATTAAATCATTCTATTAAATTCATTAATTTATTTCTATATTATTGATTGCAGATAAGAAAACTTCTTAAATGTATTTATAAAGATTTTGAAATATTACAAAAAAATGAAAAAGAATTAATTATCCTTTTAAAGTTTGGATATTTAACAAAATTGGTCATAACAACGTATTTAGGTAAATAATAAAGCAATTGAATAAACATACTAAATTCTAACAAAATAAATTATTTATTATGAACTAAATACTTATTTTGTAAGTTTATTGTTAATATATATGTATAACAATTTGACAAAAAAAAGTGACGCGTTTCGAAGGAAGATATCTAGATATAAAATCCTATACTCTTGTCTGTACTTTGCTCAGAACATTGAATTTCGGACATAATCATTCTATTTGAGCATCAAGGAATTCAAATGTAGTAATTAAAAATTTCATTTGCATTAACAATTTTTTTTCAATTCATGTTAAACACCGTTTAAAATCAAATTTAGCAGATTGTTACACTTAATGACTTTAAGGAAGGTATAAATTTATTGTTCTGTTTTGCAACATAATATGTTAATTAATTTATATTCCTTTTTGTCGGGCAAAATAGGTCTGGTTTAATAAACAGACCACTTTTATTTTTTTGTTTGCCTGTGAAAACTTAGGCGGTAAAAAGTTTTTTTTTATATTTTACTTCTAGATTTAACTTTTAAATATGTTTTGAGCAATGCAAAGACAAAAAGTTAATAATTACTAGAAACTAAAACCCATCGAAAACGGCTACGAGATAGTTAGTTATTAACTATATTCATATAATAATTAAATAATTGACAATTTCAGTTTATACGACATCGACAATTTTTTTGTATGTATTCATTGGAGTAGTTCCTTATTGCATTGACTTAATCGCTCCCTTAAATGAATCACGCCCGAGATATTTTCCAATTGAAGGTGATTACATCTTTTTTGAAAGAGATGATCATTATTTATTAGTAATATTCCATAATACCATTACTGCTCTATATGCTGTGAATTTAATGGTTATGACAGATTTGTTACTATTTTTGTGCTCCCGACATACCTGCGCATTATTTGCAGTTTTAAAGTAAGCAATCTATCTTCTATATTATAAATAAAATTTAACTGTTTTGATTTACCCCCGCACTGTCCATTGGGATAAATATTAAATATATTGATGATTAAAAAAATATTACAACTTTTAATTGTATTATATATATTCCACATTAAAATGTGGAATATTATAGACCTATATAACAGTGTTGAGTGCTATTGCAAAAATTTTCGAGGGCTTTGTCTTTGATTCGGTATATGCTGCGGTTTCTAAATAATTATTGATGAACAGCATGAATTTGTACAGGGACGTTCTACCCTGACAAACCTTGCTTTGTTTACTAATTTCATAACTTTGAATTTGGAAAACGGTTGTCAAACTGATGCGCAGTATATGCTGAATTTTCTAAGGCCTTCGACAAGGTAGATCACCAAATGTTGTTCAATAAGTTGTGGATTATGGGTGTGTCTGACAATTTGGTTTTAAATGGTAAAATTGATTGCGCACAATATTACTGTCAATGATTAAGTTGTCAGTTCCTATCCGGGGAACCAGAAATTTTACGTTATTTGTTGAATCTTTTCACCGAACTAATTATGGGTATCCATTCAATATTTAATCGACTTAGTAGAAAAGCAAATGATCTTCCTGATTGCATAGACTTTTTTAATGACAATTTTACTATAGATTCACTGCATTATTGCGTAAAAGTATACTAAAACCATTGTGGTAGGGTCGGCTTAGTCAATACAAATTATAAATTAGATAAATCACTTATATGTTACAGAATTATGAAACTTTTAGTTTTAAGAATACTTATGTATGAAACGACAAGTCCCGTTTACAATAAATGAAATCTATTTATTACATTTTTAGATATAGAATATCAATTATTGATCAAAATAGTGATGGTCAAATTCTTGACAAAAATGATCCTTTAATTTACAACAAAGTAAAAATTTGTGCAAAATTACACGTCAGAATACTTGCGTACGTATAATTGTTATTTTTTATTTTAAATCTTTGAGAGTCATAACTACTGGTCACATTCGTTGAAAAATTCTAATCTAATACGAGACCAACATTTTTTTTTTAGAGAAAAAGATGTTATAATAAGTATTTAAATATATTTGTTTAATAATTATTCTTTCTTTACGAATAGATTCATACAATTGACTAATACATGCTTTTCAATGAGCCTATTTTTATTGTTAGGCATAACGGTTATAATAATGAGTTTTCATGGATCAATGGTAAATTGTTGTTTTTTTCACTTCAAAATATAGTGTTATATAGGGTATATAAAATAAAGTTTTAATATTTAGTTATTAGATTTAAATATAAATTTCCTCTGTATTTTATTATAGATTATCATAAGACTACAAGACATAACCTATATAATAAAAGGAGTTGCCATTGCTATTGGACAATCTCTACATATATTTTTCAATTGTTATACCGGCCAAATGGTACAATCTCAAAGCGCGAATTTAAAAACCTACTTGTTAGTATAAAGGAATAATATAATAATTATTTATTTTATTCTATACAATATAACACATTTTATATTATGCACTCATTTTATTGAATACACATAAGAATTTCAAAAATTCAACAAATAATCTATTTCATTCATAATAATTTATCAAAAATTTGTTTACACTTTTATAATGTAACTTATTTTACAGATACAATTGCAATTGGTATAATATGAATAAAAAAATTATAATGATTCTATATTTTATGACAGTACGAAGTTTGAGTGAATGTAACTTGAACGTTGGTAAAACATTAGTATTAAGTTTAGATTTATTCACTACGGTAAGTAATTATTACAATACTGTATGTATGTAAAATGCTTGTTTTTAATTTTAACATTGAATTTAATGTGTCAAATAAAAAATAACTTCTGTTTACATTTGTTGCAGATTATGAAAACAATTTTCTCTTATTTAAATGTCTTGAATTCTCGTAATGTTAAATAAAACTTGTCATTCGACAATGCGATCTGAAACAATATTTTTCTGCAGGAATTAAGATTTTCAAAAATTTCAAGTTCAAACCTTATTTAAATTTAACAACTTAGATATAAGAATATTATTGTATGTTACTTAACAAATGGAGATAGTCAGAGGATAACTTCTAACTTTTTTCGATTTGGGAAGAGCACCATGTACTCAATTGTCGCCGAATTATACTTGCACTATAAATATCATTTTTCATGGAAATTCAATTATTTCAACATTTTTTAAATAGAATTCCAAACAAGAATTCTTCATAAATAATAAAACTCGTTCGGAAAATTTCATTTATTTTTAATTTTGCGATTTTCAATTAATGAATTGAAAAATTCAATTATTTTTACAAATACAATTTTCCACAACAATTCAATTTTTTTAAAACATTTTAATATAATTTTCCATTAAAATTAAACTTATTGTCATAAGTAATAATATTTGCACAGGAATTCAATTAGTTTAGAATTTAGCATTTTTAAACAAATTTTGAAGAAATCCATTATAATATTTTTTTTAATTCTTTAAAAGAATAAATATTTATAAATATTTATTTATTTATAATTAAATATAATTATATTTATATATAATTATATAATTATATTTATAATTAGAAAATATTTATTTATAAATAAATATTTTTAAAAAATCTAATAAAATCATTCCCAAGAATTCAATTATTTAAAAAATACAAATAAAATACTTTTTAGAATTTCAATTATTTTAAAAAGAATTGTTCTTCAAATACCACGCAGACATTTAATTATTGTCAGAAATTTTAATGGAATTCTATATAAAATTTAATTATTTTAAAAAAAATGTGAAATTCAATTATTTACCATATCTACAATTTTCATAAAATTTCGCAAAAACAATTCAATTATTTTCACCAATAATCCAATTTTTCATAGGAATTCAATTAATCTGAAATAGTATTTTCAAGGAAAAATTCGAAAAAATCAATTATTTAAAGCAGTGTTTATAAAATTCTAATGAAAATTTCAATTATTTTAAAAAATAACAAATTTCTCAAAGAAATTCAATTATTTTTAAATAATAACAAAATTTGTTAAAGAAATTCAATTCTTTTTAAACATTTTAATAACATTTTTTTCAATAATTCTATTATTTAAATAAATAATAAATTTCTTTCCAAGAATTCATTTATATTTTAATTATTATAATAATATTAATTATTTTAATTATTTTTAAAGGGGATTTAAACACATTTGTTTGAAACAATTAAATTATTCTTTAGATTTTAATAAAATTCTTTCTAAAAATTCAATTATATCGATAAATAACAAAATTATTCCCAAAAATTCAAATATTCTGAGGCATTTTAATAAAATTCTTTTCAAAATTAATTTATTTTGATGAATAACAATGTATGTAACATAAAAATTCAATTATTTTTAAAATAAATAAATTTCTTCTTCGAAATTCAATGATTTAACAAAGATTCTAATAAAATCGTTCCCATGAATTCAATTTTTTCATGAGTTATAAAATACTTTCCAGGAATTGAATTATATTTAAATTATAAATATTAAACAAATTAATAATATTTAAATAAATATTTTTAATGAAAATTAGAAAAAAGTCAGGGATTTGCAAAAATTCATTGTGTAAACATTATTTTGCATAAATTATGAATAATTTTTTCATTATAATATTTACCAATAATGCGAAATACGGTAATAATACTGTACTAAATGAGAAGTATTATTTTTTGAGATAGTTGAACTGTATATAGTTATTTTATTTAGGAATCTGTTTTACCATGACGTGTAGATAAAATTTTGGGTGTCTTCGTGAGCAGCTACATAAATTTTTTTTCTCCACAAAGAAAAAATGTAGGTCATTCTGTATTTTTGACTATAGCCTTGAAAATACAAAACATGCTTTTCCCCATTGCGTAGTAGTAGAAGAGGACAAAGTTTGATTTTAGTATACACAACACAAACTTACAGTCTGCACTTAAATATTTTACTTCTCTTGATTAACAAGAAATTTTCTACAAAAAAAAAAGTGTGAACTCTAGAAAAAATGTATTATTTTTCAATCTTATAAAGAGAAACAAATTGCGTGAAGGAGAAAAAGATGAAAATATAAAAACTATTGAAAGATGAACATTATTTAGTTTTAAGGATAAACATTGCAGTGAGTACTTTTTTTTTATTTTAATTCTTTTCTATTTTCGTACAAATTTATTTAAATTTTCAAGTACTAAACGTTTAAAAGTTAGTGTATTAAATATTAATTGAGGAAGGTTCGAAAATAGTTAATATAAACCTTTTTTCTTATTTAAAAATGAATTACTATTATATATTACTTTTTATAGCTTGACATTCTCTAAATTAAACTTAGACCTTAGAGAAATTGTGTAACAAATAAAGACAAAATTTATAGTCTTGAATTATCGCTTAAAGAAAAAATAAATTTTTCAATCATTAAAAAAAAGAACATTTTTATTAGTATTAATTTTTTTGTTCAATTTTCAATTAAATTAAACATTAATGTTGTTCTAGATTTTAAAAAAATCGCAAATATGTCGACAAATCAAGAAAATCAATCAATGAAAAACTCTTCAAACAACAGTGACAATTATCCAACTATTGGATTTTTACCAGAATTTTTACCAAATGGTCATTTAAACGATAATGGTTCGTCTTCTGGTAACGTTACTTCATCTTCTTCAAAACCGTCAATAAAAATAAAAATCGATCCTCCTCCATCTTCTACTTCACATGATGAATTATCGAAAAAACCAGTGAATTCTAAAAATTTCCCATCAATATATAGTATATTTAAAAATGTTCAAAATGAAACTGAAGCAACAGCACCAACAATTGATGAAATTAATTCTCAAATTAATTCTGATACGGAAATTAAGATACCTGATAAAAATGATGTATTAAAGGAATTCATCAAATTAATAAATAATAAAGAGAAAATTAATGGTAAACTTGAATTCGAAGAGGCTGAGAGAAATATAACTGAATTATTGTCGAATAAAAAAACGCAAATAACAATAGCTGAGAAGAATGAGTTTTTAATGAAATTAAATAAAATTAGAGAGGAGAGGAAAAAATCGTTAAAAAAGATGAAAAAAAAGAAAGTCAAATATTCGTGTTATTCAACGATGTTTCTTCATTTCATTTTGATTGTAAGTGAAAAAAAAATTAATATTTTCTCTGCATTATTGATTAATATATTTTTTTTCAGATTACTCAGTTGATTCTGTTTAGTTATTGTATATTGTACAGAGATTATATTGGTAATGGAATTATAATTCAATTTGTCGTATTCTCATTTCTTGTAACTGTAGCTCTAATAATGCTAAATACATTATTTACTGTCAAAAAATTATATTACATTGTGGTAAGTTTCCATTTTCTTTAAAAACAAATTTTTAATAATTGAATAGAAAATTTTTATTATTTTATCAATAAATATCTTTTTTTTCTACAGGACATAATATTCAGTACTACGTTCAGTTATTTCTACTTAATTAATTTTCCACCAGGAATTGAAAGTTTAATGATACTGGTAATTTTCAACATTTAATATTTAATTCAATGGAAAAAATTAAAAATTTAAAAATAGATAAAAAAAAACATATTTAAACTCGATAAAAATTCAATTTCTTGTGTATTTTTAATTCAATTTTTTAATTTACAATTTTCAGAGTGTCATGTACTTTTTGGGATTTGTATTTGTAATGGAAATAATAATGAATATTTATTTGATGGCTACAAAAAATGACTCTGGTCATAATGACGCTTCTCAAGTGCCTTTGAATAGGTCTTCTAAACCTGATAATAATGTTCATAAAAAAATTTATACTTCTGTTCATTATCGGTCAGGATCAAATGGAAATTCAAGTTATTACTCGAATTTTCATCAAACTAGTCATATATTTCATAATCATTATTCCTCATCGCCGTTTGTGAATGTTGACGAAAATGTTTTTGATAGAATCAATGTTCGAGATTTCAATGACTATCAAGATGATAATAATTGTCAATATAATAATGAAGATAACAATGAAGATAATAATGAAGATAATAATTGTCAATATAATAATGAAGATTATAATGAAGATAGTAATAGATGTAATAGTGATGAAAATTATACATGTAATGACGCTGATTATAATAATGATGACTATGGAGGAGACTCTGGATGTCAAGATTATTGTGACGAATAATAAGTTAAATATTATTAATTGATATTTTGTATTATAACAGACTTCGTACTATCATCTACTAAAACTAATCTATTTTAACTATTTTTTTGGCTACTATTTTATTTTTTATTTTTTTTTTTAGGTTTTGTGACACTAAAAGTTACACAATAAATATAAATACATATGTTTGAAAATTTAAACTATTTTAAATTCGGTAATAAGAAGAAAAAAATTATTCTCAAAAATTTTACTAAAATTCTTAGAAATATTTGAACAAATTTTAATAAAATTCTTTTAAACGATTTAATTCTTTTTCAAAAAAATTTTGGATATTTCAAACCTTTTCTACTATTTTAATAATTATTCTTTTTTTAATTAAATTAAATTACAATTCAATCGCAATATTTTAAAAATTTTCCAAAATTTTTCGCCAAAATTTAATTATTAAAAAGTTTTTTCAAAATTCTCTATATAGTACCTAATTTAAAATTCAAATATTAAAAACAAAATTGTTAATATTTTTCTTATAAATAATCAATTACATAATAGAAATAATTTCAATTTTTGAGACGTTGTAGTATAAATTTTTAGAAATAATTAAAAATAAAAATAAGAATATATAAAATATAAATATAAACATGAACATAAAAGAAGATAAAAAATTAAAATAGAAATTATTTTAAAAAGTTAAAATATCTTATGTTTTTTTAATTTTAAAAAATTTCAATTGTTGTAAAACTTTAATAAATATTAAAATTTTTATTTTTGAATAAAATTATGAAATATTGAATAATTTTATTTAAAAGTCAAGATAATAATTTGAATTTTAGAGACGTTGTAGTATAAATTTTTAGAAATAATTAAAAATAAAAATAAGAATATATAAAATATAAATATAAACATGAATATAAAAGAAGATAAAAAATTAAATTAATTAATAATTAATTATTAATTAATTTTTTTATAAATATAAACATGAATATAAAAGAAGATAAAAAATTAAAATAGAAATTATTTGAAAAAGTTAAAATATCTTTTGTTTTTTTAATTTTAAAAAGTTCCAATTTTAAAAAATCTCAATTGTCGTAAAACTTTAATAAATGTTTAAATTTTTATTTTTCAATAAAATGATTAAATATTAAATAATTTTATTTAAAAGTCAAGTTTAATTGCTTGATAGCTACTTTTTTTTGATAATTAAAAAAAAATTATTTATGAAGTACGAAGCCTGCTATAAAAATAACCAACTACCTCAATATTTAATAACAAATGTTTATGTCATCTAATATTTACAGAAGTATTTGTAAATACAAAAAAAAAAAATTTTTATTTTTATATTCACGGCATTTAAATAAAAATCACAATTGTGGAAAAATGTGATGTATTTTCTTCAAAATTCTATTATAAAATTATTAAAACTTGAATTAAAAAAAAAATTTCAGAATATGAATAGAATTGTAATTTAAAAAGAGAGTGTTGCTAATGTAAACTTTTTTTTTGAGGATAAAAAAATTATCAGATAAAATAATTGCATGAAAGGAAGAAGATCAATATAAGTTTAATTTCGTCCTAGTTTTCACCTGCAGAATATCAGGAGATTGTGATTAAAAATTTAATATTTTGAAAAAAAAATTTTAAACTAAAATTAATTAAAAAATTTTTTTTATTCTGTATATTTGGAAAAATTATTCTTCTGAGAATATTAATTTTCTATTTTTCCAACAATTGGTATATATATGGGGTTTTATCGATTTAGTTCCTCGCAGTAAAATTTCACACTGCGAACACGATAGTCGACTTATTATTTTCCATCCCTTAAATTTTCGAATCTGAAATTATTTTTCTAGTTTTTGAATGAAACAAAAATTTACGTTAATAATTGTCGACAGTGAAAATAAAGTTCTGTTAATTATATTATAATTAAATTTGTCACTACACAATATAGAGGTAAATATATGTGTTTTAAAATTAGAAAGAAATTTTTGCACATGCTTGTATTTTAATGAGAGAAATTCATTGATTAAAAATTTCATACTTCTTACCGGTGATGTTATAATTTTTGTTTAAGAGATAAATTTTTGCTATAATGAACACGATTTTTGTTTCTTAGTTTATGAATTTAAAAATTCAACGTCTACTTTTTTTCTGTACTTATGATTAATTTGTATTTTTTAGAAAAGAAATTATATACAAATGGCAGATATGGATAGTAATAAATTAAACGATACCAGAGGAATAGGCTTTCGTTCTTCTTATTTACCGGATGAAATAAATTCCGAATCAGAAACAAAGCCACCACCGTATCTTTTAAATTTGCCATTCGATCAAAATCCACCACCTTATTCATCGAATGCACCTGATCAATGTGTGAATAGTGAGGAAAATATTATAGAACCACCACCGTATTCTACAAAATTAATTCATAATGATAATGATAATGATAATGATGATGATGATGATGATGATGATGATGATAATGGTGATGATGGAAATGATATTAATTTACTATTAACAAAACGATTATATCCAGAAATACCCTCAGCACCTTCAATTGATGAAATTGAATACAAAATAGGTTTAACTGAAAATGAAAGAAGTTGTATTTTGAGTGCCTTAGCAAAAATGCGTGATAATGTTTTATGGAAATCACAGGAGGAGAAGAAAAATTTTTCTCTCGCTGAAGATGAAGTCATTGAATTGTTACATAATGTTGAATCCAGACTCACCAATTCGGAGAAGAATGAAATTTTAACGGAAATAAGGACAATTAATAAAATACGAAACGATGAGAAAATTAAAAATCATGGACTTACGCAAAATGAATTTCAATGGCGGCAAAATATTGTGACAATTGGAATTAAATTCTTTGAAGTGGTATGTGTTTTTATTAAATACAAATTGTTGTTGAAACTTAAGAAAAAAGAACCATAAATTTAAATTAAATAAATGGTAAATAACGCTTTTTAATATTAATAGGCCTTGAGCGTTACAGTTTTCGTCAATTTAACTGATTCGAAACATCCATTCAATAGACGGTTATTTGTACTATTTTTCGAATTTATTGGAATAATTTCAACGTGCTTTTTGGTATATTACTGGTGTGATACCAATAAATCTCGCAATATTCGCATAATGGTAAATATTTTTTTCTATAACATTAGATTTATAAATAAAAAATAATTAAAAAAAAAATAATCAAAAATGATTCCAGGACTGCATTTTTTGTGCATTCAGCGCAACAGGCTGTGCAGTAGCTGCTTACACATTTCCCTTTTATGGAAATTCGGTAAACTATTTAAAAAAAAATAAAATCGTAATAAAAATTATTCATACATATTTTAAAATTACTTTGAAAGAAAAATTGTAATCACAAATATTTTCTTTTCAGATCTACACATATTCCGGTATGACAATTTATGGACTTGACTTCCTTTGGAAATTTTATTGCTGAAAACTTTCTATATATGTGATAATTATGAAATATATTTACTATATATTAGCAGTAGGGTTGCCACAGGTCAGGAAACTTAGGGAAAAATCATAGAATTTTATTAAGAGTACTCCAAAAAAAAAATTTAGTTTTTAGAATTCAAAAGTCAATATTTTTCTTAACAATTCAAAAATAGTTATAAATGAATTTCAATTTGAAAATTTAGAATATTTCACTGTTTAAAGAATTTAATAATATAGACATCTTTAACGAACTTGGTTCTTTAAAAAATGTTAATGATTCTAGTTCTTTTTTTTCCTTTTTATTTTATCTTTGGAAAATCTGAATTTTTCAAAGTACTAACAATTTTTTTTTTAATTTTAATTTCAATTCCGTTGAAATTATTGTCAGGTATTTTATTCAAGTATTTTTTTTGCAAAATTCAATTTTTTTGTCAAGAAATTCAATTTAAATTTAAAAAAAAAATTGTAATAAACGCAAACATTCAATTATTTTCATAGAGGATTATTTATTAAGGTTAATTATTAAAAAAATTTGACTGAAATTCTTTGCAAGAATTCAATGACTTTCAGTATCTATACAGTTTTACAGTATTTCGGAAAAAATCAAATTAACAAAAAAAAAAAATTACAATAAAATTCTAAGCAAAAACTTGATGATTTTTATAAATTATAAAAGAATTTTATATGGATTAAATTATTTTTATTAGTAAGAATAAAACTCATTGTAGAATTTCAATTATTTTTGCTATAATTTTAATTGAATTCCTAGGAAAATGTGGAGTTATTCTTAAAAAATTTATTTAAAATTCGTCAAAATAATTTAATTACTTTAAAAATTCGCAAATAAATGTGTTATTATTATTTTTATTGTGGCAATCCTGATTAGGGCGAATTGAAAAAAAAATAAGCACCGCTTGTCTGATTAAAAAAAATGCTCAAATTATTTCTTTATTTTCTGTTTTATTTTATTTTTCTTCTCGTTCCTTTTTTTTTATAGAAGCTTTTATTGAAATTTACAATAAATTTATATATTTTTAAGGCTTATGATTTATTTAATTTTTATTTTTAATTATCGTGATAAAACATCCGTCCGTATTGTTAAAAAATTACAAAAATAATTATAATAAATAAGCATTAAAGTACTGCCACTAAATAATACTAATGATAATGTTAATCATAGTTTTTTTTTGAAAAAAAAGCTTCCACAATATTTATAAAATTTTTCAATTTATACTCTACTGTATGAAAAAAGAATAGCGTCTATAAGATTATATTTCAACGAAACACGAAATTATAACAATTTATTGTAAAATTTTTTACACAAACTACAAATTTTAGAAATTTATTACAAAAGAAAATGTAATTTATTCACTGTAAAGTGAAAAATTTAATAAAAAAAAATTGTTTTCACTATTTAAACATTTTAATATTTAAAAGTTTAAGAAAATTTTAAATAGCAGTAATATTTATATAAAATATAATAATAAAAAAATGTACATTTGTAATAGAAAGTAATAAAATATATTGTAAAGTATAATTATTGAATTTTTCTCTAAAGTTTAAAAAAAATTAAAAAAAAAATTTTTTTTTAATGTTTTTTTTTAAAGAAAATTCCTCTAATAAGGAGAGTAAAAAAAATAAATGTTATAGAATAACTATGTTTTCTACATAGTTTATGCTTATGTTGTATCGATTTTCCTTATGAGGGAGGTGTAAACGGGGGTGAAGTTTTAGGGTCCCGTTTTATCATTCTAGTAACTTTTATGGTTGAATCTTCTTTTCTCTTTTTACTTCCATTGAATGAATGAAGAGACAATATTAAAAGGGAAGTTGCGAGGGCGTAGTTTCCATTTCAGTTGCATTTCCAATCTCACTAAAGCTCTACGTGTTAATATTTATTGTCTTCCAAATATATAATACTTCATATAAAAAAAATAAAAATAAACAGAAACATGTGCAAAATTTAAAATATCTTTTTTCAATGTTTTACCGTTAAAAAGTAATTTTTAATAAAACTTTAAAATATACAATTCACTCCAAAAGCTTATTTTTAATTTCTATAAGTTTTTTCTTTTTTCTCGAAAAAATGTTTTTTTTTGTTTATAACAACTGCTCGTTTATAATTATGAATTTTATCTAAATGAAGAGAAAAGTGGTGAAAATACAAGGATTTCATAATACAGTCAAAAATTTCTAAAGGTAATATTATTTTCATTTTTTCTTCTTTTTCTCCTTCGTCATATTTGTAAACCTAATTTTAAATTTAAATATATTAATAATTATTGAAAAAATTATATGTATAAAATTATAAATCAAATAATTTTATCAAATTTTAATAAAAAATGAAAATTTTCAAAATTTCTGAATGAAAATGAAGGAAGAAATTTATTATTCTATGTAGAAAAATAAAAATATTATTTTAATATAGGTATTAAAGAAAAAAATAACGAACAATGGCTATAGAATTTAAGGATGTTAGTAGTGAACCAGCAACATCAGAAACAACACAATTGTCAGTATTGCCTGCTTATCAAACAACAATTTCTGAAGATACATCCTCTTTAAATACAACAAATCATCAATTAGAATTAACAGTCGTTGATTCTGCCTCAAGACAAGAGAGATGCGAAAATGAAAATCTAAAACATAAAATACATATGTCACAAGTTAAAAGTGGAGTGATAATTGTAAAAATTGCAGAAATGGTAATGTTTAATAATAAATAATAGAATTCATACGCACAAAGCATTTTTTTCAGTTTCTAAATATTTCATACCTACGAATTTTTTTTATTTTGATCTTTCAATTTAACACATTTCGTTTTTTAAATTATTAATTTATTATTATTAATTTTTTATTATTATTAATTTTTTATTATTATTAATTATTAGTAGTATTATTATTATTATTATTATTACAAGCTTCGCACTCAATAATTATTTTTAAAAAAATAGTAAAAAGTAGCTTTAAGACAAAAAAAAATAGAAAAACAGTATAACTATTGAAAAATTAAATTTCACCTACTTAAAAACACTCGATTTATAAGCTATATAGACAAAAATCACAAAAACTTGATTTTACAATTTATTTCACTGATTTTTTTCTACAATAACAAATATTTACGTTTTTTTCTTATTCACTTGCTAATAAGTATAAAATTCTAAATTTTTTACAAAATTCAATAATTTTCTAAATTTTAATTTAAAATTTTTCAAAACTACGATATTTAAAAATAATATTTCCAACGCAAAAGAAACATTCTTCAAATTATTAATAATTTGTTATTAATATTTCTTAAATTTAAATTCTTAAAAAGAACTTTGTCAACATTTTTTCAAATAATTCAATTTTTGCGAAGAATTGCATTAAACTTTTTAACAATAACTAAATACATTTAAAACATGTAATTAAAAATAAAATTCCACTAAAAGAAACAAATTATATCAAATTTTTTTAAATAATTGAAATTATTTGAAGAATTTAATTCAAAATGTTTAAGAACAAATTGTGTTTTTAGTGGAATTCATTAAAAGTTATAGTAAAAAATAATTGAAATCGTGTGACGACTTCTAATATTTAAAAGAATAATTGAATTCTTGTAACGATTGTTATTAAAAATTTTTTTTAAAATATTTGAATTCTTTCAACGATTGTTATTGAAATTTTGAAGAATAATTCAATTTTTGCGAATAATTTTATAAAAATCTACTTTAAAAAATAATTTAAATCTTGCGAGAATTTTTATAAAAATCTTTTTAAATAATTGATTTTTTCAAAAAATGTAAGTAAAATTCCGCATAAAATAATTGAACGTCTGTGAAAAAATTTTTTTTATGTAAATAATTAAATGTTTGCAGGAAAAATTTATAAACATTATATTTTGATGAAAAAATGTATGCAAATTCTATTTTAAATAATTCAATTCTTGTGAAATTTTTATTATTTTTTTTTAAAGACTTGAATGTTAGTGTAGAATATTATCAAAAAATTTTGTTCAACAATTGAATTTTTTAGAAGAATTTCATTAAAATAGAATATTGAAAATTATTGAATTAAGAAAAATTCTCGAAAATTCTCGAAATTTGGATATTAATTGTAAATAATTTTCTTATTTATAAATATAATATAAAATACATAAATATATGTGCACATCTTTTAAAAAAAGGAAAAATTTTTGTATTAACAATAATAAATTTAAACAAATAGAATAAATGAAATACAAGCTTTAAAATTGTGTAAAAAAAATTATTTTTTATAACAATTTTTAATTTTCATTACAGGTGTTCAATCTTATTAGTTTTATAGCAGTGAGAGAATCGCCTTTTGCCAACACAACACCTGGAATATGTTTCAGTTTAGTGTCATCTCTTGGACTAACAATTACCGGTTGCTTATTGGCACTATATGCCTGTGGTGCATGTAAAAAACCGTGCATAACAGTTCTTCCATTTGTAAGTAATTTTTTATTCTATTGTATTTTTTGTTTAAATTAAAATTAAAATTGCATTTTTTAAAGAAACTTTGTTTCAGGAATATGTGTTCTGTATATTGTGGACTTGTGCTTTTTTAGCAGCTTCTTGTTTTCTGATCAATAGCAATGGGATTTTTAAAAGTGATTACAACAAAGCACCAGTACGTGATAAAATTTAAATATAGAATTTATTCATTAAATAAAATTTAAATAATAAATTTATTCATTAAATAAAATTAAAATAATAAATTTATTTATTAAATAAAATTTAAATAATAAATTTATTTATTAAATAAAATTTAAATAATAAATTTATTTATTAAATAAAATTTAAATAATAGTTTTAGAATACATAGGAATATAAGAATAGAGGATGTGGGTGACCTGAAAAATCCCTCTTCTTTCTGCCTGTTGAGACGCATGCGTTGTTTCTACTAAAATGCATTAGCGCGCATGCGCGTTTTAGTAGCAACAGCGCATGCGTCTCTAGAGAGAGAAAGAAGAGGGGACGCTATATTTACTCAGATTCTTTCTATCGGACTGACGCTTTCACCCATTTTTTTTTCCACCTGAGTCTCGTACAGACTATTCATAATTAAAATTTCTCTCTATTCTTATTGTTGACGATACGCATATGATGAATGTTTAAGTACAGTGTAAAGTTTTGTTTGAAAAAAAAAATTTTTACATTAAAGACTCATTTTTCTTTCTCTCTAGATTTACGGGTTCGTGTCAATGATTCTTTACAGCGTCGAAGCGTGCTTAAACTGTAGATTTATGGTTCAACGAAACAAGGAATTACAAATAGAACGAGAAAATAGTAAAGTTAGTGATAATTTTAGAGGGTGGAATCAACCAGCAAGTGAAGCATACAATGGTACAGAATCGTCTATTGGCAACAATAATGACCCAAATGAACATTGGACACGTTCTTACGATTTGAACGCCATTAGTGATGGTTGCATAATTATTTTTTAAATTCCTTTCTCGTTTTTTTATTCTCTAACCTGAATAAAAATAATTTTCTAATATAGAACATTATTTTTACAATCAGAATAAATTTAATTCTTTTAAATTATTAAAAAAAAATTGTAAATTTTACTCGATCGACTGGGTAACACGAATGTCATCCAAACGAAAGACAAAGACTTGATTAAAAAAAAATGTTCTAATCGTCTTTAAAAAAATAATAATAACAGGGATTAAAGCATACATAAGAAAGATCTATTTTCAGATCCAAAATAATGAAAGAATTTTCATTACATAGAATTGTTCTATTTTGTGATAATACTTAAACGAAGAATTTAATAGTATAAATAATTATTATATTATTGTCATTTTGTAACTATAAATATGAAGAAAAATTTTTGATAGTAATATGCAGAAAATTATAATGTACTTAGAAGTAATTTAACGAAATTTAATTTTAACGCAAAAATTTATTTTTTATTATACATATAGATATATATTTATTATATCAGAATATAAAAAATGTACGTAGATTTAATGATTTTTTAATAGAAGCATTTTCTTCGTAAAATAGTTTCCAGTGTTTCATAAATTTACATTTACACTTTTGAATTTTTAATGTAAAAAGAAAATAAAATTGTTAATTAATTTAATTAAAAGAATTTTTTATTTATATGCCAAAAAAAAATACATTGATTTATTATTATGTTTTAAAAAGTGACAATTCATTGAATTTTAAATTTTCAAATATTAAATACCTTCTTGTCAAAAAATTGGCAAAATAATAATATTTAACTTTCACAAATTGGGCCACCACAACAGTCAGGATACATTTTCGAATTATCCTCATTCTTGAAATCAATTTGTTTCCCCTCCGGACATTTTATATCCGAACATCTATAAATATATACATATATATTATTTTTGGAAATTTATTAATAATAATTTAATACAAAAAAAACAGGTATTTTGAGAAATTTTTTTTGTTTTTTCTTTTATCAACTATTTTTGTTATTACTGTACCTTAACATGTCGAATTTTTGAGGGGAAAGACAAGTTATTCTTGCGCAAATTTGTTGTTGATTTTTCACCGGTACAATGTCTGATGGACAATTAACTAAAATGAAAAATTCATTTATTTATAAAGATTTAAAATCATTTTTAAATATTCTATGCAGTTAAAAATTACTTAGTTGTACGAATTGTTGTGAATTAATTACAATTTGAAGTATAATAAAAAAGAATACAAGAAATTTCATCTTAAACGACAAGAAATTAAAGAATGAATGAAGAGAAAACAATAAATGAATATTTTTATCATTTAATTAAAAGATTAGTCAAAAAAATTAACTTGTCGAGACTTAAATATCTCTCATGAGAAATTGAACTTGTGTGGTATAAAAGTTTAAAGGTTTCTCTTATCATTATCTTTCAGTAATTACTTTGAGAATTTTCGTAAATTCAAATATTTTCAATATATTTTCGGAAAATTTCTTCAAGTACAGAAAATATATCATAAAGAAAAATAAGGATTTTTTTTGGAACTATTTAGAAAAATAGAAAAGATATTATTAAAGTGATTAAAATAAAGATTGTCCGGTGCGAAATTTTACCTATGCAGTGCGGCGCTAGGATTGGAGTGGGGGCAATGAGAGCGAGAGAGAAATTTTCAGATTTCTCACTTGCTCTTATTGCCCACACTCCGGAGTTTAGTGTCTATTACTCGTTTTATTTTTAATTCATATCCTAAATAAAGTAGAAATATAATTCAAATTGGAAAAATAGAATTTGATAGGAAATATTTTTCTGTCAAGACAAAGCAGTTTCAGTAATTCAAAACAAAAATTCTTTTTCATTACACTTTTTAATTGAATTTACTTATTATTATTATTACTCAACTTTATCACTTTCTCGATTTTGTCAATTAGTAAAATTTACATTTTAGAGCAAAAGCTGCTGGGTCCATACAATGTGAACACAATACGCACGTGCTTAACGTGTACTCTATTTTTGTAACCAAGAGAATCAGACGTGTCGGCGTTGGCGAATTTTAAAAACACTCAGTAGCTCGTTATAGTAACACAGTGAAACCTAAACAAATTTGCTTTATTTATTTATTTACCAAAATTTATGCAATATTGACTATTTCGGAATTTTCGTTTATAATTTTCCTTTTTCTCGCATTTAATTTTCAACTGGAGGATAAAAAAATTTTATTGAACTTCCCTCCGAATGAATTGACGAGTGATTGATATCAACAAACAAGTGTCTCTTTTAATCGAACTCTACAATTTTTTATCCTTAACATTTGGTAAGTTTCAGTAAAAAAAAATTTTTTTGTGATTCTATTTATTATCACTGATGAGAACTATTTTAGTACGTGTCAAGGTCGTTCAAATCTGAACCTGCGGTTTATTTTTGGGTGTGAAAATAATTTTTGCATTTGATACGTTTTTACACAATAGAAAAAAAACGTGTTCGTAACTATTTTTTTTTGTATTCAAAAAACTTCCCAGTAACATTTTGTCTATAATTAAAATTTCTTTGGTTGACTTGCATAATATTGGCTTATAATTTAATAAATTTAAATTCGTCTTTCTGAAAAAGTAATGTGATTTTTTTTTTATTTGACAAATGAAGAGGAAAGATTTATAATTTCTTATAAAAATTAAATTTTTTTAGCCAAAGGGAGAAAATTTTATTAGCAAATATGGCAGTACCAACAGTGGGTATAAGAATGGCAGATATGCTAACAACACCAGTAACATCAATTCTTCTACCAAATATCTCTTATACGCCGAGTGCAGAATTTTTTGAAACTGAAGTCTGCATTTCAAATGGTTTTGATTTATTGAATTTTTTGGATATTCGAGGTTCATATAATTTATCATCGAATAATCAAGAGCATGTGAAAAATTTTGGTTTAACTGATTTAGAAAAAGAGGAAATAATACGAGCATTATGGAAAATAGAATCATCATTCACAGGATCGTCGTCAGTTGAGGATAGAGATATGTTTATGGTGGCAATTAATAATGCCGTGGCAATGACAAAAAAATATTTTTCTAAAATGACACCAAACGATAGAGAAGAGATTTTCGATAAAATAACGGGCATTAAAAATATTTGCTCACATCGAATGAAACTGAGAATTGCTCAAACTGAAGCTCAAATTATTTCAATAAGAAATGAAATTGAATCGCAATCAACGCGCTTTGCGAATATTTGCTCGAGAACGTTGAAAATTTGTCAAATGGTAATTAAAATACTTTTAATAATAACAATAATAATTTTAATAAACTATTTTTGCTCACTGGAAGGTTTTTAATGTGTTGAGCGCCGTTACTTTATGCGACGCTGGAGTGGGGGCAACGAGAGCGAGAGAGACATTTTCAGACTTCTCTCTCGCTCTCATTGCTCCCACTTAGTTGCGTAAAGACGCGCGCAACCTTCTTCAACTCCCAATATAATTTCATGAAATTATTTTCAGATTTTTAGCATTTTTGGTTTCTTTTTCCTCAAGCTCTCAACTGAGCCTTCAGATTATGAAACTACAACTTTTTACAATATTACCAGTATGCTTGGATTTGCTCTATCAGCATGTTTCTTAATGATTTCGATACCAAGCAATATTAATGAACTCGATCCCACTGTCTGCTCAATTGTAAGTTCATTACATGCAAAAATTAATTGCTTATTAATTATTTTTTTTATAATTTTATCAAAACAAATTTCTTTCAACCCTATATAGTGTTTAGATCTAAACTAATAGTGAGTGATCAAATATTCATTAAATTGTACATTATATTTTAAAAAATAAAGAAAAGGGTTGAAATTAAATTTTTTTTTATTTCAGGATACCGTTTTTTGTATATTATGGACAATTCTAACGTGCATCTCCACTTCTCTATTATTATGGCACATGGAAGTGAAAAAAAATGGCCCCTCTATTGCTGTGGTGAATAATTTTTGTACTTTTCAAAAAGAAAATTATTTTTCAAGAATATTTAGAAAAGAAGTTTAAAAAATGTTTAATTTCAGTTTAAAAAAAAATTGTAAGAAAAAAAGATTAAAATTTGTTTTTCTTTAATTTCAGATTTTTGGATTTGTTGCAATGGGATGTTACGTGGGAAATGCGCTTGTTTTAATTCGAACGTGTTATAAGAGATGATAAATAAGAGTTAAAAAAATATATGAAAATACGAAATACGAAAAATTTTTTTTTTAAATTATGAATAAAAATTTTTAACATGAAATAGTTTCTTAATTGTTAAAATTCCCCCATATTTATAAAATCCATTTTTCTTTTCTTTTATAAGAATTTGAATTATTTACGGGAAAATGTAAAAAATAAAATTTTAATGATATTCCATATATATATATATATATATATATATATATATAAAAGTAAAATAAGTTTAAAAATAATTCACTCGCTTTGAATACATATAGATATTTAGTTTCATAATCAAAATCCCCACTCATATCATAAAGACATTGAGAGAAGTTTATGCGTATTTTTAGAGAAGTAAAAAAACCTTGTAGTTTTAGTTATGAACCGTTGTTGATACTTTCGAGAAGAAAAAATTTTTTATTACAATAGAAAAGAGGAATTATAAATGGCAAAGGTAGAATTTTTAAATTTTTTGCATTCTATAAAGAAAATTGTATATACCATTCACTAATTATTTACCAACAAACATCAACAATCATTAAACAACATGTCAACTTTTGATTTGTTTACTAACAAATATTTTTTTTGTAATTTTAAATTCATTTCATTAAGAAAAGAATAAGTCCTATATATTTTTCACGATTTTATATCTTGTAATTAATATCATTTTTAGTGAAAATGAATAATTCACGAAAGAAATATTGAATGAAAGAGAGAAAATTTTTAATTCAATTCGAAGAAATTATTTTTAAACTCATTTTCATTCATTCTTGGATTGTAATGGATAATTCAATAGTACTACCTTATAATGAAGAACAACAATCATCAGTCGCAATCTTTAAGAAAATTGAATCGCCTTATTTAAAACTAACCAAGAAAAATGTAATATCAAAAAACAAGAATAAAAAGCAAGAACAAAAAAATTTGTCACTCTTCAATGACAATGAATTATTACAAATAATCATTATTATTGACAATAATTCAGAAAATAATAAATTTATTACCGACATTACCGATGAACAACGAAGAATTAAATTTAGTTTTCTTAAAAAAATGTTCCTGAATAAAATTATTCAGTCGATAAAAATTTTCAAGAGTACATTGAAAAAGGTAAAATTAATGATTATTATTATGACAATGAATGAAAATATGACGAATGGAATGATGGACATTAAAGCAATTTGTTGGAAAAGAAATATTGAGGGAAATAATTTTCCAATACAATCAGAACATAATGAAGAGTGTGAAAAAATTACTTTTTACGAAAACAATGTTGTTAATTTTCAAAGTAACACCATTTGGAGTAAGATGATTATAAAATTTTTTGAAATGGTAAGATTCATAATAAATAATTTATGATTTATATATTTATGTAATATTTTAATTAATTTTAATGTGATAACATTAACATGTGATAGACACTTAACTAAATTTTTTTTTTAGTAGAGCACATGCGCCAGATCAATGAGTGTGAGCGAGAAAAACCGAAATGTCTCTCTCGCTCTCATTGCATTCCCACTTCTTCGCTTAAAAAATTAATTTTTCTATCCAAATGATCACATTTTTCTTATTATTAATTTCAGTTTCTTAGTGCAATGTTCATATTTGCCTTGGAACTACAACCAACAAGAATGTCTTACATTTTTGATTTCTATTCCCGTTTTATATGCATTTTTGGTTTCTGTGGAACATTAATTTTATTAGGCAATTATATTAATGTGAAAAATAGTGAGTCAAATAGGAAACTATTCAATTGGGTGAGTTATATTCATGTAAAATAATTATAAAGATAAAAAAGAACTAATTATACTCTTTTTTTAGGATATTATATTTTGTATATTTATGTTGCTCTCATATTGTTGGCTCACTTTTGCAATTATTTTCATGTATCAATTTTATATTACGTACCCACTTTCATCATTAATGGTGAGTATATG